>JANHMN010000007.1:14513043-14581687 GCA_030674055.1 Rhabdomys pumilio
ACACAGACACAGACACAGACACAGACACAGACACAGACACAGACACACAGACATAGAGAAAGTTTGAGGGCTCATGTTCTAAAATTTCTTTAGCCATATATCCCTAGAAAACAAACAGAATCTCAGTTTCCCCATTAGAAGCCAATAACAATGTATCCATTCCTGTTTCATAAACACATTGTGTCAGAGGCCCATCATCACCGGATGTCTCCTTTCCCTTTTATCCTCCATAATAGGAGCTTGGTTTTAACTTGGTTCTGGATGCCTGTAATGAATACTGCGTTATCCACTCTTCCCTGCAGGTAGGTATGGCCATGGAGCCAAACTCTAACCAAAGAAACATGAGCAGAAGAGATATGTGTGTGAAATTTTCAGCAAGTATAATTCAAACGAGGGTTTGTCCTTTCATCTTTCATTGTGCCCAGGATTTGTATACAAGGACAGGAGCTCCGGCAGTACTATCTTAGACAATGGGAATGGACTCTGAAGATGAAAATCTAATGGCACCAGCAGCAAGCGTACCACACCCACCTGACATCACCTCATAATGCTGGCAGGGCACAGAGAAACACACACACTCTTATTCAGTATTGTATTCCTTTTCTATTGCTTGCAGACATCTCTAATGCTAACAGGGTTCACTAAGTATTTATAGTATGGATAGTTATGGCTCCTACATATTTTGGAGAATTTCTCTTTCCCTTTCCCCACAGTAGAACAGTAATTGCAGAGGACTTCCTATAATTCTAGCACTTATTAAGTATTAACAGTGGTCCAGGCAAAGCAATAAGTTCCTTACATGGGATATCTCACTTGACGTCACAACAAGTCAGTGAGGTGAATGCTATCATTAGCCTTCCTGTAGTAGATGAAAATATTGATTTGCTAGGACCGCCATCATGAAATTTCTCAGAACAGGTATTTAAATAGTGTGGGACCATGAAAGGATAGCTTGGTTTCTGGTGGAGTACTGGCTAGAGCTGGCCAGAGACCCTGCAAGGGATTGCATACATTTTGCCACACTCCCAGGCTCCAGGCTCCTGACATGCGGCCAAAGACCTCCATTGATCCATGCTTGTCAGTCACGTAGGGCAATGCCTCTACAGCCCCTCCCAAAGAGAGGTTTGTGTCACCTAGCACAGGTAGAGAGCGTGACTACAGGCTTCAGGGCCTCAAGAGATCTCTATATTAATGAGATACCTAAAGGCCAGAGGGTATGGCCAATTAAGCATTCCTTCCCAAACCCTCCTCCCTCCCTATTTACCTCAGGCCTGCCCTGAAGTTGGAGGGGAAGGGTACAGCTCATCCACTTTCCAGCATGACAATAAACCCTTTAAAACCATGGACTTCTTTGTGTCTTTGGGCCCCCCCCCCCACTGTGGGGAACCATAGAGAAGGCCTTTGACTACAGCTGCTTAATCTCCCGCCAGAACACTTCTCTACATTCCTGCCACAGAGCCTGCCAACTCAAACAAGCCAACCCAGCCAAGTGAGTCCCAGTAACCAAGAGTCTCTACCCCACTGAGTGCTGCCAGAGCTCTCCCTCTTGTCCCTCTCATCTGCCAGCCTGTCCAGCCCTCATGCCCCCAGTCTCAACTCTTCCGCAGCTCCCAACGATGCCTGGGAGCCAAGGAGTCTGAGACCAGTCGATCCCTGCAAGCCTTCTTGTCCAGGGGTCCCCATCCAAGAGCTCTGCCCCCACAGGACTTCAGGCCGAGACTTCTCCACACCTGGGAGGAGCCTCACAGCTTCTCACAGCCCAGCATCTGTCCAGTGCAGTGTGGAGTAAACTAGGTCAAATTCTTGTGCTTCTGCTCCCCGGAGCCACAGTTCCAGCCACCTGGAGCGGCAGACACGAGGGAATCACAACTCCACCCAACAGGACCCATGCCCATGTGCGAGCTACAGCCCCTCAACGGGTGAAGGATGTGGACAAAACTAGCCTCAAGAGTAACAACCCCCACCCCCGCTGGTGCCCACAAAATAGCAGATTAATTTTCTCACATTCTTGGAGCCAGAAGCCCAAGATCAAGGTTCTGTATGTCTTGAGGCTGCTCCCCTTGGTTTGCAGATGGCTCCCTCTCATTACCACTGCTGTAGCCTCTCTTCTCTGCCTGCCCATCTCTAGGTCTCTGCCTGCTTCCGGTCAGTTTTGCTTACAGGTGTAACAGTCAAGTGAATCTTCTTCCTCAAGATCTTCTCTCTAATAACATTCACATTTGAAATTTTAGGGATTAGGACAGCGTCCTAGTTATGTTTCTGTCATTGTGGGGAAAAATGCCTTCACAAAAAAACAACCTAAGGCGAGTTTTATTGTGGCTCACAGTTCAAGGTATATAGTCGGCCATGATGAAGCCCAGAATAGCAGAAGCATGAATCAGGTAGTTACATTATATCCACTATCAGGAAGAAGAGAACAATGAATGCTAGTGCTCAGCTCAACAGTCCAGAATCCCAGCCTAGTGAGTGGTGCCACTCACAGTGGGCAGATCTTCCTACCTCACTTCACCTAATCAAGCTAACCTCTCACAGGCATTCTCAGAGGCCCTTCTCCCAGGTAACTCTAGATATCATCAGGTTAGTGATATAAACACATGTACATTAAGGAATCAAAATTCTGCCCCTGATAGGGAAGAGAACAAATCAAAGAGTCAAATCACTAAATGAGACTCCACAAAAGCAGAGTTAAGAGGTAACAGATGTGAGCTCTGTGGTGGTTTGAATAAGAACAGTTCCCCATAGGCTCATATGTTTAAATACTTAGGCATCATCATCAGGGAACAGCACCACTTGGGAGGGATTAGGAGGCGTGGCCTTGTTGGAGGAGGTGTGTCACTGGGGGTGGGCTCTGGGGTTTCAAAAGCCCAATCCAATCCCAGTGTCCTCCTCTTCCTGTTGCCTATAGATCCAGATGTAGAACTCTCAGCTACTTCCCCAGCACCATGCTTGCTTGCATACTGCCATGCTCCCCGCCATGATAATAATAGACTAAACCTCTGACACTATAAGCAAGCCCCAATTAAATGCCTTCTTTTACAAGAGTTGTACTCTATGAGTTCATTTAGGGCATCTGATACCCTCTTTGGGTACCAAGCATGCACATGGTGCACACACATACACACAAGCACTCATACATACACATAAAAAGAAACACTTCCATAGTTGCCGTTATTTCACACCCCTCAATGTTCAAAGCAGGAGACACCCTCCATGTTTCTATAACCGTCTGTTACTGTAACCAACAGCTGAGCTGCTTAGCTGTATGTTTTTTCAGTTACCCTTGTAACAACATCCTGAAGTAAGTACCCTCATCTTCATTTCACAGGTAAAAAATCCTGGGACTTGGTATGGTTAAGCAACTGTATTAGATCACTCAGTTAAAACGAGGGAACTGTTGTTATATCTCTCATGTCCCTCCAAAGACCATGCTTGATCCCATGATGCTCCTGGGAGAAGGTGTAGTTTTTAACGGAGGGACCTAGTGGGAAGGTGACCTTGAAATGGATGGTGGGATTTTAGCCCTTTTTTCTTTTTCTTTGCCTCTTGGATGTGAGGTGTTTTACAAAGCAATAGGTTCATTAACGTGAGGTAAATGCTGTATTTCTGTTAGGCCATCTCTAGCCCCTCTTTCTTCTCCCGGGCAGACTTCTTCACCCAGTCTTGCCGTATTGTGCTGCCTTACCACAGCCCAAAGTGATGTAACCACGACTTACGGATCATTCAACAGAGCAACTCAACCTGAAATGCCTGTGAAGTATTTGTTCTTCAAGTCAAGCCCAGGACCTGCATTACTGACACCCCTTCTTTGAAGGTGTATTACTAATGCAAGGCCAGCACTGGCAGACAGGGCCCTCATTGTTGCAGGGCTTCAAAGCCAAAATATTCCATTTTTGTGGAGAACTGCTTTTTGCCCAGTGATGGCATTTTGATGCAGTGTTTAAGGAAAGCAGATGTTCATCTGTTTGCTCGTTTGCCACGGCCCACAAAGCCACACTGATTTAAATCCAAATTACATTCGATCTTCCAGAGAACCTCGTTTTTATTATGATGAAAATTATAACACTGAAGATCCGCCGTTGGCTCTGTCAGTTTGGTACATGGTGTTAAAGCTCCTGCTAGCCATCAAAAGAACTGAGTTATAGGGGTGGAGGGCTAGAATGGAGAGACCTGAAGTCTCTCTCTCTCTCTAAGGAAGTCCAATGTATAAGAATTTGAGGCAACAGATGCCAACAGAGCTTGTCCACAAGGAGGGACTTCTCACTGGGCTCTGGTGGTGCTGTAGGGGAGACACAGGCCTTGCATTTGGGAGCTACAGATGCTGACTGACACTGTGCCACGTTTTTACTGTAGGGCCTTCTGTAAACTCTGCCCTAGCTTTCCATTGTTGTAATAAAATGCTTGAGAGAAACAATGTAAAGGAGAGAAAAGGTTCTCCTTATCTCCTGGTCTCGGAGGTTTCCATCTATAGTTGCTTAGCTCTGTTTTCTCTAGGTCTGTGGTGAGGTAGAATATTATGGAGTGGGGAACCATGCTGTGGAATAAACTGGTGACTAAGGAACGTAGAGAGGACGGGGCAGGGTCCTCCAAAAGCAAATCCTCTGGCCCCTTTTCTCACATCAGATCCCAATTCTTAAAGGTTCTAACGTCTTCCACTAGACATAGCAGTTAAGGACCAATTCACATGCACCCTCAAGGAACATTTCGGAGACCAACTATAACAAGATACTTAATCTACTACTTAGTCTACTATGGTGCTTTGAATAGGAATGACTCCCCTGGACTCATGTTTGAACACTTGGCCCCTAGGAAATGGCACTATTAGGAGGTGTGGTTTTGTTGGAGTAGGTGTGGCCTTGTTGGAGGAAGTGTGTCACTGTGGGGGTGGGCCCTACAGTGTGAGGTCCCCTTTGCTCAAACGACACTAAAAGTGTCACATGGTCTCCTTCTGCTGCCTGCAGATCAAGATGTAGAACTATTGGCTCCTCTAGCACCATGTCTGCCTGCACACTACAGTGCTTCCTGCCGTGCCGATAAATGGACTAAACCTCTGAAACTGTAAGCTAGTCCTTATTGAATGTTTTCTTTTGTAAGAGTTGCCTCGGTCATAATGTCTCTTCACAGAAATGAAACCCTAACTAAGACAGCTACCCTGGGTTTATTTAATATAGTCTGCCTCCCACAGTCACAGGTGTTGTCTCTACAAATAATGAATCTAAAATATTTGAAGAGAGGATCCCATCTGTACTGAGCACATAGTGACTTCTGCAGCTATGCTACAGCAGCATAGACCAGCAACTATTGGCACAGCGCGGCTTACATTGTAGTAGGTGTTACAGGTGGCGCAGTCATATGTAAATACAATGCCAATATGAAGGAGGGTCATGAGCATCCTTAGAGTCTGGAAACCCTTGGAGGGCTCTCCATCCAGTCCCCCAAGGAGACTGAGACATGACTGCATGCATGTTTTAGGCTGTTGAAAGATAACAACTTCCAAGTACCTAGTATAGTGTCTGGCACAAAACTGTTATTGAAAATATTTCTTCAATCTTTTAATCTGAAAGATTAAATCTTTCGGAGCAAATTCTGAATTTGCATTTTAAATAGCTTTCCATCTAAAAGGGCAAAGTCTTCATTTATATGCATTTCTCCAGGAACAGATCTGCTCATCAAAATAAAAAGGGAAATCCTGGAAGTTGGTAACAGATGCCAGGAGCATGTGAAACCCTACTCTCCTTCTCAGGGGCTTGCCTGCTTAAGGACTTGGCATTGGTTGGCCAGGTCTGCTACTCCTACCGAGGGCTTCAGGGTCTATGGGGTTTGCTTACAGTCTGAGGAGGCCATGCCCCCTCACTGTAGATACCTAGGAGAAAGCGTGGGATGCCAGTGTGCATGTTTTAGCTTATTTTAATCTGGGATCCTGATTTATGGACAAGCCAGTGCCCAAGGAATTGCAGACAGAAACATGGGAGTCTTGATCTTTGCCCTTGAGCAATTCACAGGCTGCTGGGGAGACAAATGGATATGAGCTTTCCTGTGAGTTTGTCAGCTCTGTGATTGGGATGTAGACATGAAACATGAGGGTCCAGAGGAGTCAGGCACAGCTTTCTGGAGGAGCAGATCCCTGAGCTAGATCTTAAAAAAGCCATGCATGCATGCACGCACACATCCTTTCCTTTATTTAGTAAATGTGTGTCAAGTGTTTACTACATGTCAAACACTGTTCCGGGCGGTGCATTGCAGTTAAAGCACTAAGCAAGGAGACAGAATCTCTGCTGGCGTGGAAATGACACGCTGCTTAAGGGAGACAAAAGCCATCTGTGGTGGGAGGCAGACAGCAGAAGGCTAGAAGGTGCTTCCAGGCTGGGCCGGGTGGCCTTCCCTCGGCCTCTCTATTTCTCCCGTCACTGAAAACTTTACAGTGATCACAAGAACAGGATCTGTGCCAGGGACCCAACTGATGCCATTCATGGGCAGTTCCCTGTGTTAATTCCTTCTACTTCTAGAAAAGCTAGCCAGATCACCATGATGCTCACGGAACAGTAACCGGCTTTCATCCGAGTCATGGCACCCTTGAGAGTCTTTCTCACTTGCACTCTTTGTAAGCTAAATTCTAGAACCATCCTAATTGTTCAGCCTTGGAAGAATGGATAAAGATATTTTGATTTTTTTTAAGTTTTTTTTTTTTAATCGACATGCTTGTATACAATAAACTGTGACCACATTTGCCCCTTTTCTATCCAGTGGTCCCCTCCTATCCTCACTCTTTCCTCTGTTCTTCCTTTTCTCACCTTTTCTTTTTGTCTGTCTGTCTGTCTGTCTTTCTGTGTTTCAGTATTTGCTTCTGTATGTCTTTCTTCCTTCCTTCCTCTCTTTCTTCCTCTTTCTTTCTTTCCTTGTTTTGTTTTGTTTTGTTTTGCAGGTTCCACATAGATAGTCACAGTAGCTGTGTGTTCACCATTCACCGACTCTGTCACACCCAGAAGCCACCACCCACTGCAGTCTTCCCCGTTCCTGAGCAACCACAGTCTCTCCACCACCTCATCCATGGTGGTGTCTCTTGGCTCCAAAGGGAGAGTGCATTATAATTACTTGAGTTTTATACTGGTGAGAAAAACAAATCAGGCAGTTTTAACTTACCATGAGACGTGAAGAAGTGAACGCACAGAGAGATGAAGCAGCCTGCTCACGATCACACAGTGAGTCAGTCAGTAATGCATAAGGATTAGCATGCTGGGCCCCATCTCCTCCATGGCCTATGTAGCACTATGCTTCCTCTCAATGGGATGCTATTAATAGCTGCCAGGGGCTGAGTAGCAACAAGCAAGTCTTCATTGTGCTAGACTATCCCAGACATTGCAGGACCTTTAGAGTTCCTGGTTCCTGCAGGTAGTAGGAGGTCTCACGACAGCCAAGTTCTCCTGTATCTTCCCATTACCCTCCCACAGAGGGTTGACACTTTCTCTGGCGAGAACGGCGGTTCCAAGCTGCTCTTGTTAGGGATGAGACGATGAAGTCACCAGAAGCCGAAGGGACTTAGTGGCTTCTCTCATACTTGCTGTTTGCTATTAAACAGCTGTCATTAATATTCTTCTCCAGCCCCATCTGGGAGACACCAGGAAGCTGACCCTGGTACAACACTCATTTATGCATGTTTTCCACAAATAGCTCCTGATTATACAGTGAGTGTTTTTGTGTTCTATACAGGGGACGTGATGTTGAAGAGGGACCCAGGACTGACACTCAAGGAGTTTTGGGCATAATTATGGCAGGAGTGAGGTCTGGGGCACCGATGAACAGTTACAAGACAATGAGCATTCAGGATTAGGACGGGGTCCCACAGGTGACGTAAGAGCTTCGGGAAGGCCAGACAGCTGAGACTTGAGGGTACAAGGAAGGATTCCCAGCACAGCTGTCCGGAGCTGGGCCATGGTGGAATGCAAAAGCTCTTTCTTAATGAGCTTGCTATTAATGAACTCCTCCTGAATGCTGCAGCAGAGACTGGAGCATCAGGTACCAGGGAAAATGTTTCAGTGCTTTAAGAATCACGTGGGGTGGAGCTAAATGATATGTAGTGTTATTTATAGCCCGGCACCACAAACGCTTTTGTTGGTCCACTGAAACCCATAAACAATGCAGTCTCAGTTGGTTTCTGTAATAAATAGCAATGAGTTCACCCCACGTTCAGTGGATGGTATAGTTTGAATGTTTGTGTTCCTCTAAAATTCTTACGTTGGAATCCAGTCCCCCTATGTGACAGCGTTAGGTGATGGCGCCTTGAGGATGCAACAGATCTTCAAAGACAAGATTTGTGCTCCCAGAAAAGTAGCCCCAGGAATCTTTTTGCCTCTCTGTCATCTGAATGGCGAGCACCAAGCCCTACCTGTGAATCAGAAAGCAGGCTGGCATCTGATTCGAATGTGTAAGTGCCTCTCAATCTTGATGTTTTAAGACCCCAGCATGAGAAGTAAATTTTTATTACTTGTGAGTCACCCAACTCTTGGCACTTTGTTACAGTAGAGAGGGAAATCTGTCCCCCAAAATGTTTCTACAACGTGCTGAGGGCCTAGCCTTACCCACAATCCACCTGGACAAGGATAAGCAGTCCTTCTCTGAGCTCAGAGGAGGCAGGGTCGGGCCGGGGGAGGGTCCTCCTGCCGGCAATTTTACTTGGACACTAGTACATTTTTGCCTCCAGGATGGTCAGAAGAGCCTCTCAGCTCCGATTTGCTGTGCTCTCTGCTGATCCAGGAGGCCAGCGGTTCAAACATTGGGTGGGGACAGCGTACGGGCAAGTGTGACAGAGAACTGAGTCTCAAGGCATGAGGGAGTCCAAGAACTGCAGAGCCCACTCTGCTTCCAGAAGGTCAGGTGCCAGTTTTCCGCGCATGCTCTCCTGTTCTAGGACCCAGAGCACTGTCCCTAGAGCTGTGCTAACTAGGTGAAAAGCCATGTCTGCGCCTCTTGTGTCAGAAGGACACAGCTTAGGCAGAGGACACAGTCTCTGGACAGGCTGATGACAGTGGGATAGCTGATAGCTTAGATTTCAACTTCAAAAAAAGGGAGCTGTCAGCATTAGCTCTCCTTGCGGCTTCTGCTTCTGTATGGGAACATTTTAACTTAAACCAGACAAAAGGCCAGATACCGCTGAAATAATTTATGAAGTAAAATAATGGCTGTCAGATGTATTTTTTTTCTAAGTTTCTTTTCTCTGCCCATCATTCACATTCTATTTTCCACCTAAGAGCCTCTCTTAATTTCTAATGTTCACTCAGTCTGCATTCCAAAATCGTTTCTACAGCTCAGAGCCCAAGTTTACATCGCTCTGCTGATGACAGGGGAGAATTCTGGAGACAAATGGCTACTCACTTGGAGGGCCTGCATTCATTCACTTTCTGTGCCCAGGGTTTGGCTTGGGATTCCAGGCATATCTTGTGATTGTCAGGCTTTCTACTGACCCCTGGCTGTCATGGGGGAGACATTTGTCCCAAATGGTCAAAATCCTATCCATAGAGCTCTGCTGTCTTCTTGTCTGAGCCTCTGGGGAGATGCTTGAGTTTTGTCTCTCTTGTTTCTTCTTTTGCTTTCTTCACTGTTATATCCAAAACTTCTTTTGGCTCTAGGGTTTTTTGCTAGCTGAAACCTTTTCCTTAAGATGTAGTTACAGAGCCGGGCAGTGGTGGCGCACGCCTTTAATCCTAGCACTTGGGAGGCAGAAGCAGGCAAATTTCTGAGTTCGAGGCCAGCCTGGCCTACATGGAGAAACCTTGTCTCAAAACAAACAAACAAACAAAACAAAACAAAAAAACCCCAAAACACAACCCCCCCACCCCCAAAAAAGATTACAAAGATGTAGTTAGAGATTCTGGGGCTTCCCACATGTCAAAAATTTTTTCTATACTGTCTTGATT
Organism: Rhabdomys pumilio; assembly: GCA_030674055.1. NCBI lineage: Eukaryota > Metazoa > Chordata > Mammalia > Rodentia > Muridae > Rhabdomys > Rhabdomys pumilio. The sequence continues at coordinate 14,522,952 of JANHMN010000007.1, forward strand.
TCAAATTCTACTACTGTAATAAAAACTACATGGTAATGACACACAGACAGGTTGATAAGTAAAATCAAATCGAAGACCTGGACATAAATCCACACATCTGTGGACACCTGATTTCTGATAAAGAAGCCAGAATTATATAGTAGAAAAAAGAAAGCATCGTCAACAAATGGTGCTGGTCTAACTGGTGGTCTGCATGTAGAAGAATGCAAATAGATCCGTGTCTATCACCCTGCACAAAGCTCAAGTCCAAGTGGAAGACGTCAACATAAAGCCAGATACAGGGAACCTGACAGAAGAGTAAGTGAGGATGGTGCGTTGGCACAGGAGACAACCTCCTGAACTGAGTACCAATAAAGGAGGCACAGAGATCAACAATTAATGCAGGGACCTCATGAAACTGAGAAGAGCTTCTCTAAGGCAGTGGACACCTTTTGTTAAAAGGACAAAATGGCAGCCTGCAGAATGGTAAGAGAGTTTCACCAACTCCATATCTGACAGAGTGCTGACATCCAAAATATATAAAGAACACAAGAAACTAGACATCAGCAAACCAAATGACCCAATTAAAAAGGTGGTTACAGACCTAAACAGAGAATTCTCAACAGAGGAATCTCTATGGGCCTAGAACCACTTAAAGAAATGTTGACATCCTTAGCTATCAGAAGAATGCTAATCAAAACAAATGTGAGATTCGGTCTTATACTCTCTCCACCATGTCAAAATGGTTAAAAACAAAGACACATGCAACAACGCTTGCTGATGAGGATATGGAGCACGGGGAACACTCCTCCATTGATGTGGAGCAAGGGGAACACTCCTCCATTGATGTGGAGCACAGGAACACTCCTTTGTTGCTGCTGGGAGTGCAAACTTGTGCAGCTACTTTAGAAATCAATATGGCGCCGGGTGGTGGTGGCGCACGCCTTTAATCCCAGCACTTGGGAGGCAGAGGCAGGTGGATTTCTGAGTTTGAGGCCAGCCTGGTCAACCGAGTGAGTTCCAGGACAGCTAGGGCTACACAGAGAAACCCTGTCTTGAAAACAAACAAACAAACAAAAAAAGAAATCAATATGGCTATTTATCAGAAAATTGGAACTCAGTCTACCTCAAGACCCAGCCAGATATACCACTCCTGGGCATATACCCAAAGAATGCCTACCATGCCACAAAGGACACTTGTTCAACTATGTTCAAAGCAGCTTTATTTGTAATAGCCAGAAACTGGAAACAACTTAGATGTCCTTCTACTGAAGAATAGATAAAGAAAATACAGTACATTTACACAATGGAGTATTACTTAGCTATTAAAAGCAATGACTTCACAAAATTTGCTAGCAAATGGATCAAACCAGAGAAGATCGTCCTGAGTGAGGGAACCCAGACAGGAAGACAAACGTGGTATGTACTCACTCATAAGTGGATATTGGCTGTGAAGTGGAGGATAGCCATGCTACAACCACAGATTCAGAAAGGCTAAATAGCAAGGAAGGCTCGAGGAGAGAATGTGTGGACTTCACTGAAAAGGAGAAATGGCATGGATACTCAGGTGGCCAGGGAGAGGGAACCTATTCACAGAGATTGTGGGTGAAGATAGGATCAAGAGGGGTCAGGAGTGGGGAGAATGGATGGAGAGAGGATTTGAAGAGACAAATTGAAAGTGGGGACAGAGGGCATCTCTGGGATGAAAACCTATGGCAATGGAAACTCCCGGGAACCAATGAGGGTGACCCTAGCTAAGTCTCTTAGCAATGGGGGATATGGGGCGTAAACTGGCCATCTCCTGTAACCAGGCCACCAACCCTGTCACAAAACCTTAGACCCACAATTTGTCCTTCCCATAAGATGAGCTGGGGTAAAAGCTTATCTTCCAGAGAGCTCAGGTTTCATTCACAGCACCCACGTGGCTTGTGAACATCTACAACTCTGGTTTTAGGGGATCTGATGTCCTCTCCTGGCTGTGTGGGTATCAGGCATGCAAATGAGGCACAGATATACATGCAAGGAAAGCACTCATACACATAAAATAATTAAATTAAATCAAAAACAACAACAACAAAAGACATGAAGTTGGAGGTGGGTCAGAGGTGGGCATGTGATGATCGATCTTAGCTGCCAGCTTGACATTCCTGGAAAGAGAGAAGTTCAAAATTGCATCCATCAGATTGGCCTGTGCACACACTTGTGGGGCATTTTCTTGACGGCCAATTGATGGATTTAGGGTTTGGCCCACTGTGCATGGTACTATTCGTAGGCAAGTGGGCCTGATCTGTATAAGAAAGTTAGCTGAATGTGAACCTAGGAGCAAGCCAGCAAGCAGAATTTCTCCATTGGTTTCCGCTTTAAGCCTCTGCTTTGAGTTCCTTGGCCAGGTGAGATAAAATATACTCTTGACTACTCAGGTTGCTTTTGGTCAAGGCATTTATCACAGAAACAGAAAGCAAACTAGAACAAAGTGGATTTGGGAGGGGTAAACGGAGGAGAGGAGGGGTAGTCGTAATAAAAATACATTTCATTTTATATAAAATTATAAAAAAATAAACAAAACACTATATTAATAATAATAAAAAAAGATGTAGTCCTGGTTTATGGCAGTGTCTGAGAGGCTTCTAGAGTGTTGGCTAGAGATCGTAGCTTCCTCGCAGTGGTCTTCCTGAGACAGTTGGCTGTCCTGTGGGGGCCATTTTGTCTGCATTTCCTAGACACAGCTATGAAGAAAGACACGTTGAAGTCTTGATTACTGGAAGTTTCGAGTTGTAGACAAATGTTGGCTCTGTTCGGTCAGTTCTTAGGTGAGAGCCGTAGTCACAGGAGACCACCTGATGTCCACAGGGTCACCAAGACCAAAGTTAGCCAACCTCTAAACCTGCCAAAGAGGTTTTAAAGAATCTATGAAGTACTTGAAATGGAAGGAAAATGATTTGTATGGTGTGTGTGTGTGTGTGTGTGTAGGTACACACATGTACATGCATACATACTTACACTTTGTGTATACTCACTTACAGGTGAGGAAAATGAAGGTTTTGTTCCAGAAGAGGTCCCTCGAGAGGTTATGAACCATGGTTCCAGACATGACTCTGCATCTTGTTACCCAGCATCAGCCCCACCCACCAAAACAGCATGGTCCTGGTCTTGTCTCCATCTTCTCTCCAGCCTCAGTTCTCTAGGCTCAGCCTGTTCCGCCTGGACACCGCAGATATCTTGGGTTAGACCCCTGCTCCTTTTCTCTGTCTAGCCTTCGCTACTTTGCTTCTTTCTTCACCAAACATCTTCCCTCCCTCAGCTTCATTCTACAACCACAAGGTACTCTGACAAACTCCAGAACTGAGTTTCCAGCCTAAGATGGAAGGGGTTCTCAGAGTGCTTAGCTAAGGACAGCGACTATGAGCGCTGTCTGGCCACTCTGTTTACAGCTGCTTCTGTCTTCTGCAGGAACTCATCCTACCTTAATCTTCCCCATCTCTGCGCCTCGACCATCTTTTCTGCCCTTTCACCTTGAATGACCTTGTCTTTACTCGACCCCTGTGAACTTCATTTAAATAGAAATGGCATCTCTGCTGTTAAGCTTCAGGTAACTTCACCAGCTTGTAGTCTGAACTCCCAAGGATCTCACTGAGTTTGTCTCTCTCTTTGTGCAAGTAAAAGCTAATCTCCTCATACGTGTGACTTATTTCTCCCTCCTTTAACAGTTTCTAACGTAACACCTAGGATGAGATTGCTTCCACCAAAGGGCAAACTGTTCTGTTTTCTCTTTTAGAAACAGCCTTTGGTCTCGAGAGGTGGTACTGGAGAAAGCTCTCAGACAACAATGACCCAAACCACTATTTTGTTTTGTTTTGTTTCTTCCATGGATTCTTCAAAGGGTTAAATTCAAACTTATGACCTTTGGGAAGGAGCACACCTTTGAAGAGGGGCACAGAGTGTTTAGGAATGCTTTTCAGACTGGGGCAGGTGAGATATTTCTTAATGTGAGAGGACTGTAAATAAAACAATAACAAACTACCAACAAAACGCAGGGTACCTTTTTTTTTTTAATCTGTTTGTCTATAGCTAAATCGATGTAATCTTATAAAGTACACATTGCTGCTGTGGCCAGAGGCTGGCAATGAGATGATGAATCAATATTCAGGTTTATGAAGAGCTGCAATACCTCCTATGTGAGCAAAGCAAACATTTAAAGAACCAACGTGTCTCTGAAACAACACCCAGGGCTGGGATGTCACTCAGTTGGTAGAGCACTTGACTAGAGTACGCAAAGTCATGGGCTCGTTCTCCAGTGTTGTGGAAATTTGAGGATGGCAGTGAATGTCTGTAATCCCAGCAGAAGGGAGGTAGAGGCAGAAGATCTGAAGTTCAAGGTCATCCTCAGATTATTTGAGGTCATCGAGGGCTACAGGGAACCCCATATCAGATAATAAAATCATGAGGCTGGAGAGATAGCTCAGCAGTGAAGAGAACTGGCTGCTTTTCCAGGAGACACAGGCTTGGTTCTCAGCATCCATGGAATGGCTCAAAAATCACCTGTGACTCCGGTTCTAGGGGATCCAATGCTCTTTCCTGACCTTGGGAGACTCCTGCACACACACAGTGCATACACATACATGCAAGCCTGCATGTGTGCATGTGCGTGCGCGCGCGCACACACACACATCACATAAAATAAAAAAATGAGATAATACATAAAAATATAATGTAGTTAAGCCACACAAAGAAACCACCGGTGATGTGCTTCTTCAAGCTTCTCTGGGTCGCTGTTGAGAATGTGTTTTGCTTTGGTCTCCTCTAAGCTCTGTTCTGCTGTCTCTCGATAACAGCAAATCAGATGCCTTTGCTCGTCCTTTTCCTTTTAAAGTCACTGCCTGTGTTTGACTTACTCTCACGCAGCCTTCTGAGGCTCCATTTTCTTGACTCTCCTTCAGACTCACAGGAAGGGTTTGCCTCATTAACTCACTTGTTTCCTGTCCTCAAATCCAGACGTCCCTTCAGCTCTTGTGACCCCTGCTTTTCTTCTAGGATGTGCTCTGTGTTAGGAAGCATCTACTGTCTCAGAATGACGTCCAATGATGATGAGTCTTGCTGTCTGCCTGCTCAGAGCACCCAGCCTCATGGATGTCTCACTATCAGCTCATATCTGCTACAGGTAAGATCACATCCATCTCTGACGCATACAATCTGCTTTTTTCCTTTCCACTCATTCCCATCCTCCTTGGAACCATCTGTTACTCCCCCATTTCTCTCTCAGCATCCTTTCTTCTCGCCTTCCTCATTGAGGAGACTCTAGTTATTTAAGAGAAGGCTAGCAACATATGTAAGTGAAACTCTCTCCTCTTATCCACACACGGCGGCCTGGGTAACTCAGTTCTCTCTGTGTATAGTTCTGCTGTGTGAGCACCTGAGGGAGCTTGGTAACAAGAAGATCCAGCTGGCACCACCATGCCCCTCCTTCCTCTCTCGTTTATACTTAAAATACCATGGTATATGTCAGATAGGCTACTTTTAAACCCTACCTCAGACACTTGGATGATTGAGACCATGGGAAAATTACCTACTGTCTTTAAATCTCCAGTCCTTGGGTATAAGATGGCTGCAACAACTTTACTAAATTGCTGGAAACAGAACCGAGCAAGCTACGAGCACAGTGTCTCTGCATGCTGCACTTTGAGCCATTTGCATATTCTATACCTCTACTGTGCCCGGAGTGATTACAATACATATATTCACCGGCATATTTGTTTCCTGAGTTACCTGTCTCCCTGGAGACAAGGAGGTTATAAATACACTGACCATCTTTCCTGCTTGTTTTTTTTTTCTCCCCCATCTCTGCATTACCTGTTAGTTCAAGATGTGTTGGAGGCATTTAGAAACAATTAGGAACTCACTGTGAGATTGTATGGCAAAGGTTCTGGAAATCTAATCTCAAGGAAAGTTAAATATTGAGGTTTGCTAACTTGTGAGGACGACCATTTTTCATTGAAAACTCGACCAGTCTTTAGGGAAAACCCTGTGTGTGTGGAGAGTGGATTTGATGCTGTGGGTGGCTTCCTTATTATATCTTATTATATACATATACATACACATATACATCATATACATATACATCATATACATACATATATATCATATACATCATATACATATATATACATATACATACACACACACACACACACACACACACACACACACATATATATATATGGGGGTTGTGTGTGTGGTGTGTGTGTGTGTGTGTGTGTGTGTGTGTGTGTGTGGTTTTCTGGCTCACACTGTGATTTCTTTCTCTGCAGCAGCTTCACCACGATGGCATCAGTCCTTCACTGCAGTCAGCGTGGCCCTTATCAGACCTAGCACAGTGCTACTTGTACCTTCAGCCTCCTAAAGTGTGACTTGAAACTTAGTTTGTAAAGGATTTGGCCTTATTGTTTAGTTATAGAAAACAGAAAACAGACGCCCCTCAAAAAGCATGGTATTCCCAAAAACTGCTCTCCCAAGGACTCTAGTTTGCTAAAAGGGATGTCAGCTTCTCTCTCTCTCTCTCTCTCTCTCTCTCTCTCTCTCTCTCTCTGCCCATCCTCTATTCTGAGGATGTAATCTAGTGCTCTATTCTTGTTAAGCAAGCACTTTGCCACTGACTTACATTGCCAGCCCTGGTGTGTGTGTGTGTGTGTGTGTGTGTGTGTGTGTGTGTGTGTGTGTATACATATATGAATCCCAAATCTTTTGTTCTAGTTATTATATATGTCACAGTCTCCTCTAGCCAACCTACTGCACAACAAAACCTTCCATTAATTCCCACTATCTGTGACTATCTGCTTGTATTTGTTGGGGATTTTTCATCTGGAAGTATTAAGGTTCCATGAATAAGTGCACATAACTCAAAACAAGAGAAAGTTTAAGTCAAGATATTCTAACACCTTTATTACTCAAGGTCTTTGGGGACCACCCATGTGGAGATTAAAGCATCCATCATGTTCCTAGGATCCCCTGGGATCTTAAAGCTGGCTTTGCCTCCTTTCGTCCAAGCAGGCATGCCCAGAAGACATTTATTCTGCTGCATACCTCCTTCCTCAGGGATCTAAAAATGAACGGAGCACAATATCGGTAAGACGGTAGTGGGAGGACCTGGCCTACTCCTTTGTCATTGTCATTGATTTAAAAAATATAAAAAAGCCCTGAACAGGTGTCATGCTCATCCACTCCCTCGGGGAGATTCGGGCTCCACATGCTTGCCACAGAATGATGGAAGCTGAGGGCAGTGGCAAAGAAGAAAACCTGCAAGAAAGAAACATTCTGATGTCACACTTCCATTATGGCACCCGCTGTTTTCATGAAAAGAAAACCATCTCAGACAAGCCATGGATCATCTGGATCCTGAGTATGCTCTCTGTCTCTGTCTCTGTCTCTGTCTCTGTCTCTCTATCTCTGTCTCTGTCTCTCCCTCTCTTTTTCCTTCTCCCTCTCCCCCCTCCTCTCTCTCTCTCTCTCTCTCTCTCTCTCTCTCTCTCTCTCTCTCTCTCTCTGTGCGCCTCCATACAGAATCCTGACTTTGGCTTTAATTAATGCACAGGATCCACTGAGATAATTTCTTCTCAATTTCTCCCTCTTCTTTCCCCAGCAAACTGCTGTCTTGTGCCTCTGTTGCAACTGGGTCATGTTTTTGACTTTACCAAGAGGAAGCCAGGGGCCTTCAGTGGGAAAGCAAGAGGGTTCCAGTACCCACAAAATACAGATGCTCAGGAAACGGGGGCTTGTGTGGCTTACACATAGGGAACTTCTCAGCTGCAGTACTCTGTCCTGTGTGGGAGGCCCCCTCCACTCCTCAGAGTCTCCCAGTCGGTCTGACTCCATGTGTCCCTTGGAATACTTCGACTTCTTATCTAAGGCTCATGGCAGCTTCCGAGAACCACCAACTGCTTGATTGCACAACCAATCGGTTATATAAGAGGATCTTAAGAAATAATAAAGTCCTGAGCACTGCATAACTGCCTCTCTCTGTTCTCCCATTGCTGACTCAAGCAAGGGGACCTTCTCGATCCACTCCCCCCACTTGCATTCAGAAACCAGAGTCGCCTGTTGGCTTTGCTCATGACAGTTCAAGAGTTTCCCATTGTTTGTAATGTTTCATGTGACTTCTCCAACCCCCAACTCCACCTTAGCACCCCAAATGCAGGCCCTAATTATCCTGAGTGAAAATAGAAGTCCCCTCATCATTTATTTAGTTTTAGCACTTGCTCGAATTAATTGGTAGTCCTGCAACCCATCTATAACACAAGGACCTGGAAGAAACTGACAGCTACTTAATGACAGATTATACCGTAGAAGGACAGAGCACCCAGGGCTCACATGACACACAGCTTTTTGTTGGACCAGAGTCACCTGAGGTGTCAGACTTTCTGACACATGTGATACTCAAGGGTTACTATCAAAAGTTATATAGGCAGAATGTAGTTGGTCTGTCACAGTCTTCTCCTCACGTCCCAATCTGATTCCAGGGGTGGGAGTCTGGACCTGGTCTCCAGGAGAAGGAATCTCCCATATCACATGGGAAAATCCAGGAGGAGCCTGTGTATTGTGGACATCAAGGAGGCAGAGGAATATGGAGAAAGTCTTAGCTCAGCATTCATTATCCACAAGACTTTAGATTAGCTACCTGAATTCTTAGAGTCTCTGTTTCTCATGTGTCTAACAGGGAGAGTGAGACTTGGAGGACCCAGGTGGGAACATCCGTTCCCAATACCTAATGCAACAGCGCCTAATGCAAGCTTAGATACAAGAGGTCTTTCCTTCTTTGCACCCACATCGTCTGCAAGATTTACGTATGTGATCTGTAACACAGACCCTGTTGGCCGTGAGCAGTGACAGCAGCAAGACTTTCCTGTCCCTTGTTTTCTTGGTGTGGCCATAAGAAGATAGCAGGGCCTTATGCATGTGCCACTGAGAACACTTTGGAATTCTGTAAATGCTTTCCTGGGGACAAGTGCTCAAGAGCCATGCCATTAAGAAGGCTGACTTTGAAACCCCGGGATAGGCAAGTGACTGCGGTACATCCTTTAATCCTTAAGAGCCTCAGTTTCATTTCATCTCCTAAGGATATGGGGAATGTTTAACAGAATACTCAGGGAAGTAGCTTCAAAGCCGTAACATTCCTCTGTGCTACGTATTCATCACCTCCTTCCCTCAAGTCCCTGGAAAGCACTTTTCAAATGCTGTTTTCAGATATGATTTTTCAAACACCTCCCTAATTTTGCCTTTTCAGGCATGTTGAAATCATATACTATATATCATTTTAGGATAAGCGTATCTCCCTTATTAACATACCTCTGTCATTCCTCCATGTCTTAAAAGATCGTTTCTTTTCAATGCTGAATACTATCCCATTATATGGATTTTGAAAATGAAATTATCTGACCATTTACTCATGGAAAGACATCTTGTTTGCTGTCAAATTTTGACAAGTGTGATTAAACGCTCATGGGTATGTTTCTGGGTAAGTGTGTCTTCAACTTATTTGAGCTCAGTCAAAGAATTGGCATGGCAAGAATAAATTCTGGTATGCAAGAAACTGCCAAATGTCCTTCCACAAGGGCAGTGCTCACTGTGCATGTCCACTGTGTCTGATGAGAGTTCCCTTGGCTCCATGTTCTTAACAGCACTGGATGTTGTCAGGGTTTGGATGCGAGACATCCTCATAGCTATGTGTTAGCATCTCGTTGCCTTCACTGGTGCTCTCTGATGATGCAGGATGCTGAGACCCACTCTTAATTTTCTTCTTATTCTTCATCTCACTGATGTTTAATTTATTTTTATTAATATTGAATCTCCAGTGGAAAAAAATAATGCTTTCCCTATGGCCATTATGAGAGATAATGATTCGATTTTATTATTTATTAAAATATTAATTTATTGATTTTTTAAAAAAATGAATTTATTGATTTTTTATGTGCATGAGTGTTTCCCTGCATTGCATTTATGTGATGCTCACAGAGGCCAGAAGAGTGCATTGAATCTCTAGAGTTGTAAGCTACTAGGTGGGTGCTGTGAACTGGAGCCACGCCCTCTGCAGGAGCCGTAATTGTTCTTAACCAATGAGCCATCACTCCAGCTCACGAACATAATATAATGATAATGATTTTGAATAGTCTCAGCTTAGAGTCAGTTTCTATTCGGTGTATCCTGCTCAAGTTTGATAGCGTTGGAGCAGGTGGTCGTTTTGGTGGGTAGTGGCGATGAGGAATAGTATTTAATGGACATAATCTAACAATCCTCAAACCTTTTAGCATAAACCTCATTGGACACTGTTAAAAATTATTTAGGGTCCCATAGAACTTTCGTTTCCGAATATGAAATCTCTATCATTACATAAGAAGTCAGCCACTAAAAACAGTCATTCAATAACATTCATTACAAATAATTTTAAATATATTTAAAATGAAGACTTTCGTATCTTAAGATCTATGAGAAGAACGGAGTGGGACTACTGTGTTTTACCTGTTGGTTCAACGAAGATCATTAGAGCCTCAGATCCGTCTCCGTGCAAGTCAGTTGCGAAATGCTATTTGGGTCCAAGTACATGGAGAACATGTAACTTCACCTCGATGCAGATTTGGGAAAACTTAGCATGAAGTTCTCTCCTACAGACCCTCGGAAAGCAAGAGCCTCTGAGCCACACTCGGAGAACTGTTTGCATTGGGTCATGATGTCTGGTTGACACCTTGACAGTTTTGGTTTGGCCAGTAAGTCTCCACGGATGTGACTGTGAGATAAAAGCAAATATTTTGGTGAATCAAAAGTTGACGTGAGAGGTTCAGATGAAAATGTTCTGAGGCCTGGAAGCCCGTGGGGTAACCCGGTAACACAGCACATGCTTGCGCCTTTATCTTCTGCACAGAGTAATAGAAGCTATGGGTAAACTCTGGAGAGGAAGAAGTGGCTCCACCTCTGGCCCTGCCATATGTAAACTGTACGGATTGATAAATAACCACATTTTACTACCTCTTAGTTTATCTGTAAGGTATCCTCCTTCACTGGGTTCTCAAGAGGATTAGTGAGGCAATACACTGGAAGATTTGACATAGTGCTTGCTTATATTAAGTGCCTCACGAATGTCAGTCTGCAATCCATCAACGCTTTCCTCATAGTTTTTAATACTGGATGAGCAAGCATTAGTCAGCAGCAAGACCCTCCTTCAGGAAGCAACCGGGAAGGCAGAATTATTGGCAAGTCGGTGTTCGAAATGGCATTTAAAACAAGTGAAATCCACTGCAATTTGCTTTTATTATCCGAGGAGTTTCTTTAAAGATCGTGTTTAGTAGCTGTGCCTCCAAAGCACAAGGCAGAAGAGATCTTGTATGGTTTTCCAGGTTCTCTGTCCAACGTCTACAGTTCCGTCTAAAAACCACTTATCTAACTAATGAGGTCTATTCCTGGCTTGAACCACTCCATACTTTGCCTGGATTCTTCTTATCACTTCATGTATTTGGCAGGGGTTAGCTTAAGAAGCACAGTACTAGGAGATACAGATTCCTCATAGAGACTCAGTTTCCCTGTGCCACGTGGGAATTGGCTGAGCAGTTACTTACACAGATTATGATCTGTGTAAGGTGTTGGCTCCAGGGTTGTTGCTAAGGCATGAAGTCTGCAGAGAGGGTTGGTCACCCCAGACAGGAACCCACCAGCATGGGCTGAGCCTTCTTGAGAAAAGCCAGAAACATTGTCCATCCTTGTTGCCACTGACCCTGGTGCCAAGGGAAGCCAGGGTGCTTTCCACTGGCCATCCTTGGCACCCACACGGCATAGGGCTTGGTACTGCTGAACAGAGATGGGGCAGGGGAGGACAAGCACGTCCAGCTCCGCTTCACTTGTGTTGAGCTGTGGATAAGCAGCAGGGGTGTGAGCTGGGAAATGGCTTCCCTTCTCTTCTGCCCTCTGAAAGTGCTCCTTAGTCTTTTGTGTGGTTCAACACAGCTGGAATCCCTTAAGGAAGAGAAATCGGAGATGAGAAGTTCCGTGTGTTACAAAAACGACCACAACACGGTAGGCTGGAGCGCAGACTTCACGTGTGCCCTGTTCTATCAGTCTTGCTTGGGATGGATGCGTGCTCTGTTGCTGGGTGGGAAGCTGATTGTGTCTCCATCTACCCGCCCTGTTGTTCTGCTAATCAGATTTTTTGTCTTTAGTGAGACTTCTGCTAGCTTGATCTATTAATAATTAAGAGAACTGGATTAAAAATTTAAGTTCGTCGGAGAAGGACTCGCTTCCCTTCCTAAAGCTGTCAGTTCTTAGCTTCATACATTTAAAGGTTGTGATGTTAAATGAACTAGATGATTTTTGTTTTTGCAATGATCTCATTTTATATTTTATGCGTATGAGTGGTTTGCTTGCCTGTATGTATGTGCACTGTGAGAGTGCGGTGCCATTGAATCAGAAGAGGGGTTGAATCACCTGTAACTGGTGTTTCAAATGGTTGTAATGTGCCTACTGGGAACCAAACCCCAGTGTCCTTAACAGAGTCATCTCTCTAGCCCCAAACGACCTTTTTCTTACTATATTTTTTCCCCCTCCTATTTCTGGTAACATTTTTGTCAACACCGGGCATTCATTTATTTAGCTGTGAGTAAAACAGCAACTGTGAAGCTTACTTTTCTCATCTGTTCTGACCTTGGTGGTGGTGTTAGTGGTGATGGCAAGGAAAAACAAATCACCACCCCCAACAACAAACTCACCCCTTCCCTGAGAAGAATTGTAAACCTTTCATCAGATGTTGTGAATCCCGAACTCACTTATTCCCATAAGCAGAGGACCTACTTTAATATGTCCCTAGGTTGGGTTGACAGACTAACTGCACAACCAAACAACTGAAGGCAGCTGAGGAAAGCGCCAATGAATAGAATTCTGCAGAACACCTTGACTTAGTGGAAACAGTAAGACACATGCATGCCCACAAACATAAACAGAAGGGCTGGCATCACCAAAAATAATAAACCATAAAAATCAGATCCACAGAACATTTGACATTGCAGTTTTTATTTTATACAGGACTATTTAATAGTGAGCAATCAGTAAGAAGTCAGGGAGGTTTGTGAATATGAGCACCTAGAAACGACCGTGAGAGTGAGCAAGCAATCCCAATAGAATCAAGACTATGCCAAGAAATTAAAGTTGCAATAATTGTGTTTGAAAATTGATTACATTTTGTGGTTGCTCAAAATTTAAATATAGGCTTACTACAAGATCTACCAACTGCATGCCAAAAAATTCACAACAAAGCATTCAAAGACTAAACAGCTAGAAACATCTTTTATGTCAATCAAGAAATAAATGGGTGGGCAAAATTACACACACACACACACACACACACACACACACTACTTAGCAATGAAAAATAAAATTCTGGGGCTGGAGAGATAAGTCAGCAGTTAAGAGCACTGACTGTTCTTCCAGAGGACCTGAGTTCAATTCCCAGCACCCACATGTAGACTCACAAATATTTGTAACTCTGTTCACAGGGGACACATTGCCCTCTTCTGGTCTCCTCCGGTACTGCATGCATATATGTATGGGTGAACCTCGAAAGCTCTATGCCCAGTGAAAGGAACCAGAAGTGTTATATTGTGTGGTTCTGTTTACATGAAATATTCAACAAATGTAAATCCATAGAAAGAGAAGGTAAATAATAAAAACAGGGTAAGTCATAGAGATAGAGCCAGACCGGTGCCAGGGCTGAGGGGAAGCTTACAATAAAGTTACCTTTCCACCACTACAGGGTTTGTCTTTGGATTGCTGAAGATATTTGCTGAGGTGCTAGAAATGGGTGTCCACACAGCCCTAGGTGAGGGACCACATGGTGTGATTAAGTGGGTAATTCTGTCTGAATCTGATTTCCTGTGATACAAATGTTCATTGGCTATGCTGGACAGACTATTTGACATGGTTGAGGAGGGAATTAGTGAATTGGAAAATTAGTGTCATTAAATTACTAATGATGTAACAGACAGACAACGTGTTGTGCAAGATTGGTTAAAATACATGGAGAACAGAATGAGATGCTCTAGAGTTCGGGTGTGAGGTAAAGGACCGGTCTCAGGACACAGCTGTTTGTAAAATGCTTGGCACTCGAGCTTGAGGGGCAGAGGTCGGATGCCCAGACACAGGTAAATTCTGGGTGGGGTGTATATCTGGCTTATGATTCTAGGTCTGGAAGATGGAATCAGGAGACCCTCAGAGCAAGCAGTATAGACTAGACTAGTCTATATGAGAGAGTTTTGGGTTTAATTTTGAGGCCCTGCCTTTCCTCAATAAATGAGAAGGGGATTGAGAATAACTGATGTCAACTTGGGACCTCCACACACACTCATACCCACATATGTGCAAACAGATGTATATACACGGCACACACATCCACATGCAGAGAGAGAGAGAGAGACGGAGAGAGAGAGACAGAGAAGAGAGGCAGAGGGACAAGGAGAGGGACAGGGAGAAAGAGAGAGAAAGAGAGAGAGATTTAAAGAGAAAAAAAGCATACTTAAAGGAAAAAAGAGCGTTTCCCAGAATCATTTGTTGAAACAGTCTAGTCCTCAACGCCAAGGAGCCCCACAAAGTCCCAGAATGGATAGATAAGAGGAGAGCCACACCTGGACTCATGTATTAAAACTGTAGCATTGCCTAAGGAGATCCCAAGCCACCAGAAAATGGTAATTCCAGAATAATGGCAATTAGACAGGTGGCCAGCATTCCCAGCAGTAGCAATGAAGGACATGAAAAATCGCGGGAAGAAGAATCGTTGGCACAGACTTTCAAAGAATGCAGAAAATGTTCTTCTATAATAAATGAAAAATATCGTTTTGAAGATAATCAAACAAAATCCCAGGGGTTCATCACCAGACTGTCTTCGTTGGAAGGAAGTAAAGAGATGGGCATCTGGTTTAAAGCTGAACAAAGGAGAATCATGACGCCTTCTCACGTCCTTCGGGGGAACGAGGTCATAGGGCTAAGTGATGCCTCCAAATTGGAGGAACAGTCAGAGGGTGAGGCAAGACAGACTAACCCAGAGTAAGAGACTCCACGACAGAATCTTCCCTTGGAGTTAGTGCCCACGTAGGAGACTAATTGAGGAATGATTTGAAACTCAGTGTAGATCACCAGAGAGTTAACATTCCCGAGGGCCCAGGCACAGGGCTCCACACTTAGGGCTCACGCCTCTGTCAACCTAGACACATCCTCACAAGGAACACTAGAGGAAAATCCTCATATACTTCTAGCCAGGGGAGGAAAACGGACCATTCTGAAGTCTACCAGAACATTCTACTCTTCCTAAGCAGACCCAGCCTCAGCAGGAATTACACACGCTCTGCCCCTGGTTTGCCTTTGCGTGACTTCGACCACCGTGGTCAACCCGGATTTGAAAATGTATAACTGAAACTGTGTATGTTTTAAATAATGCTGACCGCAGTAGATTGTTACAATTGTCCAACCTCGCGACGAGCTGTCGTGAATCTCTAGCTGTATCTAACTCACAGCTTACTTCTCTAGGGTTGTGTGTTCAGTAGGAAAACATACTCGGTACGCTTTGGCATGAGCCGCAGGGTCCACTGTGTGGGGCGGTCTTACTGCGTGCCTCTTGGATTGGGTCAGGGGACTCCTACTGTGCCATTCCAATTTAAATCAACTTCAAAAGACTTTGAAGCTAAGTTGCCTTTCCAAATTCTCATCCTAAAGCCCTAACTACCAGTACCTAAAAATGCAAGTGTCTTTGGAGACAGGGTTCTTCGAACGGTAATTAGGTTATGATGGGGTCGTCAGAGCACTTCTTAATCTAATGGGTCTGTGTTTTTCTTTTTTCATTCATTAATTGATTTATTCACATCCAAATTGCAGCCCCCCCTCCTCTCCTCCCAGTCCACCCCTCACAAGTCCTTCCCCTCACTACCCTCTCCCCTTCTCCTCAGAGAAGAAGTCCCCCATGGGTACCAGCCAGCCCTGACACATCTAGTCTCAGCAGGACTAGTCAAATCCTCTCCCACTGAGGCCTGGCGAGGCAGCACAGAGGCACACAAAAGCGTCTGTGCACACACAGGGAATGGAGACTCATCATCTGTAAGCCAAGGAGACAGGCCTCTCGAGCAATGGATCTGGAAACAGCGAATCCCAAAGTTTTAACCTGTAGAACTGTAAGGCAATAAATACATTTGTGTCTTTTATACCCGGGGCCTGTGGCACTTGGTTATGACAGCTCCTGGGAATCAACACAGACTTAAAGTAAGAGTAATTAATTGTGATCGTAGGCATTCTCTCACTGCTCTGCCATCTTTTCCTTTAGAGAATTCCAAAGATCACAAAACAAGGCCATGTGCTCTGGGAAGATGTCGTCGGCAACTCCATCTTCACAAAGGCACTTTTAATAATGAGCCTTGGCACCAGAATAAGCTGCATGCTGCCCTGGGGCGGGTCCCACCATTGTCCTCTATGGGCAGCCACAGGGAGCCAAAGATGTCATACTGTCCAGGGGAGTGCCACCTGGGAAACCACTGTAAAGACAACAGTGGCCCTGGCTCCTGGGCCCGCCCTTCTCATCCAGTCTCAGTGTTAACATCTTTAAGAAAAGTCTCCTTTCTTTCATGTCCCATGGAAGCTGGAGGCGAGTGAGATTCCATACACCAAAGGCATTGTGTAATAACGACTCCAGACTCCACAGTAATCAGCTTACAGAACTCTGCTCACACCAGTTCTGGCTGATCCCACTTCCCTGCCAGTGATAACATTAGGGGGTGAGAATATTTGTCCCTTAAAGACTTCAATTTCAGGACTCCAATTGCTCACGGGCTTTTATCATTTGTCGTTTATGTGCGTTAATCAAATTATTCAAATGTTTTCATTTCTTCCTATAAACACATTCATTTAGAAGACACTTAGTATCCTTCCCCCAGCTAATTGTTTAATGAAAAAAGGGAAAAAAGGGCATCTTTCATTTTTGTTTTCTCATCTCTCTTTCAACGCCGAGCTTATGTTTCTCATCTGTGCTCCAACATGTGCTAAGTTTACATTTCTATAAATTTATTCATGGAGGGCATTTCATTTTGGTCCAGTGTTTTCCCCCCTGGGAAGAGAAAGTGGTATTTATACCCTTCTAATAAATGCAAGACTTTGTTCTGCTGATGGCTTCTTTCTTCTCATCCCCTGGGGAAGGCTGGAAATCTGTGCGATCCTTGCTTAAAAAAAAAAAAAAAAAAAAAGACTGAAAGACAATATGATACAGTCAGTCTCTGTTGATTACTCAAGGAGTCTGGTGACTGTGAAAAGCCAGATCAAAGGGAAGGAAAAAGGAAAGACAAGATTGTGGGGGTGAGAAGCTATAGGAGCAACACTTAGGAAGGGACTACTGAGCCTGGGGTGTAAGATCTTCTAGTACATTCTCTTTTCTCTTGTTTACTTCCCTCTTTGTGCGTTCTCTCTCTCTCTCTCTCTCTCTCTCTCTCTCTCTCTCTCTTTCTCTCTCTCTCTCTCTCTCCTCTCCTCCCCCCTCCTCACTCTGTTCCCCTCCCCCTTCCCCTGTCCCTCTCCTCTCTCTGTGTTTGTTTTTATTTTTTATTTTCTTGGTTTTCTGAGGTAGGGTCTCACACTATAGTCTAAGTTGGCCTAGAACTCACTCAGTGGTTCTGAATCTGTAGCTCACAACCCTGTTGGAGTGTCGTATAGGACACCCTGTACATCAGATACTTACATTACGATTCATAACAGTATCGAAATTATCGTTAAGAAATAGCAACGAAAATAACTCTATGGTTGGGGATCATATAACAAAGAACTGTACTGAAGGGTTGCAGCGTCAAGAAGGTTGAAAACCACTCTCATAGTTCAGAAAGGCTTTGAATCTGCCTTGACCTCCTTGTTCCTGCCTCCCAAGTGCTGGGGTTACAAGTGGAAACCATCACCTCTGGCTTTGCTTTTTTTTTTTTTTTTTTTTTTTTCTAAATTTTATTTTCTCTTCCCTTCTTTCTTTCCTACAAAGAAAGACGTCATGAAGTTGAGCCATCCATCAAAGCCAGTCAAACGTCAGTATTACAGACTGCAGCTTAACACAATAAACATAATTCAGGTTTTATAACTTTTTCTTTTATAGCCAGGAAAATACCAGCACATTATTATTTAAAAAAAAAATAGATATCTTCCCCATTTGAGAAGAACATGTTTTTAAGACAAAGAGCTGAGACATGGAGTTGGTCAGGTCTGAGATGGAATCACATTGCACAGCTCACACTTTGCAAGCCGTTGCCTTGGCTTTTCCTCTGTAAACTTCAGTTGTGGGGTCTGGGGTATGTGATAGTTGTCTATCTTATTGGACCAAGTAAAGACTGAAATGAGATAAGTACAACCGAGCATGCCACTGTGTAAAATGTCACAAGTATGAAACCCGCGTATTTCACAGTGTACATACAATGCTTTGGCAATTTGTATAGAGCAAATTAATTTAAAACATCGTTTTTAGAAAAACAAAAGTTTTGGGTTATAAATACATACACATGCACACATACACAGGACATCATACATGATATATGTATATATGTATATATACATATATCATCTTGTACACACACACACACACATGCTCACTGACTGGTAAGCCTATGGTAAGTGCCAACTTTTTATTATTCTCACAGTTCTTTAGAAAATGATGCAATCTCATTGTGTCCTATCCAGAAGCACCCCTGTTTCCCCAAAAGTGAGGGAGAAAAAAATAAAAATAATAAAAAATTGAGGGTGGTGGGCGGCTCACACCTTTAATCCCAGTGGATCTCTGAGGTTGAGACGAGTCTGGTCTATAGAGGGAATTCCAGGATAGCCAGAGCTACAAAACAAAAACAAAAACAAAAAAACCTCTGTCTTGAAAAACCAATAAGTATTTTAATTAAATAAGCTTTTTAAAATGTAAGAAAAGGAAAAGAAAAGCAGGCCACAAGCCGAGCTGGCAGAGGTCTCCACTGCCACGACACTGGGCTGCAATCCCAGTGCGCATGCGCATGGGCAGACCCACACACACACACTTCTTGGCACCCTCCCCAGCTCCAGTGGAGCCAGGGAAGAGAAATAAAATGACCAAACTTCATTTATTTATTCATTCATTTTGGACGTAGCTGGAAAAGTAGGCTGACTTTGCAAACTGTCTCAACCTCAGGGGTAAGACCATACTCATTTAAATGACAAAAGGCAATAATGCCCGTATCATTTTCCTTACTTGGCACTCGGGACCCACATAGGTGCCAACTGAACATTTTTCCAAGCGTTCACACACGAGTATTCTGTCATACAAGTGAGGCTTTGGTGTGTGTGTGTGTGTGTGTGTGTGTGTGTGTGTGTGTGTGTGTATGTAGTATCTAGGTAATAGCATTGTGTCAGGCTTCACAGAAAGGTTCCTACTACTCCAGCCAGGTCCAGGAAGTCTTTGGGAACCAAGCACTCTTTTCAGATGAGGCTCCCCTCAATTCACTGTGTAGGTCCCAATCCCTAAGACATCGGGAACGCTTCTGCTGAAATTTTGAACTGACTTAGGAATAGTGGTTCCTCAGTTCCCCAAACCATCGTAGCCAGCCCATCACCGGAGGACACATCAGGAATCTAAGGATTCATCATGGCTGCCGTTCTATGCATCAGTAGTAGCATGAGTTCTGGAGAGTCTGGGAAGAATTGGTGTGTGTTTTTGTTTCATTGTAGAAGTTGCTGTGATTGTTGCTTCAGGATTTTGAACCTCGGTGCGTGTTAGTACATGAACACAATTATACAATATTGCCTACAAGCAGGTTTTGTTATTGTGGACTCCTCTTTGACTTTTCTCAGTTAGCTGATGGATTCCGAATGACCCAGGCATCCACAAAGGTACATTCACGTACTCAGGAAGGGAGCAACAGCTAGGACAGTTTGCGTACTCTGTCTGACTCTCTAGCGTACTGGAACTGGAAACTGAGCTGGCAACTGAAGCCTCATGTGGATTCCTGAGGCATATTATCAGTTCTCTAGAAAAAGAAGAGTTGCTGTCCCTGCTGGTGTCCCAGAATGCATCTGTGCTTTTAGAGATTCATGAGGAACACTGTTAGCACTGGCTCCATCTAGCAAGGTGGCTTGCTTCAGCATCCTTTCCCTGAGTTGAAGGTGGAGACCCCGTTCTTTGTGGGTCTGAAATCATTAACTCTTTAAATTCTGACCATATGTTATATTCTAGTCTACAACGCTGCAAAGCCTGAGGGAAAAATGACCAAACTGGGGTTATCTCTAATGGATGGCACAGATCAGACTGTAACAATTTCCAGGTAGCACAGGGACCCCAAGGGCCTTAGGCTCCAGGTAACAGAATGCCTATCTACCATTCCAAACTCGTGCCTTATCCCTCACCTCCCAGGGCCTTCAAGAGCCATCCCATGGCATGCCATATCTGGGCTCCAGCCTTAGGAGGCTGTAAATTCATGAGCTTTTTTTCAGTTACCTGTACACTCTCATGTGCGGTTACTCCTAGCTTTTAATTTTGCAGCCTGCACCAAACTGACCTAGAAGACGGTATTGCCTTGCAAGCTGACAACAGCTCTCAGAGAAGAAGAATAAGAGAAAAAGCCCAAACTGAGCAAATCACCTAAGATTATTACTGGAAACCACACAGGTTGTGTAATTCAAAGATCCACAAAAGCTGGGTCTCTGCCAAGCAAACCTTTAACAGGAACAGGATTGCTGGCCAGCCCACCTCGCCACCTTGCTGGCTGCCTCTCCTTGAGCCCTCCCAGGCTTTCTTCCTCTTTTCTCTCTCTCTGTTCCCCTTCCTGGTGCAGCCCCCATTGTGACTGCCCTTTTGTTGCCAGTGCCCATTGTGTGACCTTCAATTTGTTCAGGGAATGGCTTCTTGTTGGATTTGGTAAATTCAAAGGGCTGGGGCTGCTCAAGTAAGATTGTCTGACCACAATCCACCTGGCATCCGTCAAAGACAAATAAACAAGCAGTGCTTATCACCGAGCTGCCTGGTGTAGCCAAACTGTAAATTAGAAATATAACTGCCTGCTTAGCTGCCAGGCGGGGCCCAGGCAAGGCCCCTGGTGGCCCCTGGTTGCCCCTGGTGGCCCCTGGTGGCTCCTGGTGGTCCCTGGGTCTTGCTGAACATCATAACCAGTAGCTTAGGTATACACTTTGTTTCATTCTGTCCTCTTGAATTGAGAGCATGCATGCACGTGAGCTTGTACACACACACACACACACACACACACACACACACACACACACACACACGGCTGAAACCATGCAGCCAAAGTATAACCAGACAACCTTTGCCTGGTGAGTATGGGCCATTTTATTTTTAGTTTTGCATCATACAGCCTTCTTATTATAAGACTTAATGACACCTATAATTTCAAAAACAGTCATTAATTTCAGTTTTTAAAAGTTGAGTAGTATATCCCATGCGCCTGAGAGATGGTAGGAGAGAGGCGATTTTAAAGGAGACAGAAATTCTGATTGTCTGAAGGGATGTTAAGTCAAAATGCAGGAGCAGTCCCAGAGACCCCCTGGGTCTCAGCACCTCACCTCTGTGTGCCTACCCTGCCTGCCACAGCTGCCAAATCCCAACCTCCCCTCCCGGAAACCACTCACCCTGCACAATGTCAACCCAAGGAGCGATGTTCCAGAATGTTTCCTCCTGCCTGCACCGCCCAAACCCTAGCCCGCTTTGCCTAAGGGAGCAGCAAGCAATTCTGCCGGGAAGAGAGTTAGGGAGTATAGCCTGGAGCACTCCTCAGTTATTTTGAGATATACCCTTCAGCTCTTCCTGCCTTTCCTAGGACACTCTCAGGGGGTGGGAGTGGATGGGGGCTAGGAAGGGTGAACCAGAAGAAAGGTGAATTATCTGTCTCAACGCCTCCCTACCTTTCATAACACCAAAGACAGCTCTTTATAGACACCCATGTCCTTCTGGCCAGAACCCCTGGTATTTCATTTACACAGTACCTGGATGAGTTTATCAGCAGTCGGAGGGTTGATGACAGGGACCAAACCCAGGTACTAGCACATGGTGGATAAACATTTTACTACTGAGCTACATCACCAGGTCTCATAGAGTAACAAGACAACCGTGTTGTGTGTGGCAAAGGTGTGTGGATACTGGCAGGCTCTGAGCATCCACTTTTAATCTGATGGATGTGACACTTGGGTCAAGAAAGGGGGTGGAAAAGCTGTCTCTGGATACTCTGATCCCTTGATATGAATAAAGATGAATGAGACCCCAGTTTAAACATACAGTGTTTTAAAAAAAAAAAAAAAAACAAAAACAAAAAAACAAAAAGATTTAAAACTATATATTTTAGAATTTTTTCCAGATACTTTGTTCTACAGAATTTGAACTCCTGGAAACAGATCCTTCTTTCTGTCTGCTTGCTGCTAAAATGGCCTTATGGCAACTTTTGCTAACACAGAGGATGAAACACTAGAGATACCTGTTCTGTAGCCAGGCATTATGAGGAAGGCAGAGCCACGGGCCTTTCAGCTCCCAGGAAGAGCTCTCAAATGCTGAAGTCATCTCAAATTCACCGGAGGTCCTTAGATCTGCACATCGATATATGAAATTGGAGGCTAATATGCAGGTATTGATTTCTCTAAGGATGAGTGTCAATATTTACGATCCCGGGAGGTGGCAACTGATTGAGGCAAGACCAAAGTTGTGATGGTGACTGCCAAGGTCACGCTGAACCTTAATCCTGCCCTTCATGACACAGGTCAATGCTTCACCACTAAGTGGTGGCAGACTATTTAGATGGACAATAACCATTCTGCTGTTTCTCTGGACATAGTTGACTGCATGCCTTTTATCCCGTAAACTCCACAAATCCAACATCTTGGGCCTAGGGAACTTTTACAGAGGAGTTCTTTAGGACTCTCTTCTCCAAGACTATGATGTCCTTATGCCTGCATGTGTTCCAAGCCACACTGCCTTTGTGTTGGGAATGAGTGTCTTTTCTCAGCTACGAATGGGTAGACCAGAAAGCTCCAGAACTCCTGGACTTGAGAACAAGTCTATTTACAGGAAGGGAAAAACAGAGTTGGGCATGACGGCATAAGCCTGGAAGGAAGGCTAAGAAAGATTGTAAATTCAAGGCCATCCTGGGCTGTGTAGCAAGTTCCAAACTAGCTTGATTATATAGGAGGTTCCTACCTGAAAGAAAGGAGGAAAGAATAAAAGAAAGAAAGAAAAGAAGGGAAGGGAGGAAAGAAGAGAGAGAGAGATAAGACTGTGATCTCAGACTGCACTTCAGACTACCACCTTTACACAATATTAGCTGATGGCTGTGTGCCAGGCTGCAGGTAGCAATGTTTGTAAACCATCCCATGGTGCTAATATGCAGTCTGCATTGAGAACCACCAGTCCTCCAGCAGGGTTCCCTAGGTCTCTGCCTCTTTCATCTTTGCACATCCACCGGAGGCGGCCCCTTTCTTAGTCTGATGCTTGCACTTGCCTGTTTGTTTGTTTGTTTGTTTGATTGTCCCGTTTCTTTCCTCACACTGCTGCTTCTATACACAATCCCCCATCTCCATCCTGCACATCAAACCACATCTTCTTTCTTTGAGCCACAGGACAATCATTCTCCCTGTCCTTAGACATGCACCATTCTCTGACCAGGTCCCCTCTTAGAGGACACTGACACTTCTTCTGTAAACTCCTTCAGAGACTGCTGGCAACACACCTAGAGTTGTTTTCTCTAGTGGAAAATGAGCTGTCTGGGGGCAAGAGAGCCTGCCTTACTCCTGTGGGTATATGAAGCATGACTTCCTCCTGACTTCAGGGCACAGAAGTCACTCCCAATAAATGTTACAGAGACATACTAAGAGTAGTTTGGTTGGGCCTGTAGTTACAAATTACATGGCAATAGAGTCTTATTTTAAGATCCGCTGAGATTAGAACTTTAGATATGAATTCTAGGAGAGCATGATCCAGCTCACGGCAGTGGCCTCCCAAATCTAGAGAGCAGAGCTCAGAAGACTACCCAGAGCTCCGAAGTTCAGAGTCAGTGTCTTCCCTTCCTAGGATGCCTGAGGAAGCAGTCACGATGTGTCTAGCAGAAAACTAGCACAAAACGAGTGCTTGACCAGTGTTGGTGTCTGCAGTCTTTATTAATCTGAATCATTTTCATATGAGGAAAGACAAGCTATTGAGAACACAAATTACAGTGTTCTGTAAAAGTAGGGAAGAGGGTTTGTTTTGTTGTTTTTGTTTTTTTTTTTGTTTTTTTGTTTTTGTTTTTTTGTTTTCAGTCTTAGTTCTTGATGACTTGGAAAACCCTAGTGTACAATTAAGGCAATAAGTCAGTAGCTGTGACTTCAGGCATAATGCTCACAAGATTATCTTAATGTACAAAAGCATTTTGTAATCACCCAGTTGCCTGGTCCCACCTCAAGTCTTATTTTTTAACCCCTTTGTTGCTGGGCCAAAGTCACTGCTAGCAAGTGTGACACACCAATCCAGAATACATTAAGCTTAATAGCAGTCTCAAGACCATCAATAGCATCAAGAGATTAGTAATTAGGATGAGAGAGATAGATGTCTTTTATGAATAATTCAACCTATCATTAGAAATTAGAAACTTAAGAGCCCCACTACACGGGAAAGTAACGCCAAGCCTGCTTTTAACGCAACTGTAATTTTGAAAACAAGGGGGACATTGCCAATTGTCATTGGGGTAAGCATCAAGCACACTTCTCAGTGACAACTCCCTCAAAATGAGGTCACCTAGTTGAGTCAAGGTTTAGATAAACATTCCTGACATGGTCTAAAAACTGATTAAAGCTGATTTTTCCTTTGTTGTGTTGAACAAAATAATCATCCTCTTTATAAGTAAGCTGTGGCTTTAAACTTACATGCGTGTATTTTTCTCTCTAAAGAGAAACCAATGGCAGCCCGAACAAGCCATTGTCTCAGATCACTTATTCTGTCCTCAATACTTATACAACACAACACAACACAACACAACACAACACAACAGCTTTCCACTAAGTCTATCTTTATGAAAATTACCCACCCAGATCTAGAACTTTCCAGTGTCTTAACAGACCGGCACTGGTGGTCTTGGAAGAGTTTGCAATCTTTATAGCCAGCCTCCACTCTACAAAACTCCCACATGCTCAGCAAAATAAAAGGAGTGTCCATGTGTTGGAAATTTCCATTCAAGCTGGAGGACAGGAGTCTGTTAGGTCAATAATACAGCATGAAGCTTCCTGACAACCAAGAAGATGGATGTGGGCAGCACCAAAGTCTTCCTTTCACGTTTTTTGTTGAGTACCTGGGAAAGCTACTTACTCAGTTTCACTTTGCAGCCACCAGAGCCTGGTGACCAAGATACGTCAACATTCACACTTCAGGCCTGTCCCTAAAGCTTCTGCATTCTCCTCTGCTTAGATACTACCTCCCACTTGATAGCAACACAGGCCTGGAAACTGATGTGAGGCCAGCCTCAAGAGACAAACACCAAAAATGTCAGACGCCCAATGAAGCCTGGATCCTGAGTAACTGCAGAGAGCGAGTCCTACTCCATCCTTTAGAGACCTTGAACTTATCATTGCTCCATGGCATGAGAAAGAAATACAGGTTTACTGTGGTAAGCCACTGAGATGTAAGGGTGTCTTCTTGTAGCAGTTGGGTTTATTGACATTGACTACTGTAGACAATGTTACTGAGAATTATAGGAGACACTGTTTTAGCCTAAGTTCCCATGCTAGGCCTCAGTAGGCCAGACTAAAATTCAAATTAAGCTAAGATCTGTATCAGTAAATCCCAAACTAATGTATTTCCTGACCTTCAGTAGAGTGAGATAGTAGTTAAATTACTCAGAGTTTTCTTTTCTTCCTTTTCCTTCCTTCCTTCCTTCCTTCCTTCCTTCCTTCCTTCCTTCCTTCCTCTCCCTTCCTCCCTTCCTCCCTCCCTTCCTCCCTCCCTTCCTCCCTTCCTTCCTTTCTTTCTTCCTACCTTCCTTCCTTCCTTCCCTCCCTCCCTCCCTCCCTCCCTCCCTCCCTTCCTCCCTTCCTTCCTTTCTTTCTTCCTACCTTCCTTCCTTCCTTCCTTCCCTCCCTCCCTCCCTCCCTCCTTCCTTCCTTCCTTCCTTCCTTCCTTCCTTCCTTCCTTCCTTCCTGTCTGTTTGTTTTTTTGAGACAGGGATTCTTGATGTAGCCCTCCCTGGCTGCCCTGTAGACCAGGCAGGCCTCAAACTCACAGAGATCTGGCTGCCTCTGCCCTCTGAGTGCTGGAACTAAGGGCACATGCCACCCCTGTCCGGCTGCCTATTATTCTTTCTCCTATCCCAAAGTACCTTTTGGTCTTTGCTTCTGTTTTCTGAAGACCCTTTCTTGGTGTAAAACAGACCTCCTGTGCCCATTCCTTCCAACACTTCATTCTAAACTGAATTGTTGGCTGACTCTAGAATTACAAATAAAGCCAATTAAGACATTTAAACCAAGAACTGCTGTGATTCTGTGTTTTGACAAGCTGCTGACTCCCTTGATGGGATTATTATGAGAGTCAATTATTTGTTTGGTTTTTATTCACTCAATAAGAATCATCTCCAATGCCGGGCTGTGGTGGCGCACGCCTTTAATCCCAGCACTTGGGAGGCAGAGGTAGGCAGATTTCTGAGTTCGAGGCCAGCCTGATCTACAGAACGAGTCCCAGGACAGCCCGGGCTATACAGAGAAACCCTGTCTTGGAAAAAAAAAAAAAAAAAAAAAAAAGAATCATCTCCAAGTTACCATATGAGTGTTCCTCCACTGGCTGCCAGCTCATGGACTTTGGGAGTTGAACCCAAGCTTTGTAGTCTGACTCTGCCACCTAAACTCTGCCACCTATCTACTGTGTGACCTTGGACATATTACTTGAGGTCTCTGTGCTTTGATTTTCTCACCTGTAAAACAGAGGTGGTGACATCTATCTTACAGAGTCATTACCCTGATGTTTAAATGAGTGAATTGATTCATGTGAATTCTCTGTCTGACACATATCCCAATAAAAGTGTTGTCATTGTAATGTCAGAGCAAATCTCCAACTGCCTAAATTAAACATGAAATGAGAGTAAAAAGTTTAGCCTCAGTTTTTGATTGCTATGTAATTTGTGCATATTTTTAGGGTACAGAATGATCATTTTATTTCTTTGAATTTAATTGAGGTAGTCATTACCTTAGACATTTGTTGTTCCTTTGTAGTCAGGGCATTTAACTCTATCAGATATTTTTATAAGTCCTGATGTGTTTGCCTTTGGACATTAGACCTTCTTATCAAATTGCAGCTTTGTGTCTCTTGGCCAACCTCTCTTCTTCTCTCCTAAAATGAACTTAAAAAAATTATATTATTTGTTTATATGAGGTAGGGTTTCACTACATAGCCTGGGTTTACTTCAAACTCTCCGATTAACCCGGTTTAGCCTCAAACCTGTGACAAACCTCTTGCCTTATTCTCCGGAGCACTGGAATTACAGCTGTTCTCCCCACACCTGGCCAAAGTGAAGTACCATTAAGAGTCCCATTTGTTCGTACATCTGCTGTTGGTGTGGTCATGAGGCTAAAATCTAGTGCTCCAAGCAATCAAGACTGGATCACCACTGTGATCCAGTGGTGGCTTCCCCTGTGACAAGGCATGCTGGGAAATCTCAGGAGTTGAGGAACAGCATAAAGTTGTTGGTGAGTACATTTGCATATTAGGAAAAAGAGGTTGGGGGCAGGGCTTGCTTTCTTCAGATGACCCCAATCCTATGTTTCTTTGGCACCCCATGGTTTCTTCAGTGGGGTGGTTATTAAATAAATGTTTTGCTCTTTACTCTCTCAAAAATTCAACAATGATTTTTTTTTCTATTTGTTTTTATAGACAGAAAAATGACTGCTGGGCAGGCGATTCTCTGAGAAGATCCTGTTTACACTGTCCTGCCCCACGCAGAGAGTTTCTTGAAAGAAAACACAAAACGTCCTGAGAAGGAAGGATCAGATGAGAGAGTTCAGTCTTCAGAAACCTGGAGGAAGAGTGGTTAAAAACACAGAAGGAACTGAACCAACTCCCACTAAAGATTTCAACACACTCCCATCCACACCTGTTAACCCCCTACCAACACTGCCCTGTTAAACCAAACGTCTGTGAGTCCCTGGGTCTGTTGTTCTGGTTACAGTTATTCATTGCTGATGAAGCTGATGAATATGAACTTTTCTTATGGGAGTTTGTGTTAAAACAGAAAGCTGATGGATTGTTTTGGGGAAGATGTAAAACCCGAAGCAGGTTACAGATAATTCTCTTTGCTTATTAAGTATGCCCAAAGGTCTGACCAAAGAAGAGTGCGAGGAAAAATTTCAGTGCATTAAAAAGTAGGGAGGTAGCAACTCCCTCCAAAAGTCAGCTAGCCAGGTAGCTTAATGCCTTCACATTATAAACTAAAAGAACTACATTATCCCAGACACCAAGAAAGGTCAGAGTGAACTTTCAAACTCACATCTGAATTGCTCAGCAATTTGCATAGGACAGAGCCTTTTGTGACAAAGAAACACCCTGGCTGTGGCTGGAGGCTCAGAAAGCCAGGCGAAGAAGGAAGATTGAGCAGCCCCCACTTGGCACTGCCCTAGTGCCATGGGGCAGGTCAGCAACTTTTTGCCTTTGTTCTCAGAGACTGCATGCAGAAGAGGGCTTGGGAACCAGCTGCCCCTGTGGGATTAGAGCGTGCAATTTCTGGAGAGCTTTTGAACATTCTTGGTTAAGGTGCAGTCATCATGTTTTCTTTTCATCGAAATGCTTTCTACTTTGGAAGAAAGGAAAGTCTGCCGGCCGTCAGTTGTCGGAAAGTTGGTGTAAAAGGCAGTGTTCGGTGATTGGCTTTTGAAATAAGCCCTTTTCTACTTTTTCTCTTGTCCTTTATGCCTCTAAGAAGTCATTTGTTGCTGTTAATTTTGTTTTCATTTGACATAGTCTTGCTGTGTATCCCTGGCTGGCCTCAAACTTGGGAACTCCTGCCTCAGTCTCCCAGGTGCTGGGATGACAGACTTACACCACCACACCTGCATCAGAAGTAATCAGGTGCATGGTACAGCGGTCCTTCACGTCCTAGCTCTGCCCATGAACAAAGATCTGGCTTCTGCGTCTTTACAGTGCTTCATACCTATATTCCACCAGACTGTGAGCCTTTGGGGACTGTGTCTGAGTGATTTTAGGACCATAGGAAAACCACACTGCGAGCATAAACTCCAGACCAAACCCTTGCCCAGGAGAATACATTGGGCATGGAATATCTCCTCAGACTGACAAGGTTTTTGAAAGTGTCTTTGCATGGCACTTCAATCCTGGGTAAGTTGGTAACTTACTCAAGGCTATACAACTAATAAGTAGAAAAGCTGAAATTCAAATTTAGGAGGCACAAGTTCATAGTCTGTGGATGTAATCCCTAACTGCACCACCTCTGCCAAGATCTACTATGCCTAGGGGCAGAAGGAATGGATCTGTGGTGGTGGAAGGCCAGGCAAATCCATGGGGGTAATACACAAGGCACAGAGGTTCTCGAAGCCCTCGCATCTCCCTTTGCAGGAGTCCATTGGGTCCACCATGAGTCTCCGGGTGAGATCCACAGGACGGCAGAGCTGTAGGTAGCATTGTTCAGGTTTCAATGTATACTTTCCCAGGATGTCATTTTTCCCCCGCAGATCAAATGCCTCCAGAGGAAGCTGCTTGCAGTCCTTCTAACCAAATAAGCATGTTCACACTTTCCAAGATCTCTGATTATGTGCCTGAATAGAAAATTTAGTTTCTGATTAATAAGCATCTTTGCCTTTACGTTTCTACAGAAAGCATTTGTGCTAATAATAAGATGCTTAAGAATGAGATGTCCATCAAGAGAAGGGAAACGGCAATGGGGAAACAATGTTGGACCACGTTTAAAACGTCACTATTTTAAAAAACGCCCACTTGAAAGAATTGTTCCCAAATCACTAGGTGTTGTAAAGTAGAGGTCTTTTTGTTTTCTTCCTCTCTCATTTTACTTGTGATTCGGGTCTACGTTTGCATATTTTTTTTCCCAAAAGGTGCTGAATCTGGAAGTAACCGAGCATCAAGCTGGCAAGCTCAGCAGCGTGACATTGCTGCCAAGTTCAGGACAATCTGTTTCTCCCTCTACCATCAGAACCTTCATCCCTACATTCACAGCCTGACACATGCCAAGCTTCCCAGTTCATCCTTGCCTGTCAATAAAGTGTTCAGCTAAACAGTGGGTTGGAGAACACATCGTCGAAACTGTCCAAACACGAACCCACGTGTATTCAAGAGTTCCAGACTAGATTCAGGGTGTGGAATGAAAATGATTCAAGTTGGCCAACAGTCAAAATGTCATTTAAAAAATCAGGCACAAGAAAGGCCGCGCCTGTGAAAAGAGCTTGAGTGACACTCATGAGTGCACACAGACTTGAGTCCTGTGGCTTCTGAGCTTTGGCGGTGCTCGATTCCTCCCTCTGCCTTGCTTGCTCTGCTCGTTGGCTGGGAAGGGCCAGCAACCAAGGTCCTGCTCTAAATGAAACCAGACTACAGCCTTTCCCAATTCCTTTCCTAAAATCCACAGTATCTTAACCAGATCAACTGGTGAGGTGAGGCTATGGATGGATTGAAGCAGCCACTTTGACATTTCAATATAATTTTATTAAAGAACATAAAACATAACCACCTCTCTGGTCAACGAAGAAGAAGCAACTCTAAATTTGATGAGGCTTAACCCAAGGAGGGTTTGCTTGCCATTTGTGATGGGTGAGTGTGCCCACCTGAGTTTGGGTGTTGGAGACGGAGTCCCCATTGCAAGTGTGGTGAGCTGGGAACCTTAGGAAGCCATTGGGTCGTGGGGACTCTGCTCTCACGAATAGATGAAGGTCGTTATTGCAGAGGCAGGGTGGCTGCCATGTGAGTGAGGTCCCTGAAAAAGAGTAAGTTCAGCCCCGCCTTTCTGCCTCCCACCACTGGGTGATCCACCATGTGGAACATGAAGACCTTAATCAGGTGCCAGGCTTGACACTGAATGTTCCACGCTCCAGAACTGTAAGGAGTCAACATATTTTCTTTATGAGTTGCTACACCCTTAGTATTCTATTATAACAACACAAAGCAGGCCAGAGCTCCATTGTACTTCCTGGTCTTCACAGTACGGTGGAGAAGTTCCACTCACCACAGATCTCGGAGGCCCGGTTGACTGAAGGACCATCTCTCCAACACCATTTGGCCAACGATCCCAGTATGCTTGCAAAGTGACAGGAAAGAGACACCATGATGTATTCTCGATATTCATTGGCTAAAATCAGCCAAGTGAAACTGTGTAATCACCAAAGAGCTACAGTGCACACAGTTTAACAAGCACAGCACAGGCGCCTGTGTCTCCTGTAAGGAGCAGGCTGGAACACATAACTTTGTCCTTTTTGTAGACTTTCACACACTTACAGGCTTTGGCTGAATCATACTGTAGAGTTGATGTATGAGTTATTAGGATACAGAAAGACCCTTGAGGTTGGGTTGCTCTGTGAAGCCTAAAGAGCTATCTTTGGCCAAAGATCCTGTTCTTAATCTCAGGAGACGTCAGAATCCATCACTTATTCCTAGAATAATCAACCCCTATGCTTATCCCTTTTCTTTCTTTCTTTTTTTCTTCCTTTCTTCCTTCCTTCCTTTCTTTCTTTCTTTTTTTTTTTTTTTAAATTTTCCTGACTGGAGAAAATATGAAAACTGAGTTTGCTGCACCTTTCCTGGCTCAACTGCCTCAGGAAGAACAATAGATTCCTGGTCAGAGCCCCCAGGAACCTGTGTTCCTACTTGAGTTTTAATGCACAAATTCTGACAAAGGCCTGTGATATCTGCAGTTTCTCCACACTGCTAAGATCCACCTTCCCAGATCTCCGTGGCTATTTTTAGAATGTATTCAGATACATTCTGTGATTCATAAAAATAGACATCCAATTAAAAAACTGTACTGTGTTCATTTGATCACTTACGTACTTTCTTAATCAACAGCTCCTCTAAACATTTCAGCATAATTTAAGAGGGGCTGAGGGCTATGGGTGGTCTGCTAGGATTATTTTTTAATCTTTCTTTTCATAAAGGCATAAAGAAGCCTCCACAGTCTTAGAATTCTCTGTTCCCTGGATAGGAATTAAGCCACCTGTTCCCCACTGCCCCAGGATTTCTGTCTACTAAACCTATTCCCATATATTTCTCTCTTCCAATGCTTCCCTGTTACTCTGAAGCATTTTTCTTTTCTTTTCAGCTTGAGAAGTTAGGAGGATGAAGTTCTTGGTTTTGTTTATTGCTATTTATCTTTTATTTGGGGCTGGGCAATTTTGCCAGGCACAGTATCTGGATAGGTCACTTTGTGAGGGTCTTTCTTTCATTTTGTCAGCTCAACTGACATTTTAAAGAATTTCTCCATCTTTTTGGTGGAATGTGTAGGCAAGAGCAAAAGCTACACATTGTAATGGTTGCTTCTAAAAAAAAAATACATTCTAAAGCCAAACTTAGCTTTCCAAGAGGGTGGAGTATATAGCCAGGGATGAACAGAATTTGAGAACATCAGCCTAAACCATACAAATATGATCCATGTCTGTGGATAGGTGGGTACCAATGATGTCTGGTCAGGGACACCTCAAATGGCGAAATCAAGCATGGTGAGCTTTGGCAGACTGTATTGTTATATATTGTACATATTGTATATGTACAAGTCCTGAGCAACCCTAGTGGTAGCTGGATACCATTTTCATTTTTTAAAACCCCAAATAACGTCCACAGTTGGAAAGTGGAAGGAATGGCAGGGCCCTTACAAAATTCCAGCTTGTTATTTTCTGCCACGTTAGCATGGACGACAAACCCGATTATCTGATCACTTCCATTTCTGAGCGGTTAACAGAGGTCTGGAGTGAGAGGGTGAAACAAATCCTCACATCCAGTGTGCTCATATTCCTAAACAGTCTTCTGGAGGAGCTGAGGGAAGAATATCTAGGCCTAGATACACAGCCATAGACAATCCGATGCCTGGGGAGCCCTCCCTGTAGACACTTTTGCTCCATGAGAGGAAGCACTGCTCTTCAGATGAACCTTGGCCCCCTTCACCAGTCACTTTGTATTGGACTACAGGAAGTTTCCTGTGCTGAAGGTAACTGCTTGTGAGTTGGGCCCAAGGGAGGCCTTCTACTCTGAGGCTTTCTCTGAACACCACACTGTTGGAGGATGGGGGAAGGGAGGATCTCAGGCATGACTCGTATGCTGGTTTGAATGAGATATGTCCTCCATGGGCTCAGTGCTTGAATGCTTGGTCCTCAGTTAGTGATACTGTTTGAGTGGGTTTAGGGGGTGTGGAAGTGTGTCACTAGTGTGTCACTGGAGGTGGTCATTGAGGTTTCATAGCTACAGGACATTCACTTTATTCTCTCTGTGTCCTGCTTACAGTTTCATATGAGGACTCCCAACTCTCAGCTTCCAGCTCCGCCCACCTTGTCTGCTGTCACGGCCATTCTGTCCTCCCTGTTATGGACCTAACCCTTTGGAACCCAAAGACCAAATAAACATTCTTCTATAAGTTGCCCTGATCATAGTGTTTTATCACAGCAACAAAAAAGTGACCAACACAGCTGCCTATCCAATAAGATTAAGTAAACAACCGTCCATGCTTCTTGGTGTTCTCATGTGAACGAAATGGGATATATATATATATATATATACCAGAAATCTAACCTTTGTCCCTTAGCTCTTCTAATTTAGCGGGCTCACAGGTAAGGTTGTGGCCCTAACTTCTCTTACAGGTCTAGGAATCTGGACTCTTAGGAAGGGATATGGAGGACTGGGTTAGTATTATAGGTGGTGGCCATGGAGAAGAGGAGGCCAAAGGCATAACTCTAGAAAAAGTCAGTCTTGGGAAAAGGGGACAATCTCAAGCATTAAATCTGCAGGGAGCTGGCAAATTCCAGAGCCCAAGAGAAGCATCGTCAACCTCCCAGAAGGATGGAGCAGCATGGCTGAGACGAGTATGGCAAAATTGTCAGATCTGTGGCTTCAGACACCTCAGAAGCATCTGCAGCTGAGAGGGAAATGCTGAAGAAAAAAGGTTAGGACTTCACTGTCTATGTTCAGTGTGAACCTGAGGACCTCCTGAAGTCAGGAATGGCCTGGGGATGGAAAGAATACGGGCATCCAGGGGATTGCAGGCAGCCTGCTCAGTGGATTGCCTTCCAGTGAGATTGCAGAGACAGTCAGGCAGGGCTCATTCTGACTGACCAGAGTAAGTGGCCCTGGGGGCCCATCAGGGCATGAAATCAGGCCTGTAGGCTGGGAAACATATCAGGACTCTGTGAGCTAATACAAGGACCCCAGATGAAGAACACGAACCTGGGAAGACGAGAAAGAGCGAGGAAGATGCTGTTGGAGGTCAAAGCCTCCTCCAGTGGGGCCCAAGAGCTGCATGTATGCTTCTCTTTCTGTGTGCATATATGTGTGTGTGTGCATTTGCATGTGGGCACCAGAAGCTCACCTCAGGTGTCTGCCTCAATCCATCTATGCTCTATTTATTTCTTAATTAATTTATTTATTATATGGGTGTGTCATGACATATGCCTTTAATCTCTGTTTTTGAGAGACAGTTGGGAAGATCTTTGTGAGTTCCAGGCTATCCTGATCTACTTAGTAAGTACAAGTCCAGCCAGGGCTATATATAGTGATACATCATCTCAACAAAACAAAACACATAGTAGTCATAAAGCAACCATTCATTCATTCACTCACTCACTATTGCAGGGCTGGGAATAGAACCTATAGCCTAACACATTAAACTGAGCATGGCGGTGCACATCTCTCAAGACTTGAGAGATAGAGTGGGACAATCAAGACTTCAAGATCAACACTGGCCATGTAGCAAGTTCAAGACAAGCCTGGGCTATGCAAGACAAAACAAAACTAACAAATTAAAAAATAAAACACTTAAAATTTTCCCCCCTAGAGTAGATATCTCTTCAGCTTTGATCTTCAGGGGTACTAAGTGGTCCTTCAGTGTGTTTTCAGAGCTCTAGGTGGACAGCCTGTACTCGGCCCCTGCCAACAAGAAAGCCTTCCAGTGTGGCCCAGCTTTGAATACAGGATCTAGCAATAAAATTCTCCTCAGCTTCACGACTTGAGATGGAAAATCTCTAAGGATGAAATCTATCTTGTGCCAATTGATATTAATTGAAACCATTCAACAAGTTTTCACAGAGCTATGGTCTTGATGTTTTGACAAACACTAATCTCTAGACAGGACTGGGGTTCCCGATAATTTTCCTGGGGGAGGGGGAAATTATCATGTGGTGGGACTACCTTCCCTGGATGAGAGATAGAAGGCTTCTCAGAAGGATGAGTTCACTAGTGTGATTCTAGGAGGTGAGGGAGGGAGGAAGAGGGGGAAAGAAGGAGGGAGAGAAGCTTAAGTCTCTAAAGAAGAATCAACGCTGTTTCAAGGCTGTAAGATATAAACCATGCTTACCAGGCTGTCCTGTAAAGAGTGTGTTGAAGACAAAACAGCCACCATCTTGCAGGTTGAAACATGGAAACCCTGAATTGGTAGAGCAGTTGGAACAGAAGCCCTAGATAATCTACTTCTGCATATCCCAATGTCTGAGAAAAATAAATGTCTCTTCCTTGTTTCCACCAGCTTGGTAAAGTCCCTGCTGCTTGCCCCTGGATGCACTTTTTTTTTTCAGACTTGCTGAGACTCCCAATCACTGTTGAATTAGACAATAAAATGGTCTCTTGTAGATCACTAAAAAGAAGTTGCCCAGGAGAGGAGAGAGACCTCTGGAGACACGGCTGTCTTCCCTCATAGCTCTTTTCTAATTAGTCATTTAATGGAGCTTAAATGATGATGTCATCTGGGTGCCACCTCCATTAGAATACAAGAAAGCTCAGTCTCCATGGGTCTGGACTGAGAGTTGGGTGGAGAAATGCCAAGGCATACCATTGCTAGAGGTGACTGGAAGCAGAGCAGAGACCATTTTACGCTACAAACGATGGTTTCAGAAGCAGGAGTGCAGCTTAAACTGATAGGAAGTCTATGTAAAAGCTCTTCCTTGACCTATAGTCTAGAGGTGTCTGCCTTAGCACCTGGCTCCTAGATAAAAATTAGAATCTGATTGTTTTCTCCCACAGTTTTCTTTAATTTTTCCCTTTAGTCAATGTCTTGTCCATTAACTTATTCATCTGACAAACATTCATTAAATATAAAGAGACAAAACAAATTTCTTGCCCTTCGAAAGCCCCAAATCCAAGAGCTGGAAAATGGTTCAGTAAGTAAGGCAGTAAGAAAGTAAGTAAAACAATCTTGTTATAGACGCATAGTGGCCTGACTTCAGAAGCCACCCATCTGTGTAAGAAGCCCTGTGCTGCCATGCATCTATAGTCTCAATATTGGGGAGGTTCGCCGGACACTCAGTGAGCAGCAGCTTACTAAAAGACCACCTCAAAAACATAAGGCAGAGGCAATAGAGAAAGACTCTTAACTTCGATATCTGGCCATACTTTTATATGTGACTTCCATATGCATAGACACAATAGACACATGTGTACAAGAACACACACTACAGATCAGGGGCCACGCTGATTGCTACACTGGCTCTGGATCCAAACTCCAGTCCTCATGATTGGGCAGTAAGTGTACCGTTAACCCCTAGGCCATCTCTCCAGACTCCCTGTATCCCAAGTCTGTTTCGAGCAGAAATTTCCCATGAGCTGAGATGTGGGCGAGCAAGAGTTAACAGAAAAGGAAGAGAATTCTGGGCGGAGGAAGCACAGTGTGCAGAAGCCCATCAAGGTGGAGTCTGACAGGCAGGAGGAAATGGACCTCGGGAGATAAGATAGAGAAGAACATGACAAGAGGCCAGAGGGGAAAAGTTAGTGGGTCGGGACCCCACAGGGATCGATGTGTTATAGAAGGGTTCTGTGGAGGCGGCTGCTGCCTGCCTCCTCCTTTTCCTCCCCTCCTGGCTGCCTGAAGCTCTTTAAATGGAAGAACTGCCCTTTCTTCCAGAAGCCCCGGGATCTTGGGTTCCCACTGCAGCCCTTACAAAGCTACACCACAGACTCACTGGTAGGCCAGCCAAAGGTATCAGGATATCTTCTTGTCTCTTGTGGGCCTATAAGTCTTCTCAATAAAGACAGGCACACCGGCACACTTTAATAACTGTCAGGTCTAATTATGAACAGCCTGTACCCTTTATACTTGTGGGGGAAACCCTTTCCACTGTGGAGACCGCCCTGTCACCATCTGAATGGCATCCTGTGAAACCAAGGGTTAGACAAAGAGCCAGGAAGAGATGTAAATAATAGCAAGAGGTGATGAGAGCTACACATAATACAATCTCCAAAGAGCAGGAGCTGGAGCCCAGTAGATACACTGCACTGAAGGCTGCATCTTATTCAGACCCTATTGAACATGTCATTTTACATCATCTGGGGGGTCCAGCTGTGACATGAATTTCCAAGCACATTGCCTGACCCAAAAGCCAGTAGCTTGGAACTGGGCAAGAATTTAAATATGGAGAATGAGGCTCAGATAGCCAGTTCTTAGGGGAGGGAAGATGTCTTGGAATTTGGGTGCAGCTGTCTTTCTTTTTCAGTACTGTGTTGTTAGGTATGAGCACAGGTTTGTATATCACCATACGCACCTATATACACTCCATACAAAACAGGCTTTCCAGTGGGAATGTCTTAGAAAGCAAAGCTCTTGAAGGATATTTTAATTGAGAAGAGGAATGGCTAACTCACTAACTCACAGCAGCGTTACGGACAAGAATGCAAGACTGAGAAATGCTACACCCGAGCCTCGAGGATTCTTCAGGAATCTCAGATTTTTCTCTAGGGAAAGAAGGAACCAAGGTCAAATGGAAAAGCATGGGAAAAAATTAAGTATGACTCTGTCTTAAATTGCAGCAGCGTTTGCAGGAATGCTTGGCTGCTCCATTGGTAGGAGACAGAGGGGAATAAAATTCCTTTCCAGAAATCCTGGGGATATCAATGTATTTTTGACGACAAATAAAAATCTGGGTTTTGTCTCAAACTTGAAAGGTCTCAAGGGCTAATTTCCTAAATTTTCTTAATGTCCCACTTGGACATTGCCTATGGCAGGCAGGCTTCTTGGTAACAACTGAGGTGGGCTATGATGTTAAAACTTGGGCCAACAGGTCACCATCAAACAGCTTAACTTCACCAAACGATCAGCGCTGTCATCCACTGGGGAAGCAGGCCGGTTTCTCTGACTGACACGGAGAAGAGGTGATAACAGGATTCTCTCCTATGTCTGAACACCGATCAGAAGGTCCGTTGTCCCTAGTCTAGGCCTCTTGTTCTCTCTTACCTGTCTGTCCTTATTTTCATCAAAGTATTTCCATAATGCATTTTAACCACAGATGACAGCATCTTGGGATTCAGAACTTATCCTCTCCAAATAGCAATGAGAATGTGGCTGGCTCGCAGATTGCCATCTTGGAATTTTAGTTCTGTTTCTCAGTGAGCACCTGCTTGGCAATTCAGGGCTGTTCTATCTTTCATTGATTGGGCCTCGCTTTACAAAGAAGGTCTGCCCACCTCAGCATCCTTTCTCATGGAGAGTTAGCTAGTTCATGGCAGTATTACTTAGTCTGCATGACTTAGGACAAGGTCTCTTCTCACTTCTCCAAGAGAAGGGCCTTGGTCCAGTCCAGCCCGATGATAGCATTCTAAAATCTTCAGCACGGACCTGGGTTAAGGATGAATGTGTTGTCATTGACACACATTCCCGTTCCTTTTTGATTACATCTCTCTGTTCCCTACAACAATAAAAAAATTCACTTAGCAGAGTAATTAGTTCTTTCTTCTGTTCACAAAGTTGAGATTGAAAATGGATGCAGATGAACCAACAGCTTCTCGTTGTCAACAAATGAAAATTTGTTACTTTTATAAATGGATGGTCTGATTTAGGTGGAGCTACTTGGACTTGAGACATAAAACTTATAGGAGCCATTTTGATGCAAAGAGGACTTGTTTTTACTCTTCTAAATATTTACATATTATTTGTCTTCACAAAATTTGCACATACATGTACGTGTGTTTGTGTGTGTGTGTGTGTGTGTGTGTGTGTGTGTGTGTGTGTGTTTCTTTTATTCAAAAGATTTTTGTTGTTAAGGACAAAAGATTCCTGAAAGATGTCCTTCTCTTTGGAGTGCCAACCTCCCTTCATAGAGCCTGGGTTGTGGGAACCTGTGGTGAGCCCTTTCCTAGTAAATCCATAATCTCACCAGGCAAATAGTGTCGGTCAGTTTCCCTTCACTTTCAATTTATTTATTTTATTGTGTATTTGAGTACACTGTGACTGTCTTCAGACACTCCCTTGTTAACCATCTTGCAACTGTTCTGAGCCATTTGACTGTTTCTGGGCACAGGAGCACAAGGAGAAGTAACCATTATCACTTACAGGCTGAGTTAGTGAGGGGCTCAGACATGATTATCTGGGCTTCTGTCTTCTGGCCGTGGGACCAGGGAGCTGTCTGCACACTGCAGCTGGAACAGATACAGAATGCAGGAGCATCTGTCAACCTAAGGTTCTGAACGGTTAGATGTAACAAGGCTGCTGATTGGCCTGTAAATACACAGAGGATGGGAAAGAGTTTAAATGTTCACTGTGTTGAGGTGCGAGATTTGGGATTCATTTGTTACTGAAGCATAACTGATACTCCCTGACGGATTCAGGAAGCATGGCTTTACACACCGTCCCTCCACTTGTCTTCTCCAAACTCATATTGACAGCACTCCTGCGAATTCTATCATAAAAGACAGCCAGCAGCAAATCTTAGCAGAATAGACTCATGCTCTGAACGCAAGCTTAGCAGTGAATCCCATTACAGGTGGTTGTGAGCCACCATGTGGTTGCTGGGAACTGAACTCAGGACCTCTGGAAGAACAGTCAGTGCTCTTAACCTCTGAGCCATCTCTCCAGCCCTTCATCTTTCAATTTAAAAAGAACAATGCAATCCAAATACTTTCTATGTCCCTTTCACATTCATTGTTTTTATATTTCCCGGACACAATGAGATTGGTAACCTCTGGGAAATTGCCTCAGAATTAAGGAAAACCAACAAAGGCATAATAAAGTAAAATGCCTGGGCTTGGGCACGTTTGTCTCTCTTGGTGGTACATGGAACTGCTACTTCTTTATTTAAAGCAAACATTCTTCCAGGTCATGCCACAAATTTAAAATTTATCCATAGTGGGGGCTTATGGGGTGATTAAGAATGCAATGTATTGCTTGTTCTGGAGAAATAAAGAGCAGAAGGTTTTGAATCTGGCTCTCTGATTAGGAGAGGTATTGTTACCCTAGGCCTAGTTTCCATCTCCAGGAAAGACACAAGCCAGGTGAGGAAGGCAAGGAACTGTGTTCATGGGGCATCTGCAGAACAATGAAGAATGGACCAAGGCAGCACAGGATGGATGCTATCTGCGTGATGGCTCACGTATGCTCTGGTCATGTCTTTTTTCTCCACATGTGACAAACCACCTTGATTGTGACTTGACTTTCACAAGTTTGGCTCTAAGGGAGATGTTTGCTGGTCAGAGGCCACAGTGTGTTGGTCCTCTTTAGTATGGTATGGAATGGTATGGTATGGTATGGTATGGTATGGTATGGTATGGTATACTATTCACTTGTTATGAATACAGGCTTAGTGGTCAGATCTGGATCCACAGTCTGCCTCAGCTAGTTTTCCCTTGTTTTACTAACTGTGTGACCTGGACCAGGTGTGTTTACACATCTGAGCCTATAAAAAGATGATAACAATGAACATTTTCCATACCAAGATGCCGTATTAGTTGTTTTTTTTTTTTTCTGTTGCTATGATAAAACGACAAAGGGAACTTATGAAAGAAAGACCTTATTTTGGCTTTGGGTTCCAGAAGAACTGAAAGAGTCCATCACAGTGGCAAACATGGCAGCGAATGGCAGCCATAGAAGGAGCAACAGAAAACAGAATAAAACCCCCCAAAACAACAACAACAACAACAACACCCCAGAGAACTGAGAGCTCAGATCTTCAAATGCAAGTATGAAGCAGAGAGAGTGAGCCAGATGTTTTATGCGGGGGTTTTAAACTCAAAGCTTCACTCCTAGTGATGTACTCCCTCCTGCATGGCTGCATCACTAAAATCTCCTCAGACTGCACCACCAACTGGGAACGAAACTTCTAATGCTCAAGACTGTGGGGTACATTTCTTACTTAAACCATCACAAACGCTATGATGAGTAAGAGATAATGCGTACAAAATACCTAGAAAATTCTTTAGAGCATGATCAATCTTTTATTACTATCACTGTGAATAAATCATTAGGAGTATGGGGTTAAATATTTCCTTTTAAAATGCTTTTATGTAGAAATGCCACGTGAACACAAAACCAGAGAGACGTATAAAGAATCTCTATGTGTAAAGAATCTCAACCGTGTAAAACATTCAACTAGTAATGGCTTTGTTTTGTTTACACGGTCTACACTACCCACGGCTTGTTTTTCTAGGAAATTCTTAGCATGAGTCACTTCATCTGAGATTTGCGTGCTCCTTGTGTGTGTGTGTGTGTGTGTGTGTGTGTGTGTGTGTGTGTGTGTGTATGCACATGTGCACGTAGGTGCACATAGGTGCACATGCCCGTTTGTGAGTGGAGGGCAGAGGCTGACTTATTGTTTTCTTCAGTCACCCTCCACCTTTTTTTTTTTTTTTTTTTTTTTGAGGCAGAGTCTCTCACTGAACCCAGAGCTGTCCAATTCAGCCAGACCACCTGGCCATCGCCCCTTGGAATCCTCCTGTTTCCCTTCCCAGTGCACAGGTTCCAGGCATATACGGTCATGCTCAGCTTTTTATGTTGAATCTGGAGGACCAGAACTCAGATCCTCAGGCTTGCAGAGTTTGGTTTAACCACGCCATCTCCCCAGACCCTGTATGCTTCTTGATGAGAGGGCATCTCCCCTATGAGACCAATTGACTCTAGCTGTGCACCAAAGCGAATTCTGGATCATCACAGTGAATTTTCCTATGTAGACCTTAAAAAAAAAAATGTGTTTCAAAGAATGATTTCCATGATGCAGTAATAGGTTTGATGTCAAAAAATTAGATTTCTCTGGTCAAGCAGATTCTCAAACCACAGAGTAAATGAATACCCTTCCCCCTTTTCCTGGGCACATTTTAAATACCTGCTGATCATGTCATCTGTTCTGAGATGGTGCGGCGTGTGCTTCTCAAACATACTTAACTCTCTGAGTACTTTCTCGACAAGCATCTTGGGAAGCAAATGCTCAGTGGATCAGACTTTGGCCAACATGAAGCTAGACAAATGCCACACTGTGGGAATTTTGCCCTTGTTTGGGCAGCCGTATGGCTTTTTCTGGGCCACAACTTTCTAGTTTATTTTCTATTTTGTTTGACTTTGCAGACTTGTCTAGAGCAACTGGAAGCCAGCACTGTGCATCCTGGGACCACTGTCCTCTTAGTAGGAGGTTTGCTTGTGATCCCCGCCCTCTCCAGACACCATTAAGATAGCCTGGGGAGCAAGAGGAGAGTGGTAACACTGAAGGAGTCATAGACTATGACAGTTACAGCTACCCCAGTGTCTTAAGCCACAGGAGACTGTATGCAGAATGTGACGGACTTGAGACGTTCACGCCCAAACTGACTAGTATCACATTGTAACTTGTGCTAACTGACTTAAAGAGGAGGAGAGATGGTGGCGGTGGGGTTAGGTGACCTTGCAGAATCAAAATTCCTTTCTGAAGAGCTGACAAGAATATGGGTAGTCTACTTGGTTACGGGTGATTTTTCGAGTGATTTTAAGGTGGCTTCATTTGTGAGAAGGAGGAAGTCGTGGAAAGTGGGTGATTAAGATTACTGGCTCCACTCGTACCCAGTTCTTTCTGGAAGCTTGGAAATTTACCCCCTTATTAACCATCTTGCAACTGTGCTGAGCCATTTGACTGTTTCTGGGCACAGAAACACAAGTAGAAGTAACCTTTATTACTTATAGACTGAGTTAGTGAGGGGCTCAGACATGATTATCTGGGCTTCTGTCTTCTGGCCGTGGGACCAGGGAGCTGTCTGCACAGTGCAGCTGGAACAGATACAGAACGCAGGAGCATCTGTCAACCTAAGGTTCTGAATGGGTAGATGTAACAAGGCTGCTGATTGGCCTGTAAATACACAGAGGATGGGAAAGAGTTTAAATGTTCACTGTGTTGAGGTGCGAGATTTGGGATTCATTTGTTACTGAAGCATAACTGATACTCCCTGACGGATACAGGAAGCATGGCTCTACACACCGTCCCTCCACTTGTCTTCTCCACACTCATATTGATAGCACTCCTGCGAATTCTATCATAAAAAACAGCCAGCAGCAAATCTTAGCAGAATAGACTCATGCTCTGAACGCAAGCTTAGCCTATAGTGTCTTCAAAATGTGAAATCCCTTCAGATGAAAGTACATTTTTAAGCTTCTTCTCTCCATAGCCAACAAAAACCCAGCTCATCATAGTTCCCTGACATTCCCCTTTATCCATCATGATGAATAGATCAAAAGGAGGGTTTGTAAAGCTTCCAGTGTCACCAACTCACAAAAATTAATGGCCAGCATTTATTGATTGCCATATACCACATATTTCCCAAGCACTTTTGGCATTTTATCATCTCATGCCATCTTCACAGCAGCCTAGAGGTTAGTTCTAAAAGGACTGCCCCTTTTCACATAGTCTGGCCTTACAGAGAAAACACAAGGCATTGTAGTAACTTGCCTAATGATCTTACAAGTGGAGAATCATCAGAGCTGACATAAAACCTACATGTTACCAAACTATACAACACAAAACAATTCTTTTAATAATGGTGCTAGCCTGATTTTTTATTACATTTCAAACAACAGCTGTATTCTTATCTTCTCTCGCTTCCACATTAATCAGCCATTATTGCAACCACCAGACGTACTCTAACCATTGCTGATTGGATCAAGAGTAGAAGAATGAGTTTTCAACTTCTACTTTGTAAATGGCTAGATTTTAACTTATGCAGCCTGAGGCTGGCAAGACCACATAACTTTTGTAGGATGTTGGGTGCCTTAGTGTAAGATTAGAGAAACTGTCAATGGCAGGTTCAAGATTGACCATGCAAGGGAGAGCCTCTGATTCCTGTTTAAGTTAGCACCTCAGTGAGAGAACAAAAAAATACGTTCTAGAAATACTATATATGATATATGAAATGAAAATTTCAGAGGTTTAAAAACAAATCAGAAACAGTGGTAATAGCAGCAAGCTTGAAGACAAGCAAATAAAAAATTTGAACTAAATTAATATACAAAAGGCCTGCGATAACTCCCCATGAACGCATAAAGGTTTGGTTTTGAGCTTTATGAGTGATACCCATTTTTCACTGACGTTTAGAGTTTTTACTTAGTTTTGGA
Organism: Rhabdomys pumilio; assembly: GCA_030674055.1. Classification (NCBI taxonomy): domain Eukaryota; kingdom Metazoa; phylum Chordata; class Mammalia; order Rodentia; family Muridae; genus Rhabdomys; species Rhabdomys pumilio. The sequence goes on from JANHMN010000007.1 coordinate 14,567,420, forward strand.
ATGTAGACTTTACCACTACAATACAGACCTTATGGCATAGCCTTATACAGTTAGAAAAGTCTCAAGCAACAACTGTAGCCCTGGGCATTTGTTCTAGAGAAATAAAAACTGTGGGCACACACAATCTAAACACAAGTGATTATAGAAGCTGTTTGTGTAGTAACCACGTTTCAGGAATGAGAAAGATATTCTTTATCAGTAGATGGCGAATCAAATTCCTGCACAGACACACCATAGGATACTGCTTAGCCACACAGAAGAACAACTGGTAGATGCTACTTAGATGGATCTCAAGAATATTATAGTGAATGGGGGAAAAAAAGATGGTCTTAAAAGCTCACATATAATATAACAGTACATATTTAGTATTTTCACAAGGGTAGAATTAGAGATTTTTGGGATATTTTTCATGTTACCATGGGTCAGAGATGGTTGGGGGACATTGGTATGACTCTAAGGGATGATATTAGGGAGAGAGAACTTGGTTATGACGCATAGCTTGTATCTTCCTTGTAGTAGTGGCTACACAAATCTGCGTGTGTGATAAAACAGCATAGACCCGTATACGGAACTAACTCTAGGCTTTGGGGTTTGTACTATTATCATATAGAAAAGAACCCCACGGGGAAACGGAATAAAGACCACATGAGGGCTATCTTTCCAACTTTCTATAAGTTTATTATCTTTCAAGATACAATTTAGGAAAATTCGAGGGTTTTAACTGAACCCTGCAAACTTGATGGGGTATAAACTCTGAAGACTACTACCTCTCTTCGGCCAACAACCAAAATTTCATTCAATGTCTCTTAGCTGCCTTACTACTGAGGTGTGCTCACAGAGCCGGCGCCTGGTTCAGAGCTTCAGGTGAGGCACACCTTGAAGGAGCATCTGCCAACATGTCTGCGCCTCCCTCCCTCCCTCCATTGCCTGACTCTCCTTTTAGGATTTCTCCCTTCAGTTTCCAATCATCCTTACAGTCCCAATCTGAATCTCTTGATGCTGCCATTCAAGGAGACTCTCTGCTTAAGTCCCAGCCACCTTGCATTTCACTTAATGTAGAAGAACAGCCAAAGAGATCTCATTCATCCGAGTTCCTTATCTCAAGAACAGCATCTCCTCCAAATTGGTCCTATGTTAGTTAGACTGCATTGTCTTCAAATCATCTTACACCTATAAGTAGATCCATAGATAGATTCTATGAGTATGTGTATACTCGGAACACTGAATACATAAAATCAAATTGCAACGTCACTTGTACCCTAGAGCTTCAGACTCTTCTTCATTTATAAGCTCACGTTCTAATTTTATGAGAAATTATTCTGGGAACTAAAAGGAATATGATTATGTCACAGCCACCCTTTGTGCAAATTATCCTGAGTCCCCTCACTTTTTGACCACATCTCGGCTGTTTTCAGGTACCTCAAGCCTGTCTTCTCCACTGGCTCTCTTCTCCTCTACCTCTGACAATCTCATTCCCAAAGGATAATCCACTCACTTAGGCACGTCTTCACCTAAGCTGTATCTCAAGCCATGACCTGACTAGATTTTGACTCACGTATCCAATCACATTTGAAATCTCTGCTGGGAGACATATAGACTTTCATACAGACCTTTAAAGGCACATTTCATCTTCAACACTGTCTTTCTGCTTCTGCATTTCCTGTTTCTTGGAGAGATACCATGATTCTTAGCACTCAAGCCAGGAACAGTCTTGTCCCTTACATTTCAGGTCTATTCTCTCTAATCCTATCATCTGGATACCTTATTTAGTTCTCAATTTCTTGTTCCCTTCCCAGAGCTGCCTTTCCCCTAGTTTAGTGCCTGAGCATTTCTTGTCCAGGCTATTGCAACGAACTCCTAATTGGTCTCCTCATATCTGATCTTGCATGAACTGGGCCAGAGGTTGCATGCCTAGGGGCAATGGCAGTAAACTTGGAGTCTGAATTAAGTTAAAGAGAAACCATGGGGTCAGTAATTGGTTCTCTGTCGACATAGAAATCCCTCACACCCAAATGTTGGTGTCAGCAAAATCCATGTGATTCTTTTCTTGTAATGACAACAGACAGGTCTAGTGAAACAGTGTTCTGGGTGAATGGTAGAAAGTTAGGCTGGGGCTTCTGATGACCACACCCTTCCCAGAAGACAGAGAGTAAACAGTGGAAACGTATGCCGAGAGTGGTCTACACAAGCAGAGAAGGCAGGAGCTTCTAAGATGCATTTTCTGGTGAGCTCCAAAACTCAGTCCAGTCCAGGGAATCAATAGATCACTGTTGTAATATAAACATGATCATATAGATGTAAGAAGAAGAGGAGAAAGAATGCTTCCTAAATTATGACACCTACCAATGCAAACAAGTGCAGAAATTCTGGTTAAGATGGCTGACCCAACAATTCCCAGCTTCTATGTTGTTCACATACTTGTAATAAAATTTCTGTGTAGACATTCTTATTAAGCTGTTTAACATCATACCAAGTGACTGAACTATAGTCCAGATGGTCCTAAGGATGCACCAGAGCTGAGGAAGAGGCCAGATAACAATGTTCAGGGCAGCCAGGTACATGTAAACTACCTGCATCAGGTAAAGCAGTGCTTTAACATTGTCAGTGAGCTTTAAAAACATTAGACGACTACCCTACTATAAACAATTGATGCCTTCTCATTCCCTACACTATACACAACATCCTTGGTTGGAAGGCGTTTAGACTTCCTCCTTTTCCTGCCTGTCAAGCCTCATCTAAAGCTTCACTAAAGACAGATTTCTTGTTAGAGTTAGTTCCAGATATTCCCCTTGACTATTCGCTTCAGAGGCAAGAAAGTTCTCTGATCTACCCTTGTGTCGTTATCATTATTCAGTGTGATGTGTGGCTCATAGCACACTTAGATAGGCTTGCTGGACAATTAATTTAATAAGGAATCAGCAAGAGTTTTTCCTGTAAAAGACGTGGAGCGAATATCTGCGGCTTTGCAGGCTACGCGCTATCTACCTGTTGCAGCTATTCAGCTCTGCCGTTGCAATGCACATACCAAACAGGCAGACATGGCTGTGTTCCAATAAAACTTTATTTATATATTTGAAAAAAAAAGCAGGCAGAGGGCTGGAATTAGCCTGAGTGGTGCAGTTTGCCAACTCCTGAATGATAAATGATTGACTGTACAAATTGCTTTGGAGTCACTTAGGAGCTAAAACTCCCTTTTCCAGGAAGGCAGCATCCCTGGAGCCTTAAATTCTTCATAACCTCCCACAGCAAGGCCAGAGGATGCTCTGAGTGAAGGAGGATATCTTTGTTTATGTAAGCTTATTTTTTTTAATTAAAAAACTTGAATTAAATCAGGTAGGTGCCATGTCACTTGAAAGACAATCACAAGTAAGCAGCCTATCTAAGCACATCAATAACAGGAGAAATCTTCTTGTCGGTGAGGACGACGGTATTCTGGCTGTTCCCCCAAAACACATGTTCCCATAGAAAGTAAAAAGCAAAAGTGAATAGAATAAAAAGGAAAGTCAAAGCTGATTCATCTGTGGACCCCAGTTGGGATTCGGGCATCTCTGAGGTCTGTCAGGATACAAATGACTTTAATTGAGAGTTGGGAAGATTTGAGTATCCCAAATTAGCTCATTTCTGAGCTAAATTTAAACACTAACTTCAGCACTTATTAGCAATAGGACTCTCAAATCACTTAATTCCCCAGAGCCTCAATTTCTATATCAAATAAAAGAAGCATGATAATATCCACATTCCAGGATGATTTTAGAGACTGCGGGATCTATTGTCTGTGTGTTATGAGGAATTGTCTTGCCGTGAGCAAAGTAAGTCCTGTGCTACTTAACGGAAGGGTTACGATCTGAGGTCTGTTTTATTAAGAGATTTTGTCATTGTACGAGTACCACAGTGTGTATTCCGTCAAGATAGCTACAAAGTCACTAGGAAAAAAATATTATATGACCACTGTTGTACTTGTGATCTGTCATCGACTAAGACATTGTCAGGTGGCACATGGTTATCCTTTTGATTTGGAATGTCAAGTTTTGGGCAAGATGAACAAACCAGCCTGTGACTGGCTGGCTGGGCCTGTCCTCTCTACCCCAAAGGGAGAGGCTCCAAGCTTTTATTTTCTGACTTTTCCCCTCATCTAATTATGTTCTAACAGCCCGTTTCTGGTTAGACACAAAGCACATCGGAGCCAAGCACTGTGCATGTCAAAACAAAACAGTAAAAGCAAGGCAAAAGAAGAACGCCAATGGAACGGAGAGGCAAGTCTCCTGACATTCCATCCCTTTATGAGGATCAAATCCCCTGTGTGGGGACATTGGAGGGCTGGATTGAATTCCATTTTGCAAGGACTAAGAGTGTTTCTTCATGTCTCCCCCTTTTCCTGTTTTTCTTCCCCAGGCTGGTTTCCACTTCTTTCTTGCTTAAATGAAGATAATAGCATTTTCTGATGAAATTGTTGGGTGCTGGTCAATTAGCTTTTAGCTATGTCGGAGAGGTTTACATGGTGTGGAGGGAAGACAGGTCAACTCACTCAGTATCTTCTTGTTTCCTGGGAAACAATGGAGGCAGTCCTGGGGACAGGAATCATTCTTTTTGTTACCACAACCAAAATATCCTACAGAAACTACACAGGAGAGGAATACCTTGTTGCAATTTATGGTTTTAGATGGTTTAACCCTTGGTTATCTGGTCCATGCACCAGGGCAGGCCACCACAGTGGTAGAAGGACTGGGAAAAAAAAGAATGATTCATTTCATGGCTGACCTGAAGGAGAAAGCAAGGTAGGACATCTCCAAGAACAATATACCCCTGAACACCTGCCCCCAGTGACTTTACCCTCCAGTGAGAGTCCATCTCCCTGAATTTATAAACCTCTCGAAATAGGTCCCTGCACTACAGATCAAGCACTTAAAACTCGTGTGGAGCATTTGATATTCAGACCTTAACAGGGTTTTTGTATATGCTGGAAGGTCCCTCACAGACATCAATGTTTCTCAATTAAATGAATCCCCCAGGGATCTTCTGAGTCGGTGGGTTGGGAAGAATCTTGGCACCAAGGAGGTGCCGGTGCACACTCCGTGGATCACTCTTGGAATGGTGCAGGTAGGCCACCACTGTCATCATCTTTGCTGAACATCTTTTGGTACTATCCTTTCACTGACATGATGAAATGATACTCCCTCTTAAAACAGAAACACTCCTCTAGGTCTGAAAAGATTCAAGGATGAATACTACTTAATTTCTGTACACAGCATACCTACCACTGGAGCCAAGGGAGTAAAATGTATTATGATTGCAATATAAAAAGCTCTGCAATATATGATACTCAAATTAAAAATACACATGAAGTTCCTCTCCCTGCATCTCTGTCCCTGCCACACACATGTACACACATACACACATATGCACACCCTTCTTAGAACTTATAATCAGTTCTAGTTGGTGCTTCTATCACGTGTTTAGAGTCTTTAGATAGAGAACAGGGAGGAACGGACAATTTCTTTGCACAAAACCCCAAGGGCAAGAATGTCAAGCCCTGAAAAATTTTGAAAACTAAAATTATCCTTCCAAACCTGCCCTCTGCAATCTCCAAAAGGGGGGAGGTCTCACCTATTTTGATTCCACTCTCAATTTTGACATAACCCCTGCTCTTCATACATGCAAGACCTAAGACCTAGTATTACACTTTCCTTTGACACCTTTGAAACCGAGAGGGCTTTAAATGACCTGACTGCAAGTTCCTCTCCCCTCAAATAAGGTATCATAACCCAACAATCCCCTGATGCTCGCCACCAAGGGACCGGGCATGCTTTCTATTTCTCCTTGTATGGTGGGTTCCTTCCTTTGCATGAACCAAGAGCCACTCCTGCCTTCTGATGACACAAAGCCTATACTATGCTCGTGACTGATATATTCCAGATCTAGGAGGCTCGGCAGAGCATATGATGCTCTACTCCCATAGATATGGATATTTGTGTTGATTACCTTATGGATATCAGCTAGGGAGGCCTGAAGCACACCCTTTTCTACCATGTCCATAGCCCGTTGGCAGGAATCTCTCCTTCACCAATGATATGGATGGGAAAAAATTGGAGCAATACATGATTTGACTTTTGCTACAATTTGATAAGTGCACTAGCTGGCACATGGGTATGGCTTGCTATACAGAACAGGCCTCTCAGACAGCTCTGAGATCTCCTTCATTATTATCTATCCTTTCCTTGTAGGCATTCAGCCATGGGCTTATGCTAACACACAGATGTCTTGGTATTTAAAACCCTTCTGAATGGACAGTAGACTTCTCATTTACTTCAACTTATGATGCTGAGTATCTAACACAAAGTTGGAAACACGTCAGTGCCTCATGCATACAATTTATCCCCAAGTTAATTTGCCCATTGAACTTAACAGCACAATCATGACTAAAACTGTCGGCACTGAAGATGAATGTCCATAGTGATATTACTTATAACAGCCCCAACTGGAGTGTCCACCAACATGCAGTGTTCTAGGCAAAATGTCCATTGCAAGTAAACCAGGGTATGTCTATTGGGTGTAAAACTGTTCAATGACGAAAAATGAAGAAAAGCCATGTGGAAAATTTTGATAAATCTCACAGAAACATGTCCTGAGATAAGAAAAACCACACACTAAAGAATGCATATGCTTGACAACATATAAAATAAAATATAGGCAAAATTACTCTCTAGTTTCAGAAGTAATAAGGGTGGCCAGTATGACAGGCATGGGTCAATGACTCCTGTAATATGTGACGATAAGAACTGATCATCGAGTGAGTATCCTGAGTAGAAAGTGGTAACCTCTAAAAGACATATACTCACTAACTAGTGCAGGAATCCCAAGGAGAAAGGATCATTTCCAGCTGGAGGTTTGGGGGAAGGTTCCAAGGAGCAGGTGGCTCAGTGGCTGGGCCATGAAGGGCAGGTAAAATGCCCCTGTGTGGATGTGGTAGAAGACACCAAAGGCAGAGATAAAGATGCTAGCAAGTACTGGCTCCAAGATGGATGGGGCGTATTCAGGTGCTGTAGGGAGGCATAAATTCCAGAAGCAGATGGGAAGTCATGGGAACTGAAGTCAGAGCTGCAGTCTAGGCTGGACCTGCCCCTGAGCTCCATTCTGGGTCCTCGGTGAAGAACTGAACTTCAGGAAATTAAAATAGCCGCAGTATGACCATGAGTCTCATCTGGGAAGAGACCCCAGCTCTGCTCCAAACCTGGGGTGTTCATTGCTTTTCGTGTGACAGAGAAAGGATGCTCAGGCACAACAAAAGGGGGAGCAGAATAGATCATCAAGCTTTAATTCTGCTGTTACCAGTTCAGTGATATTTGAATTTAGATAAATGGATTAACTTCTCTAAGAGTTAGTTTGTGAATCTATAAAATGGGGCCAACATAGGGTTGTGCTGCAGATTATGAACAGAAATGAGGATAAGGCATGTGGCTTGACCCAGAATTCTGGTAAGGTTTGGTCGGGCATGTTATAATTCTCACCACCACAACCAATCTTAAATTAATTATCTCTAGGTTTTTAATCTAAATTGAATTCCTCTCACCTGGAAATCAAACATTAATCTTCAGAGAAGCAAACTCCTTCAACAGATTGAAACAACTTTAAAGTTTTTCCTAACCATAGTGTATAAAATTAAAAAACAAAACCCAAAAATCTGTCTCTCTCTCTCTCTCTCTCTCTCTCTCTCTATATATATATATATATATATATATATATATATATATATATATATGTATATTTAGATTTATATATATTTATATATGTATGTATATATAGATTTATATATGTGTGTATATATAGATTTATATATATATAGATTTATATATGTGTGTGTGTATATATAGATTTTTATATATATACACACACATATCTGTATATATATATAAATGTATATATACATATGTATATATTTGCATATATATATGTGTGTGTGTGTGTGTGTGTGTATGGTTTGTACATGTTATCAATATTAACCATCTCTCTAGAAACAGAAGATCACATATGACCAGCTCTTTCAACCAATGGATGACTCTTCTCCCCAAGTCCAAACTCAGGCTCAAGGTCATGAGTTACCCAGTGATGACTCCAGACCAAAGGAGGTGCTTCTTCATAAGGGCAATTTTATTTATTTATTTAACATCAAACACCACTCTGTCTAACTCAGAATGTGGGTAGCACATGCAACACTATCCGTGTAACGAGGTCTCCTCTGGGCCGCTGCAAAGCTCTTTAGTGACTCCATGCATTGTGGAGGCTCGGGTAAGCGAGCCTTGCCTCAGGCGGGTGCCTTTGCAGTGTTCCTTGGGGTCTTTCTTGTGACTTTTGTGTTCTTCCTCAGATGTCTGGGTTCTTGGAGTTGTCATCCCACGGTGATGACTTCTATCTTGGATCCGAAAAGCGAATCAAAGACAAGAAGGTAGAAAGTGAACATTTATTTTTCCCTTCACGATTTGGTGATTTGGCTGACATGAAACTCACAAGATGAATCTCAGGAAAATAGAACTTTGTCAAACAAGATGGAGAGCTGTCTGTAGTTTTGTTTGTTTGTTTTATTTTTTAATATATGTTGTGAAAATGAAAACTTGGGGCCAAAGGGTTAATCCCACAAGACATAATGCATTTACCAAAGTTTATCGTTTACATACAAAATTCATCATATATATATATATATATGTATATATATATATGTGTGTGTGTGTGTGTGTGTGTGTGTGTGTGTATCTTATCAAACTAAAATATAAGGCATAAGCTTTCCTTGTTTACTTTGTACACAGTTCTAACTATCTAGATGTCTGAATTCTCATGTTGGAGAATATTAAAAGCAACAAGGAAACTAAACTTAGATGATCTGACAGAGACTGGAATAATAAGAGACATCAAAGGCATAGGAACTCAAAACCAGATGTGTGGAGTCATTTGATATGGAGGCAAATCAAGAGTTACTGGGCCCCAGCAGATACCAAGAAACATTTCAAGTACTACAGGTGCCCACAGAGGCCAGAAACAGTGGATTCCCCAAGAAGCGAGAGTTACAGGCAGCTGCGAGCTGTACAGTGTAAGTGCTGCAAGCTGAGCTCAGGTTCCTGTACAAGCAGTAGGCACTCTTAGCTGCTGGGCTATGTCTTCAGCCCTAATACTGTAACTTATTTTAAGAAAAGATTGGTTTATTTCTATTTGATGTGTGTGGGTGTTTTGCCTGAATTCTGTCTGTATACCACATGCTCAGTGGCCACTGAACTGGAGATACAGATGACTGTGGGTGCTGGGAACCAAATCTACATCCTAGATTTAGAGCAGCCAGTGGCCACCGAGCAACTCTGTAGTCCCAATTACTGTATTTCTAAATTTGGTTAATGGCACTATTTCTTGCAAAATTGACTGTGTGTTCATTGATGTTATATAGAAACCATGGTCAAGAAGCCTAAAGTAAATTTCAATGTATATTATCTATGTTAGAGCCTTTGAGATGTTCTATAAGAAACAATTCTGGCTTTTTTTGTTGTATGGTGTTTTCCTAAATTTATTTAATTTGTGATTTTTTTTTTTGATGTAGACTTTCTTTACACATTTTGGTATATGTCTCCTTCCAATTGTGTTTCTGGAAATCTATCTATCTGACCATGATTCAGTCTCCAGCAGGGCATTAGTTACTCATGAGACTGTAACTGAAAAGCATCTAAGAACGGGACTATTGTGAAGAGTGGAACTGGTGGGAAGAGAATGAGAATTCTGATAACAGAAAAGTGATATCACTACCTCTCAACCTGAAGACCCAAAAGGGGGAGGGTACAGTGGTCCCAGAGCCTCGCAGAAGCTAGCAGAGTGGAAGAGAGCCAGACACAACAGCTGTGGCTAGACCTTTGTCTCCTCAGAAGTGTCTGAGGATGTTTTAAGAAGTAAGCCTATGTGTAGTACGTGCTAGTTTTTGTGAAGCAAATCTTTCAACTATGACCTAAATCTAGCTAGCAATGTACAGCTGATGCATTTGCATCCTGGACTTACATACTGCCATTCAAATATACAGAAGAGGTAACTACTCACAAACACAGGTAACAGAGGAGTTAGAGAAAGTCACAGATTCTGAGTATTTGTTATTTAAATTTAGTTTACATAATTGTACGTGACGTTTATATATATTTAATATTTTTTTAAAAAAAAATGGCTGTCTTTTGTAACTGGCCCACAAGGTTACTGAAAAATTAACAAGCCAACAACAGTAAACTACTAACTGTAGCCATGGAAGAAACAGACATAATCAAGATGAGAATCAGGAGAGGAATCCCAGAAAAAAGGTCATGGACCCTCTGCTCTTCAGTCAGGAATGACGATAACCATACATCCATGAGGGGATATTTCTGTAGAAGCGAGACTTGCAGAGTGTCTGTCAGTTGGTAAAAAACAGAGAAAGATCAGTGAATGAAATCCTAAATATTTTCAAGCCAGCTCAGTCAGTCAACAGAGTCTCAAGCGAGGGAGTGAGAATTGAAAAAGAAAAACAGACAAAATTATAACCTGGCTCCAGCCCGTACTGAGGCCGAAGCAGCTTCATTTCTTTCCAGCCTGCTTTTATATCATTCTAGGTATATCCAAAAAACATGGTCGGTTCATAGATCAAAGACAAAGTAATCAAGCGGAGTCGTAAACACGGAGACAAGTAAAGTAGCGATCAAAAGGACCACACAAGGTAATAAGCAATATCTCTTTGTTTACTGTAAAGTAGTAAACAAATAACATAAGGTAGTAATTCAGCAAAGTAGTAAACAAAGCCCCGTGGTCACATTTTCTAATATTCTTACCTGAGCCTACTTCCTTGTCCAAGCCCAGTGACAAATGCCAAATTCCTAGAAGTAGCACCAAAAGCTCTCAACATTACATGTTTGAAATGTAAGATTAGATTGATTGTATGAGGATTCCCCTAAAGTAGCATTGAAATATATAATTAGGGAAATGTATAGTTGTATATATCTAACATAATATATGTATATTATATATATTGTATATGTATATATATTATGTTACATAATAATTAGATACATAAACAGATATGTTTATGTATCTAATATATCATGTTATATGTACATATATAACATCTAATATTATATACTAGATATATCTATATTATATGCATGTACATAATGCATACACATATTATAAATATATATGTAAGTACATGTGTACATAATATAACATATACATGTGATATAGCATATATTACATATATCTAACAATATATGTATATATTAGATATATGCATATATGGGTATACATATGTACTCATAAGCACACACACGTTTTATATATATATATATATATATATATATATATATACATATATATGAGATTATATTATACATGTTTTTTGTGCATCTTTTATGATTTCAACATGTAACCAGATTAATGTCTTTCATGAACACGGCTGTCGGGTCTTCATGGTTTCACAGCTAACCATTTGCTTTCTATTTAGGCTCAACTGTCTGCATTGCCTGGGTTGTGAATCCTAGAACACTTCTATGGATTGTCATTTTACTTTGGAAGATAGATGAGATAAACATAGGTGTTGGTGTGAAGCATTCTGGGTGTTCAGGTAGAGTGGTCCTTAAGCAGAGGCTAGAAGGGCTAGAGGGCAGAGAGCTACATAGGGGATAGGGACCCATCCAAACAGATCAATGCAGCACGGTGATCTTCCTAGACAGGGTGCTCTCCCCACTAAGGAAGCAGAGGTAGTATTTGGAGCACCTGAGACACCTGGAATCCACAGGAGAGTTGTTTTCAATTAACTCCAACTGTGATAACAAAATACTCTAGCCTAGAAAGTAATCAATCTCTCACAGCCTAGAGGCTGAGGGGTTCAAGGTCAAGACCTAGTGAAGGGCTTCACCCAGGCTGCAGGGCTTCCTTCTTGCTGTGTCCTCACAGCAGAGTGAGCTCTGATCTCACATCTCCTCGTGAGGACACCAGTCCTACCTTAGGAGCCCCCACTCTCATGAGGGCATCTAAACCTAAATGTCTCCCAAACGCCTCACCAGCAAGTAACATCACCATGGGGTTAGGGATCTGATTTGCAAATTTTAGAGGGACATAAACTTCAGTCCATAAAATAGGGCTAAAGAGAAGGGGAAGCACCCAGAATTTCTGTCAGTTTCCTTTTTATACACAGAGTGTGTGTGAGTGTGTGTATGTGTGCATGAGTGTATGCATGCGTGTGTGTATGTGTGTAGACATGTGTATATATGTAAGGTCTACGTACACATGCAGTTATGTGGGTATGTGCATGTGAACCTTTGTGTGCCTGTGTATGAAGACCAGGGATCAACCCTGAATGTCTTCCTTAATTGTTTCTCATCTTTGTTTTTGAGACAGCTCTGTCACTGGATTCAGATCTCAAGGCTTTGCTAGGCTGGTTGGCCAGTGAGCTCCATGGATCTCACTGTCTCACTCCGCCTGCTTCCAAAGCTGGGATTACAAACACTGGATTCAATTTTTGACATGAGTCCTAGAGATCCTGTAGACTGAAAAATTATAAAGACCGTTTTATAAAATATATACAGGCTCACTAGTTCCAGGAAGGCGGAACTGAGTGTAGGATTTCAGGCCTTCACTGCCCTGGGATACATCCCAGGAAGAGTATTAACATTCTTCAAGCCTCAGGGAAAAGAACCCACCTGTGGGTGGGGAAGGCCCAAAGCAGGAAGACACATTCCTGACAACAAAGAAAGATGCAAGTCATCTGGGTGGTTAACTTTCCACTGCTCTTGGTTACCCCTCCCCACCCCCCCTTGAGGTCTTTTCCAGTGTTACAGCTTTCTGAGTTCAAAATCTATAAAACAACCAATCATGTGTAACCGCGCAAAAAATCCTTCCTTTCTCTACCCCCTACTATAAAAGGTTCCTTAGCCCACCACGCAGGGTCAAACTGTACTCGTGCACGAGTGTGCAGTTTGAACGCTGGCTGCCAGCTCTCTTCCCTAATAAACCTCTGCTAATTGCATCCAGTAACGGTGTCTTGGAGTTTGTGGGTGTTCTCGACTTCCCGAGACTTGAGTAAGGGTCTCCCGAATTTGGGAGTCTTCAATCCAAATTTAGGTCAACTACAAGCACTTACCGACTGAGCCTCCTCCCTCACTTTCCCTTGCACACATGACCAAGAGCTAGTGCAAACACGCAAAGGGCAAGCCTCAGAGACTGACTGCTAAGATCCTGAAGGTCAAACCACACTGGCCTGACAGCTCAGCTGCACGAAGAGGTTGTTTTGTTAGCACCTCCTTAACAACAAAGACAGCAAAGTCCTCCAGAGTAAGTGCCATCCCTACCAGTCTTGCCAGCTGAGATCTGGCAGAGAATGAGGTCAGATTTACACCAGCATAAAGGGGTCCCTTCTCAACATCCAGAACAACTGTCCTCAAATTTGTTCCTAAAGGAACAGAGAGTACATTTTTCTAGGCTTTGCAGACCAAAAATCAAAACCAAGGATGTAACGTATGTACAGATACAAGCACTTAAAGCATAATTGTTTTAAAGGAAGAGGTGGGCTGGGTGCTGCCCACAGGTTATGAGCTGGTGGCTTAACTTTGGTTCTAAGAGATGCTGATACATATCAACCATTGTAAAAATCAAGAGGATAATAACCTAAACAATCCCTCGCATCATACAGTTCAGATGAAGAACTCTGGTTGAAGAATTTGGGGAAGACAGACTCTAGACCCAGCCTCGTACACATGAGTGGAGGCCACAGGAAGTCTGACTGGGGAAAGTTTTGGAGGTTGAATTTTACAAAGTTAAAGGAGCCTGGTAGTTGTAGTTTTTCAGTGTATCTGTGCTGACAAATCACGGTGGTAAGTCTACCAAGCTCGTTATCCAGCCAATAAGCCAGCAGCTTACAGAAAACTAAAGTAACCAATAATCTTGAAGGAATATAACGGATTCCGGATCCAGCAATCACAATATCCAGTCTAAATCAAAAAAAAATTGTTTGGTGTACAGAGAAACAAGAAAATCTGACCCATAGTCAAGAAAAAAATTTAATAGATACTGATATTAAGAGCCAGGCACAGTGACTCATGTCTGTGATCCAAGCACAAGGGAAGCCGAGGCAGGAGGATGGCTGAGAGTGCCAGGCCAATACCTGGGCAACCTAACTTTGTTGCAGGTAACCTGGGCCATCCGCTGAAAACCTGTCACAGAAAAAAAAAGCAAGCAAACACACACACACACACACACACACACACACACACACACACACACACA
>JANHMN010000007.1:14581697-14621697 GCA_030674055.1 Rhabdomys pumilio
ACACACACACACACACACACACACACACACACACACACACACACACACAAATGTCCATTAGGGGACTGGGGAGATTGCTCACAGTGTGTTTGCTGTGCATGTCTGAGAATCTGGGAGTTTTCATCTCCAGTGCGCATGTATGTGTCAGGCATGGTGCTGCATGCCTGGAATCCAGGACTTGGAGGCCAGAGACAGGAAAATTCCTGAAGTTCACTAGCTAACCATTCTAATCAATCAGTGAGCTCTGGATTTAGTGAGGAACTCTGTGTCAGAGCACAAGGTACAACTGAGGAAGACAACCGGTGCTGGCCTCTGTCCTTCACATCAACGCAGCAGAATAAGTATACTCAACACGCATGCACACACGCACTCTGTCTCTATGCATACATATATAATAAAAGTGACATAAATATATATTATTATATAAAGTATATATTAAAAAGGGAAGTTATGTTAACATGTACTGCTCAGATAGGGATGTAAATGTACTTTTATAATCTTCAAAGGGTCGTTGATATGATGTAGCCCTGAAAGGTGAGCAAACAAGGAACCCTCATTGCTTTTCTATCAACTGCGTTTCTTACATCCCATTTTAAAGTTACTTGTTTATTGACTGGAGGGTGACGTAGTGTTTAAAGCCCTGGCTGCTCTTGCAGGGTACCAGGCTTGATTCCCAGTGTCTACCCAGTGGCTCACAACTGTCTGTCACTACAGTTTTAGGGGATCCAGTGCTGTCTTTTGGCTTCTGAGGGCACTGGGCAGCACATATATAAATGCAGGCAAAACACACACATATGAAATAAAAAGAAATATTGTTTTAATTACTTGTTTAAGAAATTCATCTCCCGATGACATTTGTAACTACATTTAGAAGTGAACTCCATCCATTGCCTTTACTCTAAAATGCAAACCCAGCACACTGTAGACAGTATTTATTTGGTGAACTGCAATACGACATTTTCTTGTAAACAGGTAAGCATGACAGTTTTCCTAAGAAGAAAAACGGGGTGAGTTCTTCAATGTGAGCTATTTAATAAATATTAATACTAGGAGCGTATCATGCCTCCACTTAACTAAGGATACCGTGTGACAGACACTTTAGTCCCTGCCTTCAAAGGGATTTAATATTAATGTCGAATGTAGAAAAAAATAGCAAGCGTAATGTAATTTGACAGAACACCATTGTAGAGATAAATGCATGTTTGATGACAATGGACTTGCTGGGGCTGGGGGAGGGGACACAGTTCTCCCCTCGTTCTCATCCTGGAAGGTGATAAAATGTGTAGAGTCTTGGCTAACAGAGAAGTCAGTGAGAGAGATAGGATAGGAAAGGATGCTCTCTGACATAGACGTATGTATGTCTCAGACGGTGCCTATTGATATATTCATAATACACTTAAAAGACAAGCATGGATGGGGAGGGGAATTAGGGAAACAGACTACAGAAGCATACTATGGCAGGGACAACTTGCAAAAAACAGAAGTTAAGAAGTGAGCTGCTAAAACAGTCGTGTCCAGCGGTGTGATTATGGGGCAGTAGAACCTCTACGCTTCCGATTAGATGTAACAGGTGCCTGAGAAAAACAACTTGTGAGAAGCAAAGGTTTATTTTGACACAGGCCATGCTTGGGCTATCCTTTGCGCCTCTATGAAACAGCCTTTGGTAGTTTGTAGCTCTGAGTGTCCCGTGGGAGGAAGCGCATTATGTCAGGAGGGTGTGTTGGAGGGAGACCACTCAGCTGTGGTGGGAGAAAAGACACTGAAAGCCTGGGGGCCTCCAGCCAGGCTCTGCTTCTACCATCATCCCCCAGCTCAAGTCTCCAACACACAGGCCTTTGGAGGCTTTAAAGATCCGTACTCTAGCAACTCTTAAAATTAGTGCTTTGTGTCCTGAATATTTTTCTCCTATGCACTTTCTGCTTTAGTGCACGGCAGCGCCATGTGCTGAACAGCAGCTGGAGCCTTGACTCCTCCTCCTCCTCTTCTTCCTCCTCCTCTTCCTCCTCCTCTTCCTCCTCCTCCTCCTCCTTCTTCAGTTTCTCCAGACAGGGTTTCTCTGTGTAGTCCTGGCTGTCCTGGAACTCACTCTGTAGACCAGGCTGGCCTCGAACTCAGAAATCCGCCTGCCTCTGCCTCCCAAGTGCTGGGATTAAAGGCATGCACACCACCACTGCCCGGCTCCCGCTCCCACACAGCTGCATGCACAGAAATCAGATGACCGCGTTCAGGAGTTGGTTCTCTCCTTCCACTGTGAACTCCAGCAGTCGCATTCAGGCCATAAGGCTTGTATTGCAAGCACTTTGACCCACAGAGGCATCTTGCAGCCTCCAAGACGGGTTTCTTATGCTTTAGAACGGGTAAGGCAAAATGAAGGGGGGCATGGGTCACAAGTGTGTGCCCTTGCTCAAGTGTGCATGACAGTCCTGAAAGAGAAGAGGCAGAGGGAGCAGGGCACTTTATTTAGGACCCTATGTGGTAGGTTAAGACTTAATCTCAATTTTGTTGTCTGATCTCATCTCTGTTTTCTGGCCCTGTTTCCCTCTAATCCATTCTTCATAGTATATAAACATAGCATGGTTATGCTATATGTTGAAGACACACCCAACTTCTGTGCACACTGACTTCACTACTTAGAACTTTTAGTAGATTCTTGATGTTGTAAGATAGAGTCCTTAGTAGGACATTTAAGACTGTCACAATCTGATGCTAGGCCCTTTTCCTGTGCTGTTCTTTGCTAAGATTCCCTAACCAAGTTGCCTCTTAAATGCTAGTTATACATATATGATGCTAGTTATATATATATAGTTATAAATATATATATATATCTTTATATACATAAAGATATATATATCCATATATACATATATATATATATATATGCACACATATATATGTGTGATTTGGGGAAAATTATTAGCCTCCCAAAGCCATCATTTCCTTATCAGTAATATGCAGCAATAATATTATCTATTGGATAAAGCTGTTATGGATCAATACTGATCTTATTCAAAACCTAGCACAATATCAGACTTAGAAATAGTTCGTTTTCTTTGGGCCATTTTTAGTATTGTACCAGGTGGACCCTCACAAAGGACTTTTGCAGGCACCCAAGTGCCCACCATCCTCCGTCTTCTCCCTGAAAGTTGGATGAGCAGACAGGTGCTATGTCTGAAGAGTACTCTCAAATACGTTCAAAACTCAAACCACTGAGAGTTGATCACTCTGTAGGCTACGAGAGATGCTGAGTCCTCCCTCTTGTTCACATCTACTCATCAAAGACAACAGACCTTGCTCAGGTCCATGCTCCCTAGAAGGCTGCTGCTGCCCCCTGTAGCTTTACTTGACTTCCCTCTGTTGGTAACTAATCTCTCTGTCATTCATATTGTTCTCAGTTCCAAGACTTTCCAAGTTCCTTGGCAGGGCACAGACCCTGAGGAATTATCATCAGCTACAAACCAAGTCAACACTAGTATTCCATCCATGGGGCCAGGAAGCAACTCCCTTTGTCATCTTTTACAGGGCAGATAGCCAATCGTGTTCCTTCTTTTAAAACTATATTTGGAGTGTCAAAGGACAAATTCTTTATCTTTAGAGAAATACATAAGGCACACAAGTATGTGTAATAATGTGTTTGGTGTCATGGGACATTTCCCCTTGTGCATATGTAGCTAATCTTGTGAAATGTCAATGTGATACCATGCCAAGGAATAATGACAGTGGCGACAGCCCGTTCATGATGGGGTCAGGAGTCTGAAACCCCGCCCACAGAATGTTTCTAAGCATCCTCTATAAAATGCCTGCTAAGCTGTTTAATGACTCAGGGCTTCAACATGCCACATCTCCTAAAACATTCTCCCAGGCTCTCTGTGCATTGGTTTTCTGGGGATGCTGTAACACATTGTCACAAATGTGGGTGACTTAAAAACAATAGACCTATATTATACAATTCTGTATGTGAGATGTCTAAAGTTAAGGTATTGGCATGTTGGTTCCTTCTAGGGGCTCAGAGACGGGGTTGACTTCCTGTCTCCTACTTCTTGGTAGACATTAGAAATCCTTGGAATTTCTCATTTTGTGGTTGTTTTACTTCAGTATCTGCCTCTGCCATCTCAGGACATTTTCTACAAATAATTTGCCAAATACCTCTCTTCCTATAAGGATGTTGGATAGGCCAACCCTGTCCACTGTGTCTTCTTAATGTGATGTAATCAGAAGAGACCACTTTCAAATCAAATAACATTCTAAAGCACCAGTGTTAAGACCTGAACATGTATTCAGAATAGACATAATTCTTCTCACAATTACATCCTCCTGACAGACACCCAGAGGTCTTTCATATTTGCCCTATTTTTATTTTATTTTTTATTGGATATTTTATTTACATTTCAGATGTTATCCCCTTACCCCATCCCCCCTGAAAAGGAAGCCCCTATCCTACCCCCTGTTCTCCTGCTTCTATGAGGATGTGCCCCCACCCCCACTCCCACCTCTTTACCCTCAAATTTCCCCACACTGGGCATCCAGCCTTCATGGGACCAATGATCTCCTCTCCCACCTATGCCTGACAAGGTCATCCTCTGGAGCCATGGGTCTCTCCCTATGTGCTCCCAGGCTGTTGGTTTACACACTGGGAGCTCTGATTGATTGGTATTGTTGTTCTCCCCATGGGGTCACAAACCCTTTCAGCTCCTTCAGTCTTTTCTCTAACTCCTCCATTGGGTACCCCAAGTTCCCAATCAGGTCAAGGGTTAGTTGTGAGCATCTGCCTCTGAATATGTCAGACTCCGGCAGACCTCTAAGGAGACAGCTATATCAGTCTCTTGTCAGCATGCATTTCCTGACATCCACATCAGTGTCTACCTTTGGTGAATGCACATAGGATAGATACCCAGGTGGAATGGTCTCCAGATGGCCCCTCCTTCAGTTTCTGTCCCACACTTTGTCTCCATATTTGCTTCTTTGAGTATTTTTTACTCCTTCTAAGAAGGACCGAAGCACCCACACTTTGGTCTTCCTTCTTCGTGAGCTTCATATGGTCTGTGAGTTGCATCTTGGGTATTACAAGCTTCTGGGCTAATATCCAATTGTCACTGAGTGAATACCATGTATGTTCTTTTGTGATTGGGTTACCTCACTCAAAATGATATTTTCTAGTTCTATCCATTTACCTAAGAATTTCATGAATTCATTGTTTGTAACAGCTGAGTAATACTTCATTGTGTAAATGTACCACATTTTCTGTATCCATTCCTCTGTTGAAGGACATCTGGGTTCTTTCCAGCTTCAGGCTATTATAAATAAGGCTGCTATGAACATAGTGGCACATATGTCCTTGTTATATGTTGGAGCATCTTCTGGGTATATGCCCAGGAGTGGTATAGCTGGGTCCTCAGGTAATGCTATGTCCAATTATCTGAGGAACTGCAAGACTGATTTCCAGAGTGGTTGCACCAGCTTGCAATCCCACCAACAATGGAGGAATGTTCCTCTTTCTCCACATCCTCACCAGCATCTGCTATCACCAAGGTTCATCATACCAAAACTTATGGGAAAACAATGAAAGCAGTGCTAAGGGGAAAACTCATAGCTCTAAGTGTCTACAAAAAGAAACTAGAAAGAGCATATACTAACAACTTGACAGCACACCTGAAAGCTTTAGAACAAAAAGAAGCAAATATACCCAAGAGTAGTAGATGGCAGGAAATAATCAAACTCAGGGCTGAAATCAACCAAGTAGAAACAGAAAGAACTATACAAAATATCAACAAAACCAGGAGCTGGTCCTTTGAGAAAATCAACAAAATAGATAAACCTCTAGCCAGACTAACCAGAGGGCACAAAGACAGGATCTGAATTAATAAAATCAGAACTGAAAAGGTAGACAAAACAACAGAAACCGAGGAAGTTAAAAAGATCATCAGATCTTACTACAAAGGCCTATACTCAACAAAACTGGAAGATCTGAATGAAATGTACAATTTTCTAGACAGATACCAGGTACCAAAGTTAAATAAAGAGCAGATAAACCACCTAAACAGTCCTACAACCCCTAAAGAAATAGCAGCAGTCATTAGAAGTTTCCCCACCAAAAAAAGCCCAGGACGAGATGGTTTTAGTGCAGAATTCTATCAGACCTTCAAGGAAGACCTAATACCAGTTCTCTTCAAACTATTCCACAAAGTAGAAACAGAAGGAACACTACCCAATTCATTCTGTGAAGCCACAGTTACTGCTTTCAGGGTGTAAGCTTCCGCATGTGGGCAGGTGTGGATCCTGTTGGGCCGTTGTGGTTCTTGAGTGTCTGCCACGGATCAGAGAGGCAAAAGCACTTGGGAATTTTGACTGAGCTCATTCCACGGGGCGCCAAGAACACATCAAAACAATCATCCATCATGATCAAGTAGATTTTATCCCAGGAATGCAGGAATGGTTCAATATTTGGAAATCCATCAATGTAATCCACTACATAAAGAAACTCAAAGGAAAAAAAAACATGATAATCTCACTATACGCTGAGAAAGCATTTGGCAAAATTCAACATCCCTTTATGGTAAAAGTCTTGGAAAGATCAGGAATTCAAGGCCCATACCTAAATATAGTAAAAACAATATACTGTGCCCTCCCCCTCCAGCCTAGAGCAGGCCTGAGAGACCTTGTTTACCACAACAGACCAAGTGATAAGGATCTAGGTGGAGTTACCCACCTTGGCTGCACAGAACACAGAAGCAGAACTGCCCCTGGGCTTGCCTGGAGACATTGGCCTGTGACCTAGAATGGATTATGGACTATCCCACCCATTTCCCAGTTGAAACCAGGAGGAGTTGTGGGTTGGGTCTTCCCCTTTAAATTGAGAGCTGAACTTTAAAGCTTGGAGCCTTGATCAGAGAACTTTGTCTTGGCTTCATCTCTTCTCGCCCTCCGTCCCCTTTCATTCCCAGCCCCCCTTTCAGGTGAACCCAGTTGACTTGTGGCAGCGGGCAGCTACAGATTGGCGCTCCATGTTGGGCGCCAACTGCCCCGTGGGGATTCTACGAGACCTTAGGGAAGGGGGTGAACGAATGAAAGGATAAGAGACACAAAGAATGAGAGCAAGTATGAAGTTCTGATCAAGCTCTGAAACTTTAATTTTGGGGGCAGGTTATAAAGACACAGCAAACTGGGAAGTTTGGGTGAGGGTCATTGCTTAGGGCTATCCTACTATGGAATCTTTATTGTCTAAGACCAGTCCATTGTCATATCCTTATTGCCCTAGACCATCCCACTGACATAACCAACTCTAAGGAAATGCCAGATGTTCTTTAAGTTCCTGGGACCTGAGACCCGTGAATGTCCTTTCTTAACCTTGTACTGACTAGCCTTTCTAGAACAGCAGGTAATTTCCTGGGCTTGGCTCCTGGCAATATACAGCAAACCAGTAGCCAACATCAAACTAAATGGAGAGAAACTTGAAGCAATCCCACTAAAACCAGGGACTAGACAAGGCTGGCCACTTTCTCTCTACCTATTCAATATAGTACTGGAAGTCCTAGCTAGAGTGATTAGACAACAAAAGGAAGTCAAAGGGATACAAATAGGAAAGGAAGAAGTCAAAATGTCACTATTTGCAGATGATATGATAGTATACTTAAGTGACCCCAGAACTTCCAACAGAGAACTCTTAAACCTGATAAACAACTTCAGCAAAGTGGCTGGTTATAAAATCAACTCAAACAAATCAGTAGCTTTCCTCTACTCTAAAGATAAACATGCTGAGAAAGAAATTAGGGAAATGACCCTTCACAATAGTCACAAATAATATAAAACACCTTGATGTGAATCTAACCAAGCAAGTGAAAGATCTGTATAACAAGAACTTCAAGTCTCTGAAGAAAGAAATCGAAGAGGATTTCAGAAGATGGAAAGATCTCCCATGCTCATGGATTGGCAGGATTAATATAGTAAAAATGGCCATCTTGCCAAAAGCAATCTACAGATTCAATGCAATCCCCATTAAAATCCCAACTCAATTCTTTACAGAGTTGGAAAGAGAAATTCCCAAATTTATTTGGAATAACAAAAAATAGGGGTTTTCTAGAGAGGGGAAATGAGGAAAGGGGATGGCATCTGAAATGTAAATAAAATATCCAAAAAAACCAAAAAACTTCTGAGGGAATCACCATCCCTGACCTCAAGCTGTACTACAGAGCAATAGTGATAAAAACTGCATGGTATTGGTACAGAGACAGGCAGGAAGATCAGTGGAATAGAATTGAAGACCCAGAAATGAACCCACACACCTACGGTCACTTGATCTTTGACAAAGGAGCTAAAACTGACCAGTGGGAAAAGGGCAGCATTTTCAACAAATGGTGCTGGTTCAACTGGAAGACAACATGTAGAAGAACGCAAATGATGCATTCTTATCCCCTTGTACAAAGCTCAGGTCCAAGTGGATAAAGGACCTTCACATAAAACCAGATACACTGAAACTAATAGAAGAGAAAGTGGGGAAGACCCTTGAATACACAGGGGAAAAGTTCCTGAACAGAACACCAGTGGCTTATGCTGTAAGATCAAGAATTGACAAATGGAACCTCATAGTCACCCTATTGATAACCTTAGATGTTGTGCAGGATAGTTTTGTGTCAAGTTAACATAAGCCAATGTTATCTGAGAGGAGGGAACCGCAATTGAGAAAATGCCTTCATAAGCTCAGTCTGTAGGCAA
Organism: Rhabdomys pumilio; assembly: GCA_030674055.1. NCBI lineage: Eukaryota > Metazoa > Chordata > Mammalia > Rodentia > Muridae > Rhabdomys > Rhabdomys pumilio. Next base: position 14,590,404 of record JANHMN010000007.1, read on the forward strand.
GCCTCTAAGGCATTTTCTTAATTTAGTGATTGATGGGGGAGGCCCAGCCCCTTGTGGGTGATGCCATTCCTGGGATGGTGGTCCTGGGATCTACAGGAAAGCAGGCTGAGCAAACCAATTAGCACCACCCTTCTTTGGCCTCTGTATCAGCTCCTACCTCCAGGTTCCTGTCCTGTTTGGGTTGCTGTCCTGGTTTCTTGTGGTGATGAACAGTGATGTGGAAGTGAAAGCCAAGTGAACCTTTTCTCCCCTGCTTGTTTTGGTCCTGGTGTTTCATCATAGCAGTAAAAACCCTAACTAAGACAGAAGCCAAAGTCTCGATGGGCTCTCTGAGACTTGAGTCCTATGCAAAGTTTGGTTTGCACTTTTAATTTGTCAGAAGTGAGCACCACTTTCTGGATCTCAACTGTTAATTATAGAATATATGATATTAGTCGGGCAGTGGTGGCACACGCCTTTAATCCCAGCACTTGGGAGGCAGAGGCAGGTGGATTTCTGAGTTTACGGCCAGCCTGGTCTACAGAGTGAGTTCCAGGACAGCCAGGGCTACACAGAGAAACCCTGTCTCGAAAAAACCAAAAAAAAAAAAAAAAAAAAAAAAAAAAAAGAATATATGATATTAATCTTTGAATGATGTTGAAGGATTTTCAGGGAATGGGAGAAGTATAAGATTTGTGCTTTCAAAAGATCTACATAGTTGTCGAATGTGTAAATTTAGCTTATGGTTTCAGAACCCAGACTCCTGCCTTTTGCAGATGATGTTTGGTATCGTGTCAAATATTTCACCTCTCTGGAGTACAAAATCTCCATGGAGAAAACATCAGACGAACCGAAACTGACATACATTCTACAGAATAGCAGATCAGCATAGCTGATCTAGTTACGCACCTCATAACTCATAACTACGGAGGGCATCAAACACCGGGGAGCTCTGAGAAAACTGTTAGCTGAGGTTTAGAAGACGTGACTACAGATAATGGACTGTCTTGACTAGGACTCTGAAACAGAAAGAGCATCAGGTAAAACAGCTGGAATACCAGTGGGACTTGGCCTAGTATTAGACCAATCCTGGTTTATAAGCGGCAGCCTCACCACAAGAGAGTAAAGATGCAGTTATGGGAGACAGTAGAAAAGAGAACAGGGAATCCCTCTGTACTATCTGCGCATTCTTTACTTTAGAAATACTGAAAAAATTTAAATTTATTTTGTGGTAAAGAAAATTTTCTCTACAAAAATCGATCCCATTCCCCTGCCTCAGTAGATGCTGCAGACAACCATGACACCGTTTCCTTAACCTGAGTACCTTTTTTTTCCCTTTTATTGGATATTTTCTTTATTTACATTTCAAATATCCCCTTTCCAGGTCTCCCCTCTGGAACCCCCTACCCCACTTCCCCACCCCTTGCCTCTCCACCACCCACCCACCCACTCCTGCCTTTCACCTGAGTATCTTACATGAAGGTTAAAGCTCATGTTTGCCAAGGTCCTCTAAATAGGATTATATGACATGGTGTGAAATACAGCCTGTAAATTCTGAGATGGGAACTCAGTAGGACAGCCTGATCTTCAGGAATCTCTCCTTCAATGTGAGAAGACTTGGTGATTGTTTTTTTGTTTGTTTGTTTTGTTTTGCTTTTCACATAGAATAAAGATGTGAGTATCACTCTAATATTGGATTCCAAAGAGACTACATCTTCCAACCTGAACTCTAGCCACTCCCCTGCTCGCTCCTGTGAAGACCACCCGGAGCCACTTGGTGATCAGGCTTCCTGGAGAGGCAACAGAGGGAGACTTTAAGCCCAAAGAACTGTGGCCTCCACCAGCCTTTTAAGAGCGTTCTGAAGACAACTTTCACATTGGTGAGCCTAGACTACCTAGACTAGCCAGCTAGCAGGACTCCTGCCTCCTGAGAGCCACATCCAAAGTCAGAATGCCCCAGCGACTGATTGCTAGGTAACAAATGTTTGTGGTTTGGAACTGCTACGTTGGGGTTGTTTATTTTCCAACAATAGATGAGTAGTGCATATGCTTACCTTGCAAAACTATTGTGAAGAAGGAAAGGGGGAAATGCAGCTAATTAGATTTCATATGCTAATGAGCCCAAACACCCCAGGCACAGAGCCTCAGTCACAGAACAGTCTACACGTGACAGCCCTCCCATTTCCCTCCAAGATGAGAAGAAAACCTGCTCCATTGTGTGTATGTTTTGAGAACTGTAATGTACTACGCAATTAGAATACCTGTAGTAATGGAAGGTATTACTATAATAGGAAAGAAAACATTATTATTTTCAAAGCTGTTTGCAATTTAGACTGGTTGGCCCAGAAGGAAGGCAAGAATTCTCAAGAAGAAAGCTGCTCTTTTGTTTAGGGAGGGGAAAAACCTAAATAGGTGGGTATGGATATAAAAGAACAAATAATTCAATGAGATCTGAAATTCAAAGCAGGAGGCGACCTTGATAATGTGGGACCCTGGGGAAGCTTTGACAAACTTGGAAAAGTGGAGGCTTTTCCACAGTATAGGAGATGGGACCTCATGCTACTTTAATGCCTATGTTAAAAGAAAACCAATCTCTGAAAAAGAAGGGTCTGGGGAGTGCCTGGGCACAATTATTTGGATTATGTGTATGTACAAGACTTCAATTTGGCCCCAGATTAAAACCTGGAATTGAATCGGGGTAGAATATAAAATTATGTGCAAATCAATTTGTATCAACAGTCAAGAAATGTGCTTTCTCCAAAGCATGCAGGACAATCTGATTCCTAAGAAACATGTTCTCACTGTTTTATTTATATTAATTTTATTAGTCTTATTAATGTATTATTAATTAAAGTTAATAATTTAAAAACAGTTTTTATTAATAAGTAAAATCTCTTTAAATTTATTTATCACTTCATGATAATTAAATTAATTTATTGTAAGGGATATTTGTATCACATTTATTTCTATGTGTGGAAGAAATGAATATGAAACAGCACACATAGGGGTCTGTCCTCTTCTTCCACTGCGTGGGCTCTGGGGATCAAAGTCAGATTTTCAGGCTTGGTTGCAGGCGCCTTGACTCATCGACCAATCTCTCTAGTCCTAATGCCTTTACTATCCATCTCTTACTCATACGAAATATAAAAAAAAAGTTATTTATTGAGGAATCAAGCAAGCAGGTTAAAAGTTACCACAATTTACATTAACCTAATCTTTGTTTTTGTTTTCTTTTTAAATTCACTTATTTTATTTTCTGTATATGAGTATTTTGCCAGAATGAGAGGTGCCACATCTGGGCAGTGCTGAGGAGGTCAGAAGAGGGCATTGCGTTCTGTGGACCTGGGGTTACAGATGGTTGTGAGTCACCATACAGGTGTTTAGAAGCAAACCCTAGTCCTTTGCAAGAGTCACAAGTACTTTCAGCTGCTCAGCCCTCTCTCCAACCCACTCTTTCTTGTTTAGTATATTTTTGTCAAGTGCAAGTAAGAAACCATTCTTGCTAGGAGACTGAGACTTGCTTATGCCCCCAGCATGCCTCTTACTCTCCTTGGCATCCGTCCTTGCCTCAGTCTACACTGTTTGCTTTAACGCCAGCTTCTTGGCAGTCTCTAACCCCACCTCCCACCCAGTCCTGGGTCTCCTGCATCTGACACCAGCAACACCAGGCTTTTCTGCATATACATGGCCTGCATGTTCTCATTCTTAACACTCACTCAGAGATTGCCTGCCTGGGACGTGCCCTCCACAGCCAGCAGGCCTTCTCTTCCAGGCTGGCTGTTTCAGTGCTGTGGTATGTTAGCCTGCAGGCTGCGTGAGACCACCAGTTACTGGCCACATGACCTCAGGCAATGTATTGAACTCTTATTGTTTATCAGCTTCTTATCACTATATTAAAATACCCCAGATAATTAACTTTTAGGAAATATTTACTTCTGGCTCACAGTTTAAAGTTTCCAGACCATGATGGATTGTCCTATTTCTTTGGGCATGGCATACGTGGTACAACTGGAAAGCAAAAGAAAGGAGACCTGTGTCCCATGGTTCCGAGTGAGGGAAAATTACCTGTGACCTAAAAACCTCCCATCAGACCCTACTTCCTAAAGAGTCTATTGTCTCCCAATAGTAACATGCAGACCTTCAGAGAACAGTCAACATCCGATCTATTCCACTCATCTGCTCCTCACATTCCACGCATGTACAATGAGGATAATAGTGCCTGTGACACAGGTCACTGTGAAATGACAGGAGTTAGTAGTACACTGTTTAGAGCAGTAGAAAGGGTTTTTAAATGGTAGCTCATCAGACTACTGAGTGCTCAAAAAACACAGCAACCAACATTCTTAATTAACTGACCCTGTTTCCTTGGTTCTAAGTTCCTTGAAATTAAGAAAAATGTCGTGTCAACAACATGGTAGAATCTGAACATACGTTTCATGCTGATATAAACTGACTTTAGGTAAAGTGTGCATGTATGTATCTTCTTTGAATTAGAAGTTTTTGTGGCTATTGATTCCTTAGTGGATTGCTAGTTAATAACCAGATGTTAAAAACATGAGCTCCATTTGTTTGTTGTTATTTCATGAGCATTTATTGATAATGGTATAGTAATAAAAGTCTATTTTTGTTTAAAAACCAAAGCCCAAAACACAATTGCCAGAGTCTACAGGGGAGCAAACAAGCTATTTGTTATGTTTTTTTTTTATGCAAACCTAACAAAAATGTAATTTGCAGCTGCATCAAAAAGACTTTGTTTTGATTTCTTTTAAAGGCTTTCATTAAAAGAAGAATATGGTGTTTAGGGAGAATAATTCAATATACCTGAAACTCAGGTGATACAAAAGAATGGAGAATAGTGTAATGAAAACAGCCCCATCAGTGGCCCACTCCCAGTTTGGAACACAGAAACACACAGCAGACAGAATGGGCTTCTGTCTTCTTCTGTAGAGCCTCTCTGGTCTCCAGTGCAAACATTAGCCAGAAGCTTTAACATAATGCATGGCATGAATACTGTCACTGAGAGGAGACTGATGTACAGGAGCACGAGATACCCAACTGCACCCCTCCTTCCCCCTTCCTGGTTCCTCTCTCCTAAAGTAATGTTGCAGGCTTGCCCTTCCTTTCCCTTTCCGTTTCCCTTTCCCTCTGCCTTTCCTTATTTCCTTCTCTCATCTCCTACCTGCCATCATCTTCTTACTTGTTTATTTATTTATTAATTTATTTGCTGACTGACTCCTTTTGAGGAAGTTTTCAGGGCATCACTAAACTCAGTAATAGAACAATGGCAATGGGGCAATGGCGAGTGAGGACAGGCATGGCGCCATGTCCCCCAGTGTGCCAACCCGCTCTCTGCCATTGGGGACTGCCTCTCTCCACAACATGTGCTCGCCCTCCCTCCCTCAAGCCACCCAAGTGTCTGTCTTCATTGCCTCCTCTCTCTCTGATGCCAGTACAATCATGTCTCTCATCTTAAGAGTTTCACTTGTCTCTTCTACGCCCTCAAGCTACCCCAGTGTGGTTTTCTTCTTTGGGTCAAGGTTCTTGAATGTGTTAGTTAACACTTCTGCATTCCTTGGTGTCATTTCTTTCCTAACTCCTTTTAACGTTGTTGATCTACCAAAGCAATCATCTAGGGCAGCAGTCCTCGAATTTGGTGAGGATTCAGAGTCCCTTCCTGAATATGGAAGTTAGAGATTACCTCACCAAGGAACAAAATGTCTTACAGCTAACACTTTCCCTTTTCAATCTCATAGCCACTGTCACCCAACATCCGGGCTTCACAACCGAGCTCCTGTGGCTTTGTCAGTATCCTGAATCAAACCGCAAAAACAATCTTCCTAAAACATCACATGACTCCTCCTGTGTCTCTTTTCCCCATCAGTCACCTGGTGCTCTACGCCCAGCTTCATGTTCTACGGTCTATTGTTCTGAGATCGCCATTACTGTGAAACTGATGTGGTGCAGAAAGGTAGAACGGATGCCGTTTCTCACCACTGTGCGCATGTCCAAGTATCTTTTAGAAACATACGAGTGTAATCTGCACAGAAAAAAACAGAGCTGTCCCAAAACCAGAAGAAGGCAATTAAGACGTTGGTATTTAGTGACAGCTGATGAAAATAAGTATCTGATTCTTGAAGGTTTTGAACCACAGAGGCACGTCGTGGTTCGCCACAGTCATTGCCAGCTGTCTTCGGCATTGTTCACCAAGGAAGTACTAGGCTGGTCCAAACCACACAGCTCCATGTACCAACCCCTCTCCGAATTGTGGTCCCCCAGCTCTGGATCTACCCAGCAGAGGAAATCCAGAGTAGGAATGTGTGTGAAGCGCAAGAGCCACCAAAGAAAACCAGGGTTTCGAAAAACATTGCATGTCTGAATCTTTTATAGGAGGGCAGTACTGCCAAATCTAACGAACTGAGTTCAGTCCCCACGTCCCCACACAGTGACTTCTGCACTGACTCTTGCAAGTTGATGTCTAATCACTATACATGTGCCGAGATGTTCACTCCTACACACACACACACACACACACACACACACACACACACACACAGTAAACACATTTAAAAAAAATTTAGGCAGGCAGTCATATTGTCTCTCACCCCCAAAGCACATCCTTCAGGACCTGTCTAAACCCTTCACAGGGCCTTCAGCCACAGCATACTTTTGCGCCTTCCTTTTTAAATTCTATGATATAACCCAGAGGTTTCCAGAACTTTCTCTGTTCATAGATAGTCATAAAGTTTTCCCATTTTTACCTCATCCCGAAAGAGGACCTTATTATTAAGTATTAATATCTTTCAACTGTTGTCGAATCCCAATAAGTCCACTGTAGGATGAAATGTTCATGACTATAAAAGGCATTTAATATATCTAACCTGTCAAACATCCTGGCTGAGCAACACAGCCTTCTGCGGAGTTTTGGATGTCTGCCCTCATGATTGCATGACTGGCAGGGGCTGCAGGTCCAGCATCATAAGAGCATCAGACTTCGCAGTACCCACCTTTAGATAATCAAGATCTGAAGTAGGTTTCCCTGTCAGTGCAGATAATTTTATACCATGGTAAAATAAATAATCATTCAAGTTGAACTGCTGTAAGTTGGGAACCACCTACAGACCTTGCATAGTAACATCATAGTAAAGAATCCTGTCCTGACAATACTATAGTTGCTTGGCAAACATAGAAATTGAAAGAAAGTTGCTGTTTTACAGATTTGTATGGCTGACAAGAAAGTAAAATCAAAACTGGGAAGAGAAACCAAGAAGACAAAGGGAGGCAGGAATGTGGGGCGTGGGGCCAGTGAATAGAGGCTATGCCCAAAGTACTGTATATACATCTGTCAAATACACAAAGGAGCATAGAGATGGCTCAGTGGGTAAAGACACTTGCTGACAAACTCTCAACCTGAGTTTGTTACCAAGGACTCACATGGTGGAAGGAGAGAAACAACTTCCCAAATCCCCCCCGCCACACACACACACACACACACACACACACACACACACAGACACACACACACACACACCAGTGATAGATTTTAAAAAACATCCAAAGACATGTTCTATCCAAACTATAAACCACCTCAAACCAGCAACTCTTATAATGAGTGATCACTCCCACTGGGTCTTGTTTGGTTTTGGTTTACATTAAAAACAAAACAAAACAAAAACAAAACTTTTCTGTGGTGCCCCTGTGAGTTCACTGTAGTGCCCTGGGTTGCCAAGGAATAGTTTACAGATCTCAGATACGGTCATCTACTTTCAAACCTTAGTGATGGGACAAGGTATCACCTGAGAATCTAATCTCACCTAATTCCTGGTCTATACATGTAGTGGATGGAGTGAGGATGTTCCTCCTCCCGCCTCCTCCTCTTAGCTCATGTATTTGAATACTTCATCCCAGGTGGTGGAACTGTTTTGGAAGGATTAGAAGGTGTAGCCTTGTTGGAAGAGATGGGCCATTGGCAATGGCTTTGATGTTTCAAAAACTCCATGCAGCTTCCAGTTAGTGCCCTCTCTGCTTTGCCTTAGTGGATCAAGATGTAAGTTCTCAGCTTCTGCTCCAGTACCGTGCCTGCCTGTCGGTTTCCATGTTCCCTACTGCGATGCTCATGGAATCACCTGCTGAAACTGCAAACTCCCAATAAATCCCTCCTTCTATAAGTTACATTGGTCATGGTGTTTTATCAAGTTAATACAAAGGTAACTAAAACAGTTGATCTGGTGAACCTATGTTAATATTTTAATGAGATGCCTAAGAAATTTCTGCACCATCTGACTTTATCCTGCATTGTAAGCTCCATTATGCCTTTTAAAATTCTTGCATTATTTAGTCTTTCCACAGGACCTTCCCAAACAGACAGCCAAATGGAAGACACGAATATCATTGTGATTTACAGTTGAACAAGGTATTCTGACAAAGCCTTATATAGAGTAAGGTACTCTTACTGATCAATACCTGATCAATGAATGAACCCAATGTTTAGGTCTCCTTTTGTTTGCTTGGTTGTTTGTTTGGTGAGAAAATCATTGGCAAAGCCAGACGAAGGCAATATCTCCAAGGCACTGATAACATTCTCAGCAGGACTTAAATGAATGTGGTGCTTTTTGAATCTCTGCTTGATTTGTTATTCTTTTGGAAATCAACATACCCCATGGGGTGTATCACAGAAGAAGGAAATCAATCGTGGTACTGTTCAGTTTGAGAAGGAAGATGATTATATTTTTGGAATACATGTCCGAAAACTACTAATGAATGACTAAATGCAAATGAAGGCAGAGTATGAATCGATAAAGGTTAGCTAGATCACAGTTCCTGAAAATATAATACGCGGAGTAGTCCAAGACAATGCTGCCACTTATTAATTGCATTCACGAGTCACATCAATGCCAAACTCTGCACGAGTACAAAATGTCATGGAAATTGGACTCAGTTCTGTTTCAAACAGCTGTCTCCATAACAGCCAAACTCAGTGTACCAAGTTTTGGGGAACAAATTTGAAAGGGGAAGAAAGCAAACCCCTGCTCTCTGAGAGGGTTCAGGTTTGTCTAGACACCATCACCACTCCTTGCTTTTGTCTCCCTTGGGAGATGTTTCTCACACGGGCCATCCATCCCATCGACTCACTGAGATGAAATGCCACGTTAAAAGATTCCAGCTCTACCTCAAATCTCTTGATGGGTTGGCGTGGAGTTGTCACATAACCATTGCTTTTCCTTATCCCAGTCAGCCATATTTGATGTATGGAGGGGAGAAGCAGCAACTTGGAAAAGAGCATGGTGGCATATAGCTCAAGAGGACAGAGCTATTGATGCCCATGTATGATCTAGGTTTATAGAATTGTGACTAAATACCTGAGAAATGCAACTTAAGAGAGGAAAGACTTATTTCAGCTCATGGTTTCAGTGGGTTCAATCAATGGTTGTTCGGCCCCATGCACTTAAGCAAAACATCATAATGACATGAGCATGTGGTGGAGGAGCTTCTTCTCATGGTAGACAGGAAGTAGCGCCAGTAGAAGATATAGACCTCTAGGACACAACTTGTGCCACAGTGACCTATTTCCTGCAGCCAGGCCCTACCCCCCAGCCCCCAAATTCTATCTCCTCTATAGTCTATTCAGATTTAGAATCCATCAATGAGTTAAATCATTCATTAGGTCAGAGCCCTTGATACACAGTAGTCTCTGGAAACATCCTCACAGACACACCTAAAGGTCTGCTTTGGCAATCTCTTAGGTATTTCTTAATCCAGTGAAATGAAAAGTCAAGATTAACCACATGATGCCTTAGCCAGTGCCCTCCACTCTGCAGTGCAGTCACCTTTGCTGCCCCACGGCCTCCATGGCTCCCCTTGCCTCTCACTCAGACTGCTCAGTAGCCTTTCATCTCCGAGCTCTGCTTCATTCTTACCCTCACTACGGACTCCATGTGACACCTTGATCAATATTTAAAATAAGACAGCCAGAGCTGTCCCATGTGTCATAATTATTCCTGAATATTAAAATAAGATGCAAATATCTAAGATCTGGCCATTGTCTCTGTCTTTCCTCTCATTCTGTACTGTTTTTAGTCTTGCTGTGTATTGTGCAGCTGCACTGGCCTGGAATGCACTAGCTTCTTTTAAAGCTTTGCTGGTTGCCTCAGTCTTACCCTACCTAGATCTCTATCTGGAGAACTCTTTCTCACCATCAAGGTCTCAGATTGATCTATGAAATTAACTTGACTACTCAGCTTTTGAGCCATTTCCAACGTCCCAGATCTCTCCTTAAGACATGGCCTGTCTCACCTTCTTTACCCATACTTTACCATGAAATGTCTAGTTGTTGGTAATGCTAGTTAAAAATCATGCCCCAACCCCCACAGAATACGGTAGATAGGATTAGGGACCTTCTCTGTTCCTTGTGCAAACCATGAACATTATAACAGGCACATGCCTATCTTGGCCTTAAAAATGATCTATTTCTGTTCCCTTGTTCTCTGAGAATAGTTGAGATCCAAAAAAGCTATTGGCTTGTGACGCAAGACACAGCCAGCTAATAATGATGGAACCAAAGCTGGGACTTGGTTTCTGGTCCATTGCTGTTTCCGTTTCAACTCCTGGATGTTCATTCAAATGAAAATGAATGCCATCCCAAGTGGTTAAGAATCAGTCAAAGTAGGTTCAGATGACTAATTCAGCAGTGTCCCATCTTTGAAGTCAAAGAATGTTCTACGAATCCCGTGATCGAACCCCCTTGTGTGCACCCTTCTGCACCAGAGTTCCTTGGGATATTAATGTGCAAGTTGGTTTAGACTTCAAGGTGCATTTATTCCCTCTAAGTTTCTTCTTCATTATTAAAATAAATCTGTTGACGAAATTAACATATCAGATGGAACAACAAAACTAGAAATAACTTAGATCTCTAAAGATAATTTATTCATTAAATTAGAACTTTTAAATACAGGCAAAAGAGAAAATAACTATTATTAAAATGTTCCAACCAAATTGCTGCTTATCTTACATGATGCTAATTAGTAACAGCACCCAAAATTCACTCTTTCACAACAATCAGAGAAAATCAGAGATTAGAGAAGGGGTGTGGGGGAGGGGCATTGAGGGCACCGCTAGTTATTAACAAGGCTGCGTAGTTACCATTGAGACTTGAGTTCAAATTCTACACCAGGGATTTTATGTTCAGATCCTTAATACTTCTTTTCCTTCCATCTCAGATGGGACAGTCATTAATGTGTGTGTGTGTGTGTGTGTGTGTGTGTGTGTGTGTGTGTGCGAGAGAGAGAGAGAGAGAGAGAGAGAGAGAGAGAGAGAGAGAAAGAGAGAGGTTTCCCATAAGATTAAGTTCCCTCCAACTCATTGTTCATACTATAGACAAGAGGATTCTGGGACTGCAGAGACCACACTAGCTATCCCTCACCCCCATCAGACCCTCTGTCTTACTACTGCCCCTTAGGAGAAAATGTAAATTGTTGCCCATGAGCTGTCTGTGTCCCGAAGTCTTACCTGGCAACTTCTCAAGGCCTGGCCAGTGTTGCTCACCTGCTACACTGCGTTCAGTGTCTCACCTGAAGTTGGCTCCTAATGGATGCTGGCTCCTTTCCTGGAATGGATCTTTCTCTTTTTAAAATTTGGAAATATATTAATTATATGCCAAAGATTGAGTTATACTTCCACCTCCCATCCCTATTTTTTTGTATTTAGATGTAAGTCCTTTAGAGGATAGTGAAGGTTAAATGAGACCACAGAGCAGAGTCAAGATCTTGTACAATTAGTGTCCTTATCTCTTGTAAAAGGAAACATCACCATGTGCAACCCAACATGGAAACAAATAAGCCATTGAACATACAATGAGCTAGTGTCCACCTATGAGACAAGAAAAGCATCCTTGGAGGGAAGTCTACTTTTGACCTATGGGCCCTGAACATTTATCCCCCAGAACTGTAAAAAGTAATTTCTGTAGTTTGTGCCACCCAATCTATATGCTGTGTGAACAGCTGAAGCTAGCATACACAATATTAAAATAGAACAATAAGTATAGCAATAACGTGTGTTTGTGTGTGTGTGTGTGTGTGTGTGTGTGTGTGTATGCTTTCCAGGCATTGTGATAACATTTCATATGGATAATATTTAAGACAATCTGTTTTTACAGATTAAATAACTGAGATGCTCAGAAGGGATGGCTCTCAGAAATGATAAACCTGTAGTTGGGACAGAGCCAGGCATACAACTTTAATCCCTGCACTCGGGAGGCAGAGAAAGGTGGGTCTCTGTGAATTTGAAGCCAACTTGTTCTACACAGTAAGTTCCAGGAAAGTCAGAGCTACATAGTGAGACTCTGTCTCAAAAAACCAAAAATGAGAGAAAGAGAGTGGGAGTAGACACACACACACACACACACACACACACACAGAGAGAGAGAGAGAGAGAGAGAGAGAGAGAGAGAGAGAGAGGCAGACAGACAGAGGCAGAGACAGAGAGACAGAGGAAGAAAGATAAAGAGAGATAGAGAGACAGAGAGACAAAGAGAGACAAATCAATGCAGATGAACCACAGAGACTATTTCAAGGTACATTGAGGAACAAGGACTGTTTCATGTTTCTTTGGCTGTGTGTCTTGTATTCTTTGCTGTCAGACCTACTACTTGCTCTAAAGGGATTAAAGTGCTAACATCCCACGTGGGAATAATGAAGAATCGGTTATGTTCCCTAGAGAGATGCCATAGGGGTGTTGAGTACGGAAAGGATTTTGAAGAGTGGTTAGGTTTATTTCCTACAATGTAGATGAAAGGACGTTTGAGTCTTTAGCAGGAGAGTTCATAAAACAATTTTCATTTTAATTTTTAAAAAAGGGAATTTTCTGAGAGTCTATGGATAGAATGGGTTTTCTAAAGATTTGAGCCACTCTTTGGGAATGAGTTTGTAAGGCCTCCACGATGGGAGGACCTCACCCAAGCCTCAGGAATTCGAGGCCACCCATTAACTCACAAGACACCGAACTTGATGCAATCAGCAAGAGGTATATTTCGATCAACATGTTGAGGTCGAGACCCATGATCAACGCAGGGGCAGTGGGGTCTGACCCAGGGCCTTTGGAGACAGAGCGAATTTAAAGTCAAAAACCACAACTCAGGGGGGAAACCACAACCCAAGAGGAGTGAAGGAGGGTTATTGGAGAGTACCTGTGGAAAGTTCCAGACCATTATTCAGTTTGTGACAGGATCCAAGGAACAGTCATGGGGAACGTTTTGTATAGACTATTCTCAAAGAGCCTATTCGTAATCAACCATCTATCTTGTAGTCAGCCAAGTTCCTGAAACACAGCACTCACGACCAAGCTGACCTGCACTCTTGATTCTGCCGAACCTGCTAGGAGATTTTGAAAATTTTTAACCCTTTCAAGTTTAGAAGGAATTCAGAAATTAATTAAAAAACAGATGTGGAAATGACTAGGCAGCCATTGGAGGTTGAATTGATGACCTCTAAGGTTCCATTCTGTTCCAAGAATAAATGGAACTTGGTATTTTCACAAACAATAGACTGTTTAAACAGACCTTGAACCTGTGATTGGTACAATCACCGAAGCTGGCAAAACCCGAAGCTCTACCAGCCATTCCAGCCTGGGGAAGCTGTGGGTGCATTTTCTGGCACTATTATAATGAATCTTCATTTTGTCCAATGACTGAACATAGGTACAACAAAGGCCCCATGCTGGTTCTGAGTCACTCGGCTTATGAGCCTCCCTTGGCCTTGTTCCCTTATTTTTCAAAGACCCCAGTAGGACAGTAAGCTACAACCAGACTCAAGGAAGGAAGCCCACATCTCCAGTTTCCATCTTTAATGAGAAAACAAATTGTATTCTTTCCTAAAAGGTAAAGAAAATCACTGGTGGAGGAGGAAGGGAGTGGGTAGGTCCAGCTTCTCAGCTTTCTCTTCGCCAAGTTGGCAGCACATTTATCCCTTTTTGAGACTGTTGTATTGTTTCGCTTTCATTGAATCACACCAAACATCAAGCCCTTGTCCTTTCAATACGCAGCAGTAACACTGGGTGCTTTCTTTTCATTCCCCAGCAGAGTTTTCAATAAACTAATTCAACTGGTTTATAATCTGCTTCAAAACAGTAAGTGTATGCTGTGCCCATTCTGTGCTGGGCAGCCCAGGAACTTGTACACAAATGAATATTGACTTCTGCCTGGGAAAAGAACCTTACAGAATTCATGGGTTCATTTCATACAATTAAAATTTAAGCTAGCTGAAGCAAAGGAGAAATTCATTGACTCACACACCCAAACTCTAGAGGTGTGAGCAAGGACATGAACCAGAGTCCTGGACACATCCCAGATTTTCTCCTCATGTTTTATCTCATCTTCCCTTTGTTCTGGCAGTTTCCTTTTCGAGGATGATAGCATGAAAAACAGGAACTGCAAGTTTCACCTTCCCAGCCCTCCTACCTAAGAGGAAATTCTCCTCCTCATAGGGGCAGTCAGAAAGCTAATAGGAAAGGACTTCATTGCCTCAGCGTAAGTCACATGTTGTCAGCTGTTAGAGGTAGAAGAAAGTCTGCTACAGAAATCATACTGTAAAGTAGGGAGTTTTGTAAGGATTGAGAGTGAGGAACATCTTCATGGATCTTCTATAGAACACAGATTTGCCTTTATAAAGAAGGCAGACACTAACGAGAAATAATAACACTATGTAAGTATATGGTTTAATGAGTAGCACTCACTTGCTTTCAAGCACTCGGCTGAAGGTTATCAAACCATGAGAACATAATTTACTCTCTCTCTGGGATTTCAGGTAAAACTAGAATAAAGTGACTTTTCAGTTATAGAAAGTTCATTAAAAAACCTGAAGGAAGATGGGGTCTAGGATGAGACCAGGTTGTACTGGGTCTTGTACCCTAAGATGAGGAGTTTAAATGTGCCTCAGTGAGATGTAGAGTGGCCCTCAGGAACTATACCCAGAGTGAGAGCATAATAGCACCCACAGAATGAGATGGAAGGGATCTCTGCTGATGCTTTCCTTTATTAGACTCAACTCTGAACCTTCTTAGACATGCTAATTTTCAATATGAGACACTCACAGGTCGAATGTGTACAGAGGGCCGTTGTCTGCTCTCTCTTGACCAGTGTCCTTGTGTTCAGAAACTACCAAATTTTTCAAGGCCACTTTTCAGGTGTAATGGATATTCTTGGTTATTAACTTGACTGAACATCTGAAATTAACAAAACCCTAAACTACTAGGTATGTGAATGAATGTTCCTGATTAAATCATTTGAATTAGAAAGACATATTTTTAATCCAGATCGTTTGAGGCAGTAAGTCCTATATTTAAACTGGATCTTTTGAAGTGGAAAGATTCACCTTTAATCTGAGCAATGTCTTCTGCTGGCAGACTATCTAAACGACATGGTAGAAGGTAGTGTTTGCTCTTTGTCTACTTACTCTCACTTTTGCCAGCAAAGTCATTCCTTCACAGATATTAGAACATGCTTTTCCTGATTCCAGTGTATACTGAAGACTACCTGAGACACCTAGCCTCATGGACTGAACTACTACTGTATTTTTTGTTGGCAGACAGCATTGTTGAATTAGCCTGCAAGCCATTCTAATAAATCTCCCATATATATGTTTGTGTGTTCTATCTATTTGTCTATCTATAAATATATATTATATATACCTATGCTATATACATATATATATATATATATATATATATATATATATATTACATACACCAGCCATGTATATACACACATATACCGAGTGTATGTATATGTACACACATATATTTACTTAGTTTTACCACATATATAAAACTATATATGGTTATATGTGTGTATATATTTATTCTAACAGTTTTGTTCTTCTAGAGAACCCTGACTAATACACCATGTTTCAATATCCTGTAGTCACCAAGAGGTCTGTTTTCTAGGCTCACGTACTAACTGTTTGAAGAAGCTTAGAAATGTAGGCTATGATGTCCACATGCAGACGTAAAACCTTTTCAATGGGTAATGTGATTGTCTGGAAAGACAAAGATTGAGCAATGGGTTGGAAGAACCATATCTAGATTGGAAAATAAGACATTAAACTGTCTCTATTCACAAACAGTATTAACTTGACACAGAAAATCCCAAGAACTCACTAACAAAACAGAAAGCCAAACACCCTAGTAAACAAGTTCAGTAAAATTGTATGGGACAAAAATCAACCATACTTTCTCTGCCTTAATAATAAATAACAATAATAAATGAAATTAAAAACAAATTCCTTTTATAGTAACATTGAAAAGAATGAAATATTTAAGAATAAATTTAACAATGTAAATACAAAAGTGTTGTCTCACTCATCTGTGTCCTTTGTCCTTTGAAGCATATTTTTAATCAGAATTTTGAACATCACAGAAATCAAGTTGACTTTAAAAGTCATAGGGAGTTGGTAGACACAAGAATAAAAACAATCTCAAAAGAGGAGCAAAGATAAGAAATATTTTTTGATTCTAAAACCTTTTAAAAACCAGTGGTAATTAAGACAGTGTGGTGCTAGAGAGTGGACCAATGGAATGGAATTGCAAGCCAAAAATAAATCATATATCTATCATCAACAGGTTAATGACAACGGGCCCAAGACCAAACCAACGGGAAAAGAGTAGTGTTGTCAACAGATGACCCAGGAAGCAGAATAACTCTGTAATAAATGAAATTGGATTCTTGCCTCATATTAAAAAAATGGAAGAAAAAGAAAAAAACCTTAGACTGAGTTCCTCCGGTGATATATTCACAACACAGATTACTTCTAATAAAGAACCCACACACCAAGCAACTAATTCTGCAAAATCAGAAATCAGTTGGGTACTCTGTGGTTAAATTCTGTTCTCACTCTAATGGTTATCTGCAGAAATCTTGGAGGCCTCCACCCTATGACTCCCTCTTTTCTTCTAGAGATGCTTCTTGCAAGCCTGTTTTTTGTTTGTTTGTTTGTTTGTTTGTTTGTTTTGTTTGACAGTATTGCACACACTCAGAGTTCCCAATATCTTCCTAAGGCTTGGTTGGTTGATTCTAATAGCAGCTTGTGGAACTCATGGAAACATTTGTTACTGGTTTGTTATACAGACAGACATGGGGCTCCCATACCCTCCCAGGCATGCCAGCTGCAGGAGCCTACACAAGTTTGGCACTCCAGAAACTCATAGAACCCGGTCCCTCCAAGTTTTTGTAGAGGATTCCTTTATTCACTCTTGGAGACCAACTTAGCCTTTATTTCCCTTCTGGTTCCCAGAGGTTGCAGGGCAGGACTGAAATCCCAGCAGGACAATCACATCTCTCTGCCGAGCAATCCTTATGCTCAGTAGCACATAAACTCACACAATGGCAATCCCATGATTTTCCACACTCTATGCCAGGAAATGAGCACAGACATAAATTTCGTGACATTGTACCTCACATTGTGCATAAATGTTAGCTCAAAGTGGGTCAAAGTCCTAAAAAAAAAAAAAAGTTAAGTTTTAAAATTGTTAGAAGCTAACATTAAAATAAGTCATCGGGACCTCAGATCTGCCAATAGATTCTTAGATATGAGTCCAAAAGCACTAACAGCAGAAGAAAATTCAAATAGCTTATACTTCATTGAAATTAAAAACTGTTGAACATCAAAGCGAAAAGTCAACCAAATACCAAAGATAATTGAATTATACACTTTAAAGGAATCAGAATGAAAGAAAATATTTGTAAATCAAATAACCGATAAGGAACATGAATCTAGAATATGCAACAACCCAGTAAGAAAAAGGCAAACAATCCAATGTAAAAATGGGCAAAGGGCTTTTATAAGCAGCATTTGGCTCTGTCTCCAGTAACATTGCAGAGGCAGGATGGGTGCATCTTTTGTGCATGTAGATATCATCACCGGCCAAGAGCCACCTCTGAGGCACAGATTGATAAACATCTGTGGTGTTTTGAATAAGAATGGCCCCCATACATGAGTGTGGAGGTGATGCCCTCCCACCCCACCCCCACCCCTGCCCTGTACCACCTGTGGCAGTTGGGACAACTAGCCCTGGGAGCACAAGAGTGGGTGAGCTGGCCCTGCCTCTTGCTGTCTGCAGCACTAGGAAGAGCTGTCCCTGTATCATGTGTGGGTACTGTAGTAGAACTGGCTTTGGTGGAGGGAGCACAGGTGAGCTGCTCTGGAGGGCAAGTTAGCTGGCCTGCCACTCATCTAGTGTGAGGTGGAATGGGCGCAAGGTTGATGCCCTTCCCCCTTGTCCCCTTGCCACTTGCAGTAGCGTGGTACCTTACCTTATCTGGTGGAGCAGATAAGGGAGAGCTGGCTGGCTAAGCAGCTCAGCTACCACCCAGGCCCAAATCCAGGACTCTGAGTTGGACCATCCCAAAATGTATACCATCTGGGAACAGTTGGTATGCATAAAGGGGCCAGTCATGCTGTTTCAGAGCTGCAGGATCTCCATGATGCAGGGCAACAACAGGTTAACCAGGAGGAGTCCCAGGAAGGATTCAACATTGATGGTGTTACAGAAGCCAGAAACCTCAATCCAGACCAATGACTCATTGCAGGGAACATTTGCAAGTGAAGCTGTGTGGACAGAGGGATAGACTGTGGGACACACTGTACACTACAGCTTCCACAATGAGACATTGCCGATGCTTTGTTGTTGTTGTTGTTGTTGTTGGTGTGTGTGTGTGTGTGTGTGTGTGTGTGTGTGTGTGTGTCTGTGTGTTATTGGGGAGGGTTGCAAGAGTGTAGGGCAGATATGAGGGGACAGGGAGGTGAGCAGAACTGGGGTGCATGATGTGAAACTTACGAAAGTGTCGAGAAAAAGTTTTGACAAATGGCCCCCATAGGCCCATAGGGAGTATCATTATTAGAAAGTGTGGCCTGGGAGTAGATGTGGCTTTGTCGGAGGAAATGCATACCAGGGGCGGCCTTGGAGGACTCAAATGCTCAAGCCACTTCTAGTGAGACATTCACTTCCTGCTGCCCGCTGATCCGAACGTAGCACTCTCAGCTCCTTCTCCAGCACAACTTCTGCCTGCAGTCTGCCATGCTTCCCACCCTGATGATAATGGACTAAGCCTCTGAAACTGGAAGCCAGCTCCAATTAAATGTTTTTCTTTATAAGAGTTGCTATGGTCACGGTGTCTCTTCACAGCAATGATACCCTAAGGAAGACATTTTGTGCACGTAGAAACCGTCACCACCACCCCACTTTTCAGGCACAGACTGGTGCATATCTTGGTTTTAAAGATAAAAAAGTCCCAACTAGGAGTTTAACAATGTAGACTGGAACAAGTGAACAGAGGAGTGTGTAAAAAAATCACACCACAAAACAAAACAAACAAACAAATGGCGGGTACAGCTCCTTCACACAGACTCCATGAGGAGGAGGGCAGCTAACACTGGAATGGTGATGGCCTCCCCAGCCTGGCATCTGACCATCTATGGTGTGTTGGTGTCAAGGGACAGACAAGCAAAGAACACCTGACTGTCCCTAGGGCTTCTCCTGAGCTCCGTCTTCACAGCTGATGTCCCTTACAAGCTCTGCCATCTATGAGACACAGGGAGGTAAGAGGGCTAGAATTTTATTTGTGTCTACATATGTGTGTTTTCAACGTATGTGGATGTGTGTGGGGGGGCATGTGTACAATTGTAAGTATGAGTGTATATGTGCATGTGTGTTATTTCTCAGTAGTGACTCATCTGGTTTCTTGAGACAGAGTCTGTCACTTTTACGTATGGCTCATCAACTTAGGCTAGACTGGCTGGCCAGCAAGCCCCGGGGATCCATTTGTCTCTGCTCTTTCAGCACTTCTATTACAAGTATTCACAGCCATGCCTGGCTTTCTTACATAGATTTTTGAGATTGAACTCAGATCCTCATGGTATGGAAAAAGGCTTTACTCTTGAACCAGAGCTCCTCTTAAAGATGATTAAAATGCTCTAAAACTGGCTGTGGAAATGTTGCATGGATTGACCATACCAAAAATTATTGCATTGTGACTTTAAGTGAATCAGATATATGGCATGTGATTTCAATCTGAGGAGAAAAAGTAAAGATTGTCAAAGTCAAAATGGAGTTCCTTGAGTCGATCCTAGCAAAAGGAGAATTTGGGAGGTTATAAAGAATGGCTCCTACATATGAATGTCCAGCAGTGACTATCAGAAAATATTCTTCTGAAATCATAAGCTTGCAGAGCTCACTATAACCTCACATAAATGTCCTTCTGAGGGGACATTTGCCAGCGATCATCTGTCTAACCTCACACTGGTGCCACTCTTGTTATGAACAAGAGTAATTCCTTCAAAATATATGACCTAAGCCTCGTCTTTCCCTAACCCACTTCCATTTGAATATCACATAGCTTGTGTCGGCACGCATGTACTCATTGCAAGCTTGCTAGGCCCAAGACCATATTCCCTGTGGAATCTCCTTCTTTGTTGTGTTTAGGCTGAGGTTAACATATCTAAACAAAGATGCTTAAACATCTTAAGACAGCCTGATGAGCAACAAAGAACGTGTAAACAAAAGAATATAACAAATGAACACAGGATAAAAACAAAAATGTAGATATTTTCTTTGAAAATTAAGTTATTATGGAATGGAACACACACAGTATCTAGGAACCAAAATTCAAAACATTTTTCTAAAGCTTAAAAACAAAGTAAGTTAGTCTAACCCAGTGGTTCTCAACCTTCCAACTTTCCTAACGGTGCAATCCTTTAATATAGTTCCTCATGTTGTGGTGACCCTCAACCATAAAACCATTCATTGCTACTCATAACTGTAGATTGCTACCAATATGAATTATAACAAATATCTGATATGCAGGATATCTGATATTTGGCCCCTGTGAAAAGATTGTTTGATATCCCCATAAAAGGGTCCCAAACTATGGGTTAAGAACCACTGAATCCAACTGTCTATAGCAAAGTGATTCAGATGCCCCAACCTGTGTTTCCTTGGAAAGAACTTCTTTAAGTATGCCCTTCCAAAGTTTTCTTATCCCTTCTCCTGAGGTCAGAAGCAGATTATATGATAGGTACTTTTGAAAAGAAAGTTGAAAATGCTCTCTGGTGGAGACCTAGCTCTTAAAATCTCCTTGTGGGAATCTTTGCCAAGACAAACAGTAGATGTATAACCTTGCTCAGGAGGGTGTGTGTTAGAGAGCCACATGTTGGCACACCGTAGCATTTGAAAACATGGCTGCGTGTTCTTTGACATCCTTCCCACCAAGAGCTATGATATGCTGTAGAAGAGGTGGTGTCGTGTGGCTCCAAGGGCTCCAAGGGCTGGACAAAGAGCTGTATGACTTCTACTGAATTCTCTCAGAGGTCTCTCCTCAGGACCCTACAGTCACTATGGAAGAAGCCTGTGTACTCGCAGCTCGCTGGTCAGAGGGAACACTGGATGGATGAGGAGAGCCATTCTAGCCCTGGCTGTCAGAGTCTTCCTGCAAAACTGCTAGACACATGACGGCAACCACATGCAAGACCCAAGTGGAGTGTACTTAGCTTGGCCAACTCGGCATCACAAGCAGATAAATGGGCAGCATTAAGCACCCCACTGTCTGGGGTTTGTACATAAGAAAAAATAATCTGGAACACACATACCCTCTACTCTAAGCTTTGAAATAAATGAAACTTTATTTCCTTTTTTCTTTTAACCCTTCTTTCTTATTTGTCAGTTTGTCACAATCAAAAAGATACCTACTTAACTGGTCTCCTAAAATTTCAACTTTATTCACCTCATAAAGAATATCTGTTCTCCACTCTGTGGACGTGGTAGAGTATTAGATTCATTTTTAATGTCTGGGAATGTCTTCCGGGATGGCTGAACTCCACTGTCACTTTGACAGGATTTAGAATCACCAAGGAGACAAACGTGTGTGTGTGTGTGTGTGTGTGTGTGTGTGTGTGTGTGTGTGTGTGTGAAAGAGAGAGAGAGAGAGAGAGAGAGAGAGAGAGAGAGAGAGAGAGAGAGTATTTCCTAAAAGATTTAACTGAGGAGGGAAGACCCAAACTGAATGTGAGCAGCACCCTCTCATAAGCAGGGAACCAGAAGTTTGCTCAGGTTCTGTTTCCCCTTCTGAGAGGGAAATCAAGGCAGGAATGGCAGGGAGCAGAAGAGACCTCAGGCAGCAGTGACTGCAAAGAGAACAGAGTCTCCGGACGAAGCTTCAGTATGACAGCTCGTTTACTAGAGGGAACAAAAGCAATTACCACCTTTGGAGGGGAGTAGGGCTTTTCAGGGTGTGTGTACATCATTGGATGAGGTCAGGGTGCTGCAGATGCCTCATTTGCATAAGGAAGAATTCTTTGTGTCGCTACTGGACCTGACCTTATAAGGGGAGAGGAAGTTTAACCTGGCTACCGAACAATGCGACCTGGCTATGTGCGCAGGGAAACACAGACCCAAGGCAGGGGAGGAGTGATCTTCCTGCCAATCTCAGGACAAGAGTACTGAGGTTTGGACACTCCTCGACCACATTCTTGATCTGAGCAGGCTCTCTCTCCCTAGCCCCACACTGGATTACATATAAGGGGGTAGAAAAGAGAAAGAGAGTTGAGCACCAACAGCCCCCCCCTTTTTTTTGGCATGCCATGTGACCAGCTGCTTCATGCTCATGAAGCCACGACATCGCTGTCTTGATGAACTGCACCCTCAAAGCTTGAGCCAAAATAAACGTTTCCTTCCTTAAGTCTCTTTTGTCAAGGATTTTGTCAGAACAATAAGAAAAGGAACTGATAAGCCTTGTGGAACACCCGAATTGCAATGGCTCTTTCTGAGAATGCATTTGAGTTTGCCGAAACTCTGAGCAACATTAGCCGATTCGCTTCTTTCAAACATCTTCTGGCAGATGTGGCTGAATAATTAACTGTGTTGAAGCTCACTCTCCTTTGGACGAACTCAACTTTCTTCAGCTTTTCTTCCAAAAAATGTTTCACGAAGTACAAGGAGCCCCACAGTTGAGCATGCATGAAAGGGACTGCCTCAACATGGCTTCCTGGCCTCGTCCTTGGAGCTGCTGCTCCAGGGAGTCTGAAGTGGAACTAGAGTCTTCATAGCCAACAAGTCCCCAGTGCTGATGCTGTGATCCAGTGGCGGTGCTCTGAAGACTGGCCACTAGCTTACGCTAGATGGAACATTTGAGCTCCTTGAGAGAGAGCTGGGCTGGCGTTCGGATTGTCTTGTCTTCTAATGAAATGCAAAGATTCCGAGTAAAGCAAAGCTCCTAAGAAAAGCGACGGTCCCTGCACATATCACACAGTCTGCAGGACAGACAGCGATAACGACATAGGATTCTACATGTCTGGAGCCACATAGGCAGGAAATATGGCTTAACAAGATTTGCTGTGGACTTGAGTATTAATTTTCTTTTTCAAAGTGCCATAAAAACATAATATGACAGCTGAAGGCGGCACCAGAATCTGCTAATTCATTTTCTGTCTGTTCCCTCACAGATCCTTATTCTTTCCAGAAGGTCCTACAATCCAGAAATAAAATTTAAAAAAAGAAATAATTACTGTGGACCTAGTGCTATACACATGTACACAGTCAAAGCTACTTTCCTAGAAGACCAGAGACCTAGAAGAGCACTTCCTGGGTGGGATAATTAATTATTCTGAGGCCCAGCATCACTTGGAGAAAGGGGTAACAGTAGCCCTCCTTTACAAGCTGAGAGTTTTCAATGAGCCAATGCATGTAAAGCTCTTAGACACAGGTCAGCTTCGTAGACATCACTTTCTTGTCCCTCCATTTTAAAGATGGATCCCAGGGTTGAGAGCATTTAGGAAACAAACATCATCTTTAGAAACCTTTCTACCATCCCAGGGGATTTAGGGCTAGATGTGTGTCACCTCCACCTGTGAAAGGCGTTTCTGATTGAACACAGCAGTTTCTCAGACAGAAACCTCATGGAGATTGGGCTGTTGTCAGCAAAGATTGTCTGGGAGACCAGGAGACAGACCAGCTCAACCACAGCAGGATTAGGACGTTGGATTTTGAGGCTCTTCAAAGACACAATAAAAGATCAAATACAATAACAAACCAGAAATGAGGTGGATGTCGCCTGTGGGTTGGGAAGGGTCCTGCTGTTATCCTTTCCTCTGCTTCTGGGTTCTGTCTCTCCCTTCGAGCATTCCAGATCTTGGGATAAAATGAAACAAAGAAAGGCCTTTTCTACTGTCATCTTACCTTGGGTATATGGGACAAAGCTTCCTTCATCAGTTAGAACTGACACTATTTCACAAGACATGCTCCAGTGACTCTGTTTCATCCAAGGCCACTTATTAGATGCTTCCTGATCAACGGCCAGGAACTTCATTAAAACCAAACAAAAAGGGAACACATTGTAAGGATCAAAGCAGATGAAACCTTAAAAAAAAAAAAAAATGCCACAACCATTTTCAAAGGCTTAGTGATTCTAGACTGGGAGCCCCAGGTTCCTTACAGTGGTTCTAGCAGAATTAATCAGGCAAGCATGCTAAGACTTGGCTATCCATAATATTAATTCATTTTGCCTTAAGCCTCCGATTTGTTCTTCTGCCACACTGAAAAGGAATCATTTTCAAAGAAACAAATCAAATTAGTCCAGCTCCTCTCTGCCACACCCCAGAGGCTCTTCCTCTTACAATTGTCCTGGATGTCTCCACATCCTAGTTCAAATCTTGCGAGCGATCAAATTATCCTTGTCCATGTTTATAACCACAGGTCACTTGTTATAGCATCAGAATGTTGATGTGTGATGTCCATATTAGGCATTTATATAGTACCTATTGTGTGCCAAAGGTTCTTTGCAAATTAATTTACTTAACCATCACAACATACCTCATAAATCTTACAGAATATTCTAGTCCCAGAACCATCAAGTTCTGAAGAACTGTCAAGGGCCTTGCCTGAGGCCACATCAGTAGACTGGCACAGTAATTACATAATAAGCAGGTGAGATGAGTCAGTCTAGGGCAGCATTTCTCACATGACTCCTCTGTGGGTTGTATATCAGATATCTCACATATTAATACCTATATTATAATTCAAAATTACAGTTATGAAATAGCAACAAAATAATTTTATGGTTGGGGGTCACCACAACATGAGGAACTGTATTAAAAGGTCACAGCATTAGGAAGGTTGAGAACACTGCCTAGGGAGTGCATGATATTTATGTTCTTGGTTATCTATATGTGACCTTCACCTTGAGAGTCAATGACTCACATGCGTTATCTTAGTAATCTGTAGCTAACTCTACAAGGTAGACTTCCTCCTCCTCTTCCTCCTCCTCCTCCTCCTCCTCCTCTTCTTCTTCTTCTTCTTCCTCCTCCTCCTTTTCCTTGTCCTCTTCTTCCTCCTCCTCCTCTTCTTCCTCCTCCTTTTCTTGTCTTCTTCTTCCTCCTCCTCTTCCTCCTCCTCCTTTTCCTTGTCCTCTTCTTCTTCCTCCTCCTCTTCCTTTTTCTCCCCATTTCACACTTATTAAGAACCAAGACCAATGAGACTATGAAGCTTGTCCATAGCCATGTAACTAATACTTGGGATTAAAGCCCAGTCATTCAGACTTTAGGGCAGGGTCCTGTGCCAGGAGGCTGCACAGGAGATAATTCTAGCACTGTTGCTGCTAAGTTCTGCCCAATTCCGACATGAGCTCCATGATCTTGGCTCTCAAACAAAGGCTTTTGGCCACTGTTACTACCCCCCTACCCCACCACACCACCACCACCACATGGCCATTATCATC
This sequence comes from Rhabdomys pumilio, assembly GCA_030674055.1. Taxonomy (NCBI): domain Eukaryota; kingdom Metazoa; phylum Chordata; class Mammalia; order Rodentia; family Muridae; genus Rhabdomys; species Rhabdomys pumilio. The sequence continues at coordinate 14,616,130 of JANHMN010000007.1, forward strand.
CCAGCACTACCACAGCCCACCACCATAATACACACACTACCATACTACAACCACCATACAATCACTACTGTACCAGCAGCACCACACTCCCACTACCATCCCCCGTCACCACTGCCGTATAACCACTACCACATCACTACCATCCCCACTCTTACAACCATCACAGGCATCTACCACACCACAACACCACCACGATCAGTGCTGGTACCACCCCACCCCACACTACCATCAGGACCATCCTCATCACGTCTACACGACGCCATCACCACATCGCCACCATTCCATCTCTATACACCACCCTCCTTACGACCACCTCAGCTGCTACTTGAATAAACCATTTCAAGCATTTGACTGTCCCAGCTTCCTATTCCAGCAGGCTACACACAGTCCTCCTCAAATCATCTCTGACCTCTGACCCAGGAGCCAGGCTGCTTTCCTTCAGCATAGGGGGTGGTGGGGTGGTGGTGGTGGTGGGGAGTTTCATAAGACCATCAAGCTCACTCCAAGGCGCCCCCTAGGCTGCATCATTACAGTTGCTCAGATACAATGCTGTGCCAGGAAGGACGACCTCATACCCGCGGCCTTTAACCTGAGTGTTCACACAGCCTCTCCAGCAATTATATTTTCTTGCATGTGGAACAGGGAATAGTAATTGATGTCAGGATCTGGAGCAAGAATTAAAACCTAGAATGTTTTAAATAAGACATGAGGTGGAGGCCTTCAGAACAGTGTCCAGTGGTAACACTGGCCTCATGACATTCGGATGTGTTTATGTAGCATCTGAAGAAAATAGACTTTCTCTAGAGGTATAGAAAACAAACCCCTGCATGGTAGGAAGCCCACAAGCCAGAGTTGCTAATATTCTCTCTCTCTCTCTCTCTCTCTCTCTCTCTCTCTCTCTCTCTCTCTCCTTCCCTCTCCCTCCCCCCTCTCTCCCTCTCCCCCTCTTTCTCCCTTCAGAAGTGAAGCAGCAATCCTTGTTCATTTCCTGCTGGAGCACTGAGGGAGTTGGAGCTAAGATATTGTTGTAGATTCTCTTTATCTTGCAATCTCCTTCCTTCCTGGACCGGTGGAATATAAATCTCCTGACTTTCCACACAGCCTGTTGCCACATTCGCCTTCCTGAGTTTCTGCTTGCTTTATCGGCATGCAGCTGACAGGGCTTTAACACTTGGTGGTTAAGATGGCGCTGGGCTCTCATTGCTTCATTGACTTCTAAAGACTCAACTCTGCTTCCTAACTTCCAACTGCCTGTCTGCTGCACTTTCCTATTAAGGATGCTCTTGGTATTTCAGATCTCCAATAGTGGTTTGTCTAGAATTTAGTTTTAGCCAGAGGTGGAATGCACAGATAGATATAAAGTCTAGAAGCATCTATCTGGTGGCCAGCAAGCCAAACCCACATATCAAATGTGATTCCCAGGTAATTCCTTCCTAAATGAGATGTTTTAAAACTCCATAATATGTTATAAAACATGAATTAATTTGAGAACATTTCCATGTTAGCAATCTTCAGAGTTTAGTAAGCTGTATTCTCAAAGTTGATCTTGCACAAAAAAAGTGAAACATCCCTTTATATAACCAAATTAGAGAAACCAAACTGATCTGAGATCATGATTTTTTTTTCTTTAGAAATACCATGTAAAACCGTGTAAACATGGACTTTCCAAAAGCAACAGATTTGGTAACTAATGAAGTTTGTTTTCTCTGCGGAAAGTCGTTTTACTGCCTGTCCCACTGTCCTAGTAAAACTTTAGTGAGGAATTCAATATGCAAGTTTAGACAGGGTATGGCAATACACCAATCTGACTGCTTCTCACCCAGTTTCTCTGTCTTTCTTTATTTCTTCTCATTCTTTGGGGCTAGACATGATCCCAGGGCCTTCTGCATTCTAGGGGAGCATCTTTGCTTCTCATTATTTGACTCAGATTCAGATTTTGGTCTTTGGTCTTAAGATGGGGTTTCACCATGAAGCTTTGACTGTCCTGGAACTCTGTAAAGCCCCGGCTAAACTCATATTTCCCACAATCCTTCCCTTCTCTAGAGTGCTGGAGATTTTAGGTGTGACACTAAGCCTAGATCTTTACTCAGTTTGCTACAACAGGGTTCTGCTGGCCAGCGTTAGGCACTGCCTGCCAACCCAATCATCCTTTGAAAATATTTTTAAAGTTAATTTTTGTGACATTTATATAATGTGTTTTGATCATAGTCACACATTTCCTCCTATGCCCCTTTTCCCTCCTGCTGAACATTTTCTTCCCAACCAGTCCCTTCTGTTGTCACATTTTTGTGTGTGTGTGTGACTCCCTGAGCTTCACTGGGTCACTTGCATTGGTGCATTGGTGAGGAGTTATTTACTGGAGATCGGGGATTGGACAACTTCCCAGTGGCTATACCATTGAAGAAACTACCTCCTCCCCTCAGTGGCTATTAAACTTCCAATCGCTCCCTGGGTCATCCTCAGGGCATGACACCTCCCTCCACCCTTTTCCAACTCCAATTCATAAGCAGGTATTCAGTTTGTCATCACCCTGCTATTTCCGAAAACCTGTCAGAATCCTCGGGCCACTTGTAGTCCAATGTACAAGGCCGGAAGAGCCGTGGTGTTTGCAGCTCAGCACACACTCAGCATATTGGCTTCTGTGCTCTGTCTTCCTGTCTGCTTGCCCTTGCATGAGTCCCCGTGGGAATGCCAACTCGAAGATGCCTTTTCCAGAGCTCAGGCTCGAGGAAGACTCCACCCCCTGGATTTTCAGCAACCTCTGGGTCCCTCACTGGCAGCTTCCCTGACCCTTCTCCCATCCAGGTGTTGGAAGCGACAGCTGTTATTATTTTGGCTTTCTTCCCCTCTTTTTAACAGAAGCCAATGACTCAAGAACTGCCAGGTGGTGCTGTTGATGAACAACACATTCTAACACCAGATTTCCTCCCGGGAGCCAACACAGGCTCCCTTCTTTTTGGCTGATGACTGAGATAGGGAGAAACTTGGCTATACCTTCCAGACACTCTTCGTTAGCTCCCAGATGTCACCCCCTGGGTGACAGGAGAAGCCGGCTATGCAGGAGTGTCCCTGCACTCACTCTGACTTTGCTCCATTTACTAAATTGTTGGTGCCCAGCCAGCCTGCCTCTGAGAACCTGATCGTAGGATGGTACCAGAATGACTTTAGGAGTCGCTTTGCCATGGTCCCTCATCTGCCTCCACCTAGAAAATTAGTAGACCTGTTGCTGTATGTATTTCTGGACATAGTGAGTGTCCAGTTAGATCGAAAAGTTGAATGAACTGTAGTAATTCATTACTAGTCGCACACCACCCCCTCATCCCAGAAAGAACATATTAACCCAGCAGTTTTCTTATTTCTAAGCTTCCCAAGAGAGGGCCAGGGTCTAGCTTTACCAACTTTCCCCTTCGGTACCAATTCCTTTGAATACATAAGCAAGTATTAATTCAAGCTACTGGAGTCAAAGATTGTACTGAATATAGGGGGTGGAGAAATAAACAAACAAACAGCAGTGCCTGCACTCAGGCTGCAAGTGTCCCATGGTGTAGTGGGGCTGGAGGGCTGGAGGGCACTGAGATGCAGTTGCTTACAGTGGGATAGAGACACAAGACAGAGAGGCCATGGCAGTAGAGCAGAGGCTCTGAGTCCGGAGGTTGGCTGAAGGGCAGCCAGGGAAGCTTTTGGAGGGAATGGCCTATAGCTTGGAGCTGTGAATTAGCCACCAAGAGAAGGGGAGAAAAGTTATGTCCGGTACAGGAAACAGTACACAACGTTGAAAAAGGGCAGAGATGGCTGGGAATATAGTTTAGTGGTAGAGCACTTGCCTAGCCCCCATGAGGCCCTAAGTTTAACCCCAGTACAGTAAAACAAACAAAAACCCCTGTCAAGAGTAGTCACATATGCCTATAATCCCAGCACTGGAGAAGAGGGAAGTAGAGGGAAGAGAAGGGGCTTATAGCTCTGTGTTATAAGACTTACAACTTATAGACTAGCCTGTGCTACATAGTTTCTATAAACCAGAAAGGAAACACACAGAGAAAGAGAGAGAGAGAGAGAAAGAGAGAGAGAGAGAAAGAGAGAGAGAGGAGATATCACAGGTCTCAAGGATAGTTGGAGCAAAGGATCCTGTGGAGGAACGCTGACGAGGAAGCCAGCTTGCTGTGCACTGAAGTGTTTAATCTTTATGGAGAAGACGAATGACAGATTTAAAAAACATGAGTAGCCTGATCAGATATGGTATTTTTGGTTTTTTTGTTTGTTTGTTTGTTTTGGGTTTTTTTTGTTTGTTTTTTTTTTTTTTAAGAATGCTCATTCTAAATAAGGAGACGAGCAGTGGAGGGAGTGGAGGGAAAAACACACCCATTCATCAGATATTTTGTGGCATCTTCCTCGTGCCTGGCATGCATTTGGCAGGCAGGTTGGCTGCCAGCCGGAGCTTGCAGCCGCGTCAGGAGATGAGAGGAAGACTTGGGGATGAAGGGAAGGACAGTGATTTGAGAAATATTTAGGAAGTAAAGTGAAGAGGCGTCAGTGACAACTCAGCTGGCAGAAGCATGGTGAAGGGGGAGGAAAGGATCTTGGATGCTGCCCAGGTTTCTAACTTGGGCAGTTGGGTATCCAAGGATGACATTCTTCATGTTTCTCAAAAGAAGCGCTAATGACATTTCATACAGAAGACTATGTGGGACTCTCTCATACATTACAAAGTAGTTGGCGCCCTTGGCCTTGCTCCATGGCATGCCAATAGTATTGCCTAGTCATTGCGACAAAGTCCCCACTCTCCACACAACTGCTTCATCTTAACTGCTTCATGGGCTTGGGGGAAAAGATTAAGTTAGTTCAGGGACATGTTCAAGATGTGTTCTGCTCAGACTTCCACGTCTGTGGTCCTTACACCCATGCATCACCACACTGACCTGCTCCCTGTCAAACATGCAAGGGCCAATGTCATTTCCCACCATGCAGACATCAGTGCTGCTCTACATGAAGTCCACACTCGGGACAGACACGCCTGCCCAGTCACTGTAGAATTCAGTCTCTTCAATCTAGAGACACTACTCACCCTCATTCCTGCCACCAAACAATTATGTATGGCTTCCTTCTCTACATTTTCCATGCTTAGAACATTACCAAAGTGGTCCAGGCCTGAGAAGAGACATAGAAAGGGCTGGCTTACTCCCATCCTCGGCTACCTCATCTTCCCTCCTCACTTGTTTCCGAGTTTCAACTGTTTCACCTTAGATTTACATTTGATAACTCTTAGCAGACCACTGAGGCTGTTTACATTGTCACCTGGGTCCTGATCGGGTGTGTCCTTCAGGCTGTGCTACCAGATTTATAGATGGACTGTTTTGAGTCCTGTGTATGGATGAAGACAAGTATGGGAAAGTAGCTGCCCAGAGACTATGTGTTAGGTAAGATGATTCAAGGCTAGCACCTTGGTGATTATGTTTGATTCAAGGTAGCACCAGCCTTAAAGAAACGGTGAAGGACTGAGCACCCAAAGAGGAGTCACAAAAGCAATAGGCCCAGATGAGAAAGAAAACCAGAAGTCACAACATCTCAAAG
>JANHMN010000007.1:14626697-14629139 GCA_030674055.1 Rhabdomys pumilio
AATTCAGTAAATTCAAGGTCACCCTTAGGTACATAGCAAGTTTGAGGCCAGACTTCAATACAGTAAACTCTGTGTCAAGAACTAAAACGGGAAAAAATAAGATAATAAATAAATCCTTTGACTTAGACAATCAGTTGATGTATTTCTGTTGTCACTTATGGGCTAACTACAAGATTAAGATCATAGGCAATAAAATGCCTTTAAATAGATCAGACATAGTCAAAGTCTTCAGCTCTTCTTCACCAGCAGATCCTCTCCTGTGTCCAGAATTTTCTTTAGCATCCATCTTCTTGTAGGCAATCCCTTCTAGGTGACTGTCCCTTCCGGACCGTTGGCCTTGTAGTTGAATGACGAAGTTGGACTTAGGCCTTGTAGTTGAATGACGAAGCTTCCAGTCAGAAAGCTGGAGTATGCAACAGCACACTAATGCCTGCTCTCTTTGGTGAGTATAATTTTAAAAAGGAAAGGAAAGAAAAAGTGAACTTTTAGTATAATGCAGAGTGGGTGAGCAGCAGTTTGAGGCTATTCTAATTTCCCAGATGCAGATTCAGATGTCTGGCTGTGGAAATGGCGGTGAACCCTGAGGACTTGCTGGGAACCGTAAGGCTCTCTTAGAGCAGTGCTTTTCAGTTAGCTACAATCTGAAGTCATCCGGTGAGAGTGTGTGAACTCCTTGGACCCAGGTGCAGGTAAACCTGACTCTCTGAGAGGAGGGGCTGACACCACCTCCTACAAGAATCCTCCATAGGAACCACAAGGATTCCCACGTGTAGCTGAGATTCAGACCTGTGCCCTTCAAGGCTCTGGGTCCCACATTACAGCAGGTTAATGTGCTCGAGGTTCACCTGGGGATCTTGCTGATGATGCAGACTCTGATTCATCAGCACTGGCACCGAGGCCTGGTCCTTCCCAGAAGCCCCCAAGTAGATGCTGAGGTAGTCTAATCAAAAATTACATTAACACTAGCAAAGTCATTAATCCCTGATCCAAAAGAGACCCTAGAGATGCAGGGAAGTTAGGGCACTAATAGGGAGTTGGTACTGATTCCAGAGAGAGTTTCTAAAATCCTAAAGAAATGTGTCTGCCTAAAAGCCTTCTTCAGCTACAGCTGCTGCTGGAAGAAAGCAAGCAGGAAGGCTAGCATCCATACAGCCGTGAGGTCACTTAAATATGTGAGTCTGGGCAAGCACGAGACATCCATCTGTTTCATCAGCACTTTAGAGGCCGAGGCAGGAGGATTATGAGTTTGAGGCCAGCCTGGGCTACATAGTAAGACCCTGTTTTCAGGAAACATAGAGTTTTTTGTTTGGGTTTTTTTGTTTTGTTTTTCTTCTTTAAAATTCCCGGAGTTAAATTCCTGAAGCTCAAATTTAAACCTTGGTTTCACCCATCACAAGCTCTATTCTCTGTGGCAAGTCAGTTAATATCTTTCTTCATGCCTCAGTTTCTCTACCTGTAAAAATGAAGATATTAACAATACCTTATAAAATTATAAGATATTATTAAATAGTAAATGAGTTGTTATAGAAAACACATCTAGATCTATGCCTGGGATATAGTAAGTGCTTGCTAATTGTTACTCACTGTAATTATTAGTGAGGAGGGATAGGTTTTGGGGTCAACATAGACATGTACAAATCTTTGCTTAGTTGCTCTAGCTGTGCAACTGGAGCCAGGGTTCTGGTCCCTGTAAGTCTCAGTTTTGTCATCTGACAGGGGCACCGGCAAGGCCTGCTTTACAGATGGTGAAGGGTTACACAATAAGTGTACAGCACATGTCACACGGTCACCATTCAGTAAGAAGTACTTGCTAATGGAGAGGCAAGCCAGCCAGGACCTTAAGGGCCAAGGACTTGGCTGCATGGTAACTGTGAGCCAGAATCAGGGGCCACCCCTGGGTCTATTTCTATATCAGATTGGGAGGAGATGCGAGCCCATAGGAGGGCACTTTGTAAATTGAAGCTAAAATCGCAAACATAAGTTCTAGTGTGAGAAAGGTATTTTTCTTCCTTACCCAGCAGAAGGAAAAATAAGTATTTTTGTTGTACTCTGGTACAACTGAGCATTCCCCACAGGCATGTTTTCAGGGAATCAGAAAGTGAGACCAGGTAGCATCTCCCTTCCCACTCTGACTATATCTTTTGAAAGAAATGTTGTCACTCACTGAAACAAAACAAAATCCAACTCTAACAAAAATCCTTTCTTCTGTCAGTGGGGTGGCTTCCCTGCAACAAGGCTTTGCTCCCTCGACAACGGGCTTCCATTCACATACTTTGGTGGTCCCCTTTATCCAATATCCTCCAGACGCATCTTGATAAGGTCATTAGAAAGGGGAAGGGGAGGGCTGTGTGCTTAAATGGGCATTTAAAAGGAAAATTGGAATGTGCACTGCAGTGAGAGAGAGAGAGAGAGAGAGAGAGAGAGAGAGAGAGAGAGAGAGAG
>JANHMN010000007.1:14629149-14645164 GCA_030674055.1 Rhabdomys pumilio
AGAGAGAGAGAGAGAGAGAGAGAGAGAGAGAGAGAGAGAGAGAGAGACCTTAGAGGAGACAAGATGGCACCCAGAGGTCCCTGTCCCCTTGTCTCTGCTAATAAAACCTCCCCGGGCAGGCATCCCACGTGCCTAGCTCCTAAGTACCATCTGGCAGCCACATCCTGAGCTCTGCTACTTTTGCACACGGTCCAGACATCCCTAGTTCACCCCCATCTAGCACCATGAGTGTATTGACATTTATCACTGGGTTCCACTTCCCAGAGCAGAGAGGCAGCCTGGCAGACTCAGGGGACCTGCATTTCTGTGGCATCACACCCAGCAGCTGACATGGGGGGATTTCTCCTCTTCTGTCAGCCCTTGGCACAGGCTCCTCTGCTCAGCACTAATGCCAGTCTCTAGCCTGTACTTAGAACAAGGAGAGTCCCTCGAAACCCCACCCTTCACGAAAGTTCTTCTTTCTAGGACAAGACTACAGCATTTACAGATGTAATTCACATTTTTGATATATGTCTGTGTCTGCTGTTAAAAAAAAAAAAAATGTGGTGTTAATTGAATCAGTACCTTCGCATGTGTGTTCACATATGGAAGTCTTGGATAAACAGCATATAAAAATACAGGTTATCTTCCTACAAACTATACCCTAATCTGGCACACATTAAGCAACAGGATCAAGATTCCATTATCTGGACTCAGATTTTGTTTCTCAGTCCCTTCTGAAGGACAACAGTTGTGCTAAGGAGCCAAAACTATTTTCCTCCTATTTAAACTCATCGGAGCCCTAATGAAACTATCAAATGAGCTCTAAGCAAAAGGGCAGATAATGACTCAACTTCTGGACACCCTGATAACAGTCTACGTAAGCCATCGCTTTCTCAAATATCACGTCGTTTATTCAGGTGTTAGCGCATTCTTCTGGTCTCTTTTTGTTTTCCAATCACAAGCTATTGTTTTGAAGGTGGACAATGAGTCTTATGCAACCGGCACTCCCTGGTTATCAGTGATTCTTGTTTATTCTGCTCTTGGAGTCAAACTGTCAGTCTTAACTGGCTTGTGAGTCATGCTCTGGCCACGACAGGAAGATGACGACAGCCACAGCTTTTTTAATTCTCTAGAGAGGAGACCAAGAAGGAAATATTGTTGGTTGGACAAAAGATGCAGATAGGGAGAAAAGAGAAGGACGCATGAGAAATGAAGAATGTACGTGGGCTTCGGTTATTATGGGTGTGCCACAGTGAGAGTGGCACCATAAACCACAGAGCGGCTCACTAAGTGTCATCTAAGGTGAAATGGAAGATGTTATCCCACAAAGGCACAGGCAGAACTCAAAATTCTAGTAAGAGCCGAATTTGCAAGAAGGGCTCATGAGACAGGAAGAGTCTATACAAACACGTTTGATGTTGGAGTGACCTTCCTGTCCACGGGTGTTAAGAATGAGCCGGCAAGGATGGTCTGTGAAATAGGAAGGTATCATAGAACGTACACGCTGGAGAGATGGGTGACTACAAATAAGACCTAAGGGCAAGATAGCTGGCAGCCTAGTCTTTCACCTGAAGCCATTTTGTCTCTCTATGCTGCTTTAGGGCAAACTTTCTAACAATTTAAAAATGGCATGCCAAGCCTTCTTACTCAAGGTTAATCCTTCTAGCCCTGTGGCTCAACAACCAATAGCTGGTAGCATATATTCTCACTGTGGAAACATCAGACAAGAGTCAGAAAGGATTTGAGCAATCTTCCAAGGTAAATATCATTTTAGGGGTCATGGGAAAAAAAAGATTATATGAGACCTGGGCATTATCATATCCCACTGAGATGGCTATAAACTGGTGAAATATTTTCAGAGGACAGCTTGGCACCCAGAGGACAGTATGTACCAAAAACCTCAAAATACTGAATACCCTTTGGTCATCAGCGAGAGGAATTGCCCAATAAATCTAGCGTCTTTTTCACAAGGAATAAACAATCATGGCTCTGTACAAAGGTAGCTAAAATTCCATTCATCCACCTATTGTTTCTAACGGTAAAAATGGAAACCAATTTAAACTTTGTATCATAGGATTGGATGACTAATTAGTGTATATTTGAAGCAAAATCCTATGTAGTCATCAAGTTAATATATAAGAATATTAATTAATGGACAAAGCTGCCCATGCTACATCATTCAATCACCGATGTTCTAAAACTACTCATTTTTGTATTAAACACACATGTATAAGGCACACATGGAATGACACATACTTAGTTATTGAGAGAGGGTTTTTTTTTATAGGCAGGATAAAAACATATCATTTTATTTTTTCTTATGTTTATTTTTTGACTTTAAACATTTCTATTGAAATGTATAATGTTACACTTGAGTGCAGATTCCTGCACATTTGGGTGCTAACTAGGATCCCATTGACTGCTCTCTGCTCAGTATGCTCTTCTCACCAGCATCTCAGCGTCTCCTCATCTCATGACCCAGCTCTCCACTTCCGTCATACCTTCGAGTTCGTCATTCTCTATCACTAAAACCCTCTATGAGGTGATTAGCTCAACCACCACCCCTTCGCCAGTCCCCCATCTTTCCAGCTTTTTGCCTCTGTTTTTCCTCCAGATCTTCAGCCCCACAGACATGCACGCCATAACCTGAGCCTTCACCTCGGCTGGGTCCTCACTTCCCTCCTGACTCAGCTTCATTTTCAAGATCAATGACTAAATGTTTCCTGCATAGACACTCCATCCCTTGTCTTTCTCTTATGTTTCATTTTATGGACTTGGGGGGAGCGGAACCAATCATGGTTAGTTGTAATTCTCTTCTGTGCCTGTATCCATGCAGCTGAATATAGCTGGAGAAGCTAAGGTCACACTGAGTCTCATTTGAAGATTAGGATTGCCGACCTCAAATGTGAACTTTCATGGTTCCTTAACCTCCATTCGCACTCTTGCAGAAGGACCCTAATCCTATCTCCTCATAGCAGAACATGGAAGCAACCAGAAAAGAACTTTAAACACCACCCCTAGAGCCTTCTAGCGCCCCCATAAGTATGTATGTCTTCCTACTCTCCAACTGCAGTGAATGAGCAAGCCACGCCCCCAAAGCCACGCCCCCAGCTACCCACTATGCCGGTTCGCCCACCTCAGTGTGTTGCAACCGCAGTCCTCGTTCCCTCTAGCTTTATTTTTTCTCTTTCTTGGCTTCATCCAACAACCTAAGAACATTGTTATTTCTCCCACGCAGATCTTCAGTGTTCCAGTTCTTCCTCCAGGCTAGCCTCATTCTTCCTTTGATCACCAAACCCCTGAACAAGTTGTCGGTCCTCCGTTTCCACCGTCACCACATTCTACCAACCCCACATGATGGGACTTGGACACTGTCAGACTTTTCCTATCTTTACTTTGCTAAGTCCAGCTGTCCACCTTCAGTTTTCACCCCAGTCCCCAGCAGCCCCATCAAGAAGGTGACTGTTTGCTACTGCTTGCCAAGCTCCTTTCAGTGGTATCATAAGCCATTCCATTCCCTGGTTTTTCTCCCCACCTGCTACTTTCCCCCAGCATCCTTTGCTGCTTCATCTTAATCCTCTTCCCAAGACCCAAGAGATGCTGGAGAATCTCAAGGCTCAGTCCTTAGGCAGCTTCTTATTGCGTCAATGCTCATTCCTGGTGCTCCTGCTCAATTTCATGGTTTTAAACACCATGTCTATATTAATACCACACACACACACACACACACACACACACACACACACACACACGTATATGTGTATATGTACATATATGCATATATTCTTTTTCTTTTCCCTTCTCTATGTCAATTTAAAAATGATTTAATTATTTTTAATTTTATATGTACAAGCGCTTGCCTGCATGTATGTCTGCACACTACAAGCATGCCTGGTGCCTACAGAGGTCAGAAGAAGGTGTTGGATCCCCTGGAACTGGAGTACAGGGAGTTGAGAGCTGCTATGTAGGTTCTGGGAATGGAACCTGGGTCCTCTGCTAGAGCAGCAAGTGCTGTCAACTGCTAAGCCACTTCTCCAGGCCCTACAGATTCTCCAGAGGATATTGGCATTTGGGAATAGCAGTGCACTGAATACAAATATCTACCCTACACTTAATTATGGCCATGTTCAAAGAGGTCCAGGAAAGAAGATTTGCCTTCTGTTTGGTTTTGTTTTTTGAGACAGGGTCTCACACTATGTAGGTTTGGCTGGCCTTTAATTTACAATGTAGACCAGGCTAGCCTTGAACTCACAGAAACCAGGCTGCCTCTGCCTCCTGAGTGCTAGTATTAAAGGTACGACGTGTCATCTTTGGCAGTTTTCAAATATGATCTTTAACTTAGTTAACATGCCTCCCAGTGAGGGCCTCCCTTTCTGGCCTTCATGACCCCTCCATGAATAGGTTCTGGCAGCTCCCATGGCCTGTGGTGTGGTACACTTGCTCTTGGGACATGGCCACCATGGATAAGGCAATCTTAGCCTGGGAGCATCTACATAGGTAGGCAGTCCCTGGCTTATAGTTCACACCGAGCTCCCAGTTTATAGACACGTGTACTTGCTAAGGATATCCCAACTAATATCACACGGAATGAAGGCAAGTTGTCTCCACCAAGCTCTGCCTATATTGAAGACTTATGAGCAGTGTGGAGCTAAGATGTCAACCTTTTGCACAGACTGTTACACAGGCACAGAGGGCCCCGTCATTGCGATGCCCCCAGTCACTCCCTGTTTGCCACTTGGCTGTCTTTGCTGCTCCCTCAACACTCATAAATGTTCTTGTCTGGGAGCCTTGGCACATGCTCTGGACTGACTTCCGTGTCCAATATATACACCATTGTCTCCCTTTCTCTCTCTCTCTCTCTCTCTCTCTCTCTCTCTCTCTCTCTCTCTCTCTCTCTCTCCCTATCTCCCCCTCCCCTTCTCTCTCTTTCCCTTCCTCTCCACCCCCAGCTTCTGAGTCATTAATCACTCTTATCTTTTCAGGAAGGCCTTCCCTCCTAAACTAGCAAACCACACGTGCTCTCAAGCCCCTCCCTGCTCTTCACTGGTTTTCTCCAGAGAAACCATCAGCGTCTGATCCACTGCACGGTTTACTTATTTGGATAGACCTCAGGTGACAGGAACCATCTGTTTCATCCCCTGCTGATTCTCTGTGTTGAGGACAGTGTTTCTCTCGTGGTCCCTTCCCAACTGATAGGCTTGGCCTTGCTGCAGATGCACAGACAGTTGTACAAGTTTGGCCCCTGCCTCCCCCCATATCTCCTCTCCAGGGAGCTGACATCAGTCCTCATGCTTTTTTCCTGGGCTACGGAAGTCAGAGGCCACCAGGTATTCTCCACACTGCCGATGTTCTCCTAGTGCTGGAGAGAAACTCTTTATGTCATGTCCTGTGCATTTCCACCAGGAGTGACTGGGAAACTTTAGGCTCAGACTGCCAAGCTTCAGTCTTCAGTGTGTGTGTGTGTGTGTGTGTGTGTGTGTGTGTGTGTGTGTCTGTGTGTGCGCCTGTGTGAGTGTATGTGTATCTGTGTGAATGTGTATGTCTGTGTAAGTGTAGGGTTGTGAGTATGTGTATATGTGTGTGTATGTGTGTGTGTTTATATATGTATGTGTGTGTGTCTATATGTGTGTCTATGTGTATCACTGTGTTTGTCTATATGTGTGTATGTGTGTGTCTGCATCTCTGTACATCTATGTGTGTGTGTCTGTGTGTGTCTGTGTGTGTGTGTCTGTGTGTGTGTGTCTGTGTGTGTCTGTGTATGTTTCTCTCTGTGTCTGGGTGTGTGTTTATGTATGTGGATATATGTGTGTATGTGTGTGTGTATGTATGTGTCTGTATGAGTGTGTGTATATGTATGTGTCTGTGTGTATATGTGTGTATGTCCATATGTGTCTATGTCTGTGTGTGTCTGTGTGTATGCCTTTGAGTGTATGTGTATATGTGTGTCTGTGTGTGTATATATGTATGTGTGTGTGTATGTATGTGTGTGTGTCTTTGAGTGTATGTCTGTGTGTATGTCTGTGTGTATGTGTATGTATACGTATGTGTGTATATGAATGCATATATGTGTGTGTATGTACATATGAATGTGTGTCTGTGTGTTTGTGAGTGTATATGTATATGTGTATGTCTGTGTGTGTATATGTGTGTATGTATGTGTGTGTGTGGTGTCTGTGTGTGTGTTTGTGTGTGTACGATGTGTGTATGTGTGTATGTATGTGTGTATATGTATGCATATATGTGTGTATGTGTGTATGTGTGTATGTATGTGTGTATATGTATGCATATATGTGTGTATGTGTGTATGTATGTATGTATATGTATGCATATATGTATGTGTGTCTGTGTGTATGTATGTGTGTGTCTGTGTGTATGTATTCATGTGTATGTATGTTGGTAGGTGGGTGTGTATGTATATGTGTATGTGTGTGTATGTATGTGTGTCTGTGTGTCTGTGTGAGTGTGTATGTATATGTGTGTGTAGGTATGTGTGTGTATCTGTGTGAGTGTGTGTGTGTGTGTGTGTATGTGTGTGATGGAGGAGCATTACCCCCCTGTGCGGATATGTGGAGACCAGAAGCTGATGTTGAGATACTTCCTCAGTTTCTTTTCCACTTTATGTTCTTAGGCTAGGGTCTCTCACAGAACCTAGAGGTCACCGTTTACTATCCTTGTAGCCTACAAATCCCCAAAGCCTCCTTCCTGTCTGCCCCCTTTACTGGAGTTATGGACGTGTGCAGCAATGCCCAGTCTTACACAGACACTGAGGATCTGAAGCCAGTTCCTTACACTTGCTCAGCCATCGCTTTCACCTGAGTCATCTCCCCAGCTCCTACAAGCTCCACTTTTACTAGCAAAAATAATAAGAACTTAAAGTAAATAACGAATGAGCACGATTTAAATAAATGAAGCATCGACTGCTGTGTAAAAACAACCCCCAAATTCAGACGCTTTAAATGACAGTCATTTACTGTGTTCCTGGCTCTGTGATCTGAACAGGGCTCGGTAGAGACAGCTTGCCTCTGCATCCCATGGTGTCAGCTCGGGCAAATCAATCCAGAGCTGTCATGTGTGCTTGCAAATTTGTGCTTTTAGCATTTAAAGGATCCTCTCTGTCTCCCCAAACTCTGGCTTGCAAGTGTTAGCAGGCTTTATTCTCAAAACATTTCTGATCGGAAGCTATGAGAACCTGACACTTTCCTCAGGTAACATAGCCAAGGGAGGAAGGGGTACCTATGATCCATGGGCAGCGACACCCCTGCCCCCCAAAGTGGTCATTTATGACAATTGAAAACTGTATCCGTGTAATTATTCAAGTGATTTTAAAACCACACTTTCATTAATTCTTGGAGAACTTTATGTAATGTTTATTGACCACATTTGTCCCCACTACTCTCCCAAGTGTTCTCAGATCCACCCTTCCCCTTCCGTAACCCACTGAGTCCAATTTGTTCTGCCCATACATTCATGGGTGGGAGGCCATCCCCCAGACCCTGACTGTTCCTCCCCCAGAAGCCATCAATGGTCAAAGACTCCACAATGGCATGAGCTTACTAATGCCTGCCCACTCTACGCTGGAATGTTAGCCAGCTTCATCTTATGCAGGTCTTACATAATCAACCACAGCTGCCGTGTGGTGAGTACAATAGTCCTGCCATGTTCAGAAGACACTGCTTGACTCTGGTACTCCCCAGCCTTGAGCTCTTACAACTTTCTGCCCATCCCTTTGTGATGGCTCCTGAGCGAGGGTGTGTTTATGGTACAGACGGTCCATGGCGGCTGAGATCTCAGCCTGCACATGCTCACTGTTTGCGCATGCTCACTGCACTCTGGCCGGTTGTACTCAAGTGATTTTTATACGTATTGCATTTGTTCACTTATTAATTCCGTTAGTGAGTAGGAAAATGGAATTTTTGCTTGTTTTATACCTATTCTTGAAGAACCCTGATGGCATATAATTCCTTTAGCAAATAAGTAGGTACATTAAAAAAGAATCATTAAATTTACAACGGATGAATGTCTTGTTGACTTTTGCTAGGGACGACCCTCAATGCTTCACACAAACAACATTTATTTACTTTTTATTTTAAAAACATTTGTAAACATTTATTTATTTAATAGCCATGGGTAGGTCCTTGAGTACCAAGGCACTCATATAAAGAACAACCAAAGGGAGTTGATTCTGTCATTTGTATTACATTCTAATTTTTTTTTAATTTTAAAAAGAAAATGCTATTAAAAGTAAAGATATCCCATTAACAAAATGAAGGAGTTTTAAAAGGATTTGTTAATTTTTATTTTATACATGTGAATGCTCTACTTACATGTATGTACGTATACCACATGTGTGCCTGGTGTTCATAGAGACCAGAAGAGGGTATCAGATCCTCTGGACCTGGGGTTACAGAGGGTTGTGAGTCACCATGTGGGCGGCAAGAACTGAACCTGAGTCCTCCAAAAGAGCAGCAAGCACTTTTAACCTATAAGTCATGTCTTCAGCTCCATTTTTCTTTTTTGCATATTTTTAAAAAGGTAGATCATGGGCTGCTGAGATGGTTCAGCAGGTAAAGGTGTCTACCACCAAGCTTGACAAGCTGAGTTCAATCCCTAGGACCCACATTCATACGTATAAAACAAAAATGAACAAATCTTTTTAAAATTCCTTATATATTTATATAATTATAGATTATAATTACCTCATGTGCATAATACATATTATATATTCATATGTAATTATATATAATTACGTTATCTCCCTCTTTCCTTTCCTTCCTCCAAATCTTCCTATGTACCCTTCCTCCTTGCTGTCTTTCAAATTTATGATTTCTTTTTTAAAATTTCTAATATAGAGATATATATGGGATACACATACACACAGTCCTTTTGAAAAAATACAGAAAACTTATGGGGTATCAGTTTTACTCTGGGCTTTCAGAGTAGTAAACTGAGGCAGACTAAGAACCTAGCTGGGATTGAGGCAGGCACTCAGACATTATTGTCCTTCTGTCAGTCTGTACACAGGTCCACAGTGATGATGAGGCAGGAGAGGCATCAGAGCCTGTGGGAATCTGTGGGGGAGGACTGCTTCTACAGGAACTCATTTCAGGATCCTAAAGGACTAGTGACAATGGAGTCTGATAAGGAGCCTGAGGCAGGGCTCACGAGGCAGAATTTGCAAGATTGCCAGCTGGTTTCCAGGCAGTATATACTAGGGACCAGGAAGCCAAGGAAATGTAAGATGTAACCTTTGACTTACAGACGGAGAGGTTAAATTGCTAAAACAGAATGTGTTCATGGCTAGGATAGACGTGCGTAAGCCTTGCCAGGGAGGTAGAGGAAGTGGGAATCACGGCCAGGCCACTAGTTCATTGAGGGCAGACGAGGTGCCTTTGAGTTTCAATGCTAAAGGAGGAGGAAGAGTTTGCCAAGCAAACAGGGGGTGGGAGGTTCATCCCTAGCAGAGGAAATAACATATTTGGTGGAAGGAATGTTTAAAAGTCTTCCTCTTGCTATAATGCAAGTTATTTTAATTTTTTTGTGCCTCAGTTTCCCACCTAATAATTGGGTGTGATGATTGTACTTAGGTAGACCATTGCCATGTAAACAAACACAGTATTTGTAAAACACTAAGAGCAGTGTTACTGCATTATAAGTCTTGTCTGAGTTTTTGTAAAGAGAGTAAACTGTTAACTAAACTTAAAGTCTGACATACTCGCGTGGTTATGCCAGTCCAGTCTCCTCCAATCTAAAATCCTGCCATCAGTAGCTTCTGCCCGGAGGAAATGCAAAACTTGGCATCTGACCGCCCTGGATTTCCTTCTGGCTCCTCAAGGCTTTCAATTCCTTTCAACCTTGTATCCTGCTCTCGAAGTCCCTGATGTGTGCAGAATAGCAGAAGGGTGTCCCAGGGTGAACTGAGCATGAATCCTGTCGTCATCAAGACCCGTCCGAGTCTTAACATTGGCGTCTGACCAGCTCTAAGTGGCTCTAATTACATTTCAATGGGGCATACAGTCAAATTTTGACAAGCACATAAACTTAATAGCTGATCTGCAAGCATAATTACCACCGAACTGATTTGTAACTGCCAGCGAATAAGCCCAGGAGACGGTTATCCAAAGTCTTCCAGTTAAAAGACAGAAGTTGTGAGGATGAAGCCACTACAGCCACGGTGGAGCTAAGTGTCTGCTCCGTTCGAAGCTCCAGACACAATGCAGGGAAACAAGCCATCCAAATGCATCCCTCGAATCCTGTTTGGCTGTTCTGATGCAGAAGATAAGAAAGGGAACCAGTGGGGGAAATGTGAGATGAGGAACTCTAAAAATAAACCGCCTGTCCCTGACATCTGTGTTTGCAAATGCCCTGTTTAAAGCAGCGCTCTTCCCTCCGAAGGGCCAATGCCAAGATGACGTCCTTCACAGTTGGTTTTTCCTTCAGTTCTCAACAGGAAGGCTTTCCCAGAGACCTCTTCACTTCCAGCTTTTATTTGATGTTCCCCATAAAAGAGTGGGCAGGATTATGGACATTAGGAATAGGTGATTTCAGAAACCCGGCTTCTTACCTGGTCCACTGTTCTGCTACTGAGGTGAGTCTGTGCTCCTCGTCTCTGATGGAGTCCTTCCTGGCCCTTACATAGCGTGCCCCTGTGCATAATCCCAGAACAGGTTTGAATCAAATAAATGACACATGACGCGGTGGCCAGATGTTCACGGGTGAGAACGGGAGCTAAGTTCACACAATTGTTCTGCCTCCTTGCTTTCCGTCAAGGTGCTTTCCTGTGGGCTGTGGATGGTGTTGCCAGCAGCTTGGCTCTGCTCTCCTCCACCACCAGGCTAGCTTGTGCTCCAGGGGCTGCTCACAGGCTGCCTTCCTCTTCCTGTGCAGCTGGTGTTTGCAGAAGGACGCGATTTGGAAGTTGATTTATTTACTTTGCTTTATTTTTTTTTTTTTATGAATGGACATAGATGGTTGTTGTTGAAACAATCAATCTACTCCGGTGAGATGATTATAATTTAACAGAAAAACATGCTTCGAGTCCACATGGAATGCTAAGGCTTAGGGTTTGGTGACGTTCAAATGAACTGCCCCATTCAGAGTAAAATCTGAGGATGTGTTGGGTCTTTAAACATAAACCCAGATGAATGGTTTGTGTCTTTTACTCTACAGCCTGGGGCCTTGAATGAGGCAGCACTTTCGATTGTAGAAGCCAGTGGCGGCAGCTTAGGTCACTTCCTTTTGTCCTTGTTGTCCTCACTCAGGGACTTTCAGGATGCTTATATGGCTTATATGGCCCCAAATATGGAGAGAAAGAGAATATTCCAGAAAGTGCTTCCTCTTCTTGGGCTAATTCTCCTTCTCAAATCCTTTTGTAAAAATCTGAAGATCTGGGGCTGGAGAGATGGCTCAAAAGTTAAGAGCACTGACTGCTCTTCCAGAGATCCTGCGTTCAATTCCCAGCAACCACATGGTGGCTCACAACCATCTGTAATGGGATCCGATGCCTTCTTCTGGTGTGTTTGAAGATAGCTATAGTATACTCCTATGCAGAAAATAATTCTTTTTTAAAAAAGAAATAAAGTCTGAAGTCCTAAGACACGCTGGGGTAGATACCCTTCCTTTAAAGAGTTTACCCATATTTTGAAGGCAATATAAAAAGCATTAAAGGCGTAGCCAGCCATAATTCACCCTTTCCTGCTTCTTTTTACCATAGCAGCCGTCAAGTTCAGCCAGCAGGAGAGCTATCACATTTCTACACAGATGTAACATTCAGAGATGGGTTTGCTTCTTAGATATCCAGATAATAGCATACAACACACATTGTGCTTTGCTTTGCTTTTTCCCCTGGACAATACATCAGACGAAGGTGTCTTTTTCTGCCTACCAAGCTGTCAGGAGAGAGGTTGTTCTTCGGCTCAGTGATCTGCATCTGGTTCTGGCTTTTTGTACTGACAGCATTCAAGGTGCTAAGCCAAACCTGGCCTTCAGCACCGGAATTCCCAGCCTGAAAAGACAGGAGTTCTAGTCAAAGCCTTACAAAGTTTAATAGCAACAAACATGGAGAAGGCACCGGAGAAAAGGGAAGCCTAATTGTATCGGACAGAATGTGGTATAGCTGACAATTTGAAAGAAAGAGCACTTGGGAGTCTTACAAAATGACAGTCCATTGTTTCCTTCTCGGTTTTGGTAAACAGAAGAAACTTACTTGATAATATAGCATCACTTTTGGAAGACAGAGATCTTGAGGGGCAGAAAAGATGGCACAGTTGGCAAAGTGCTGGCTGAGCAGGGATGATGACCTACCTGAGTTTGGATGTTTAGCATCCACATAAAAGCCAGCAGAGACAAGCATCATCGCATGAGCCCTGCCCTGGGGAGGCAGAGACAGTCAGATCTGACACTCACTGGCCAGTCAGCTCACTGGATGGGCTCCAGTGCAGTGAGACCCTGTCTCAAAAGAGTGAAGTGGGTAGCAACAGAAGGTGACACCTTCTGCCTTGCTATGCAGGACATATGCACATTCGTCCACACAAGCATGTACATGCAACACATGTGCACACATGCATACATGTAGTACACTTGCACATACCCCTACACAGATGTACACATGAACCACATGCATACACTTAAAACATAAAACCAAGCAATTAATTAATCACTTAAAACATCTTTAGGAACAAAATGGCCTAAACGACGGAGGATGGCAGAAAGGTAGCAGGCTGTGGAATATGGGAATTAATGCTGGATATACCAGATTAGCTCATGCAAGTCATGTAACCCATTATTTTCTTTTCTATAGAATAGAAATACACCTTAGGGCGTGACGGAGACTTTTTTTGTGTTTTCAAATTAGACAAAACTAAGCATGGTGGGAGACTGAGGCAATCCCATTTGAAAAGTTGAGGCAGGAGGGCCAGGAGTTCAAGATCATTCTCAGTTATACAGCAAGTTTGAGCCCTACCCAGGTTACATGAGACCCTTTCCTCGGCAATACAGAAGCTAACTGTTACTGCAGTCAGGCTGTGTAACAAACAGCCCCGTGTCACATGCACTTGTCTGTTTCCTATGATTTGGCTGCAGTCCTCTGTTCTTGTGCAGCCTGTTTATCCTCCAAGCTTTGGGTCAGACTCAGGTTTTCTGGACCTGTCAGATTTCAAAGGGCAGCAATTGCCTGGGGGTGTGGTCACTGCAGACTGCGGAACACAGGAACACAGGAAGACTGTAGCCTCGGTCCCTAACTGGCACATCACCACTCTGTTGGCTTTGTTTTCAGTTTGTTTTTAGACAGGGTCTCAATATGTAGCTCAGGTTAGCCTTGAGCTCATTATGTAGCCTAAGCTATCCTAAAGCTAGCTAGTAGTGAGACACCTGCTTCGGCCTTCCAGGTGCTGAGATTATAAAAGTACACTATTACTATAGGGCTGCCCACAATCTGTTAACCAAACCATCACATCACCAAGGTCAAAGTCACCGTGGTAAGAAGAATAGCTAGGCACTGCAAAGACAGGGGTACACTAACCCCCTCTTACAGTCCCGGGTGCCTAGCAGACACACAGAATAAGGTCTGGGATCCAATCTAACAGAAATACCACTAACTCCATGATGCTTCTAAAATAGACCCCTAAACTAACATTTAAAAAAAAAATTATAAAAGTCAGTTTGTAATTTTGTTCTAATCAGAGTTGACATACATAGCTCCTCTGTATGAATTTGAAAACAGGTGTCCCTTCTACACAGATGTGCCCTCAGGGTTCAGGCATAGCAGCAAAATCCTTCTTCCATGGAGACAAACCCCAGCTCATGGCTGGGGGCTGTGAGCAGGAGAGTGGCCCTCAACTTCGCAGTGTACAGCATATACAGTGTCATTGCTCCTGAGACTAGAAGGTGACTTTGAAATCCCATCCCCCATGGTGCTCTGCATCTGAATCCAGACCAGGCAACATGGTGACCTAGCAGCTTGCCTACAGTTCTGGGACTACAAGCTGGTACCACAGGGAGATGTCTAGACTCATACAACTTAATTTCTTTCATCCTGATTGACAGGATAAGCAGAGGAAGAAAGAGGAGGGAATTCTGAAGAAGCTTTATAAGACACTGATGTTAGAAGCCTGTAGAAAAATAAGCCATTCCTGGACAGCGGGGTTTCAGGCAACAAATCAGGGACCCTCGTCTCAGGGAGACTCTCCTATATACACATGGAAGTTATGGGAGAAATATGTAAGATTCTATCCTGAGTTGCTTATTTGGAGATTAACTAATGAGAGGCTTGGAAGCAGGGATTCCACGGGGAAGAATATTAAGTTTCTCATGAAAGTCATGTAGATATTAATCCTAGAGGGAATAGAGAGAAACAGGAGGCAGAGGGAGGGAGAGAAGGAGGAGAGAAACACCCAGCAGAGGAGGATAAAGACAAGAGCTATGTCTGGTCTTCTCCTCAGCATCAATCATAGGGCTTATCCTGAGGCGATGCTCACAAAATAAGCACAAGCTCATGTATATGGGCGTGCATGTGTGGGAGGGAAGAGGGCAGAGAATTATGACCTCTGTGACTTTACATAGAACATTTCCCAGTGAGATGACCGGACATCTCCAGTCCCCACCAGACAGTTACACATTGTATTTGCAGAGCCAACACGTGCGTGCATGGACACACACACACAGGCACAGACACAGGCACGCACACACCACACACACGCACACTCACACACCAACGGTACTCAGCATCACTCACCCATCTGGTCCATCCTTGCTTATCAGCATCTGAGATCTGCAGCCTCCCCCCACAGGCAGAGCAAAGATGAGCAAGCTGGCTCGCCTGTCCTCCACTCTTTGGTTTTCCTGTTTGCTTGCATGTGAGAGTCTGTTAGAGACTTCCTCTGAGACTTACTTGCCAGCTGACCTGGGGGTGTTTGAATATACTCTCTCAGGGCCTCTAGCTCCAGTGACTCCAGCAGTGGCACTCCAGGCTCCCTTCAACAAGACTGGAACAGTAACAGCTCCCCTGCAGACAAGAATGACAAGCATTGCACCTGCTGTGGAGACAAAGACTCCTTGAAAGAGTCCTCCCTGTGGGACCATCCTTGAATGCTGCCCAGATACAAGGTTCAGCCTCTTTCTTCCTCCTTAAAATATGGCCAGGTCCAGTCAGATCCAAAGTGATCACTTTGAGGACTGAGTCCCATCCCTGGGCCACCCAGATCCTTCCAGAGCTATTCAGGACCCAGCTGCTGGTGTGGGGGACTCAACCTCCTGGGAATGGCATGTTTATTTCAAAACCAATGTGAGGCTTGATATAGTATAGTGAAAGAAATGAGTGCTTGCTGAATATGGTCCAATTATTACCGAATTAATTCTTCCAGATTAGGAGCTGACCTTGGCCTGGAAGCAGTCAGGATATTTCAATAGGTTCAGCTGGAAAATTCTGTGGCTGTGGAGCCATCCAACCCCCACTCCAAACCAGATGAACCCTCCCTGTCTGGATGACTTTCACAGCAAGGGTGAATGGCATTATTTTAAATAATGTTCAACTGGAAGTGGACAAACTAAGGTGTAGTGGGGAGAGCCCCCAAAGTTAGCCACCCACCTTGATATCATTGATACCTACATTAGTCCAAGTCTGGATTTCATGATGCTTTGAAAATAAAAGAAACTATATCATGCTTTGGGGGAATAAAGTCCCAACGCCTTTTCATCTTCTCATGGGCCAATCAACTTATCAAGTTTCCACCCCTACCCAAGTCAGCAGTCAAGAACACTCTCTGTAGCAAAGAACAATGCCAAGGACAGACAGAGAGAATTCTCTGATTGCCATTAGGAACAAGTTGAATCCTGTCTGAGCTCATGTATCTGAGCCCAACTCCCCACTATCCAAGAGTGGGACTATATTTGGAAACCCAGGTGATTAAATTAAAAGACTCTTGAGAATCTTTCCCAGGATTCTCCAGGGAAAGAGAAGCAATGGGATGCATCCATGACATGAGGCCATGAAAACACACACACACACACACACACACACACACACACACACACACACACA
>JANHMN010000007.1:14645174-14658209 GCA_030674055.1 Rhabdomys pumilio
CACACACACACACACACACACACACACACACACACACACACACACACGCTTCAGAGGATTGGCTTAGACAGGGAGATCAGAAAAATCTCAAGGCTGAAGAGCTGCAGGGTAAGCTGGAGACTGACCCTGGGAGGTTGACAGGATAGCTTCAATCCAAGCAGAGGGCTGGATACCCAAGAGAAACAATTGTGTAAGTTTGAGCTTGAAGGCTGCCAGGCAGAAGCTTGGGGAAAGCTGATGTTTCCATGAGAGCCTCAAGGTTGGCAAAAGGCAAGGTCCTGTCAAAAAGGCCAGCAGTCTGGAAGAATTCTTTCTTATTCAGAGGAGAGAAAACCTTTTTATTGGTCTCAGGATTTCAATAGATTGGATGAGAGTCACCCACAATAGGAAAAGAAACCAGCTTCCCTCAGTCTCCTAATATGAATGCCAAGCTGATCCAGAAGTAGCCCCCCGTGGAACTCCAGAATAAGGTCAGATATGAAGGTCTACTTAAGTGGACACATAGTATTAACTCAGCCCTAGTCTACTCTGACTGCTGTCCCTTTCAGAAGAATAAATCTGAGCACACAGACATCAGGGCCATATGTGTAAAGACCCCCATGAGAACACAGCAAGCAGATAGAGAGAAGGACTTCAGCAGATACCGAACCTACTTCCAACTTGATCTTGAATTTCCAGCCTGTGAGAAAATGCATTTGATGCTAAGACACCAAGTCTGTGGTATTTTGTTAGGTGGCTTAGCAAACCAATCTAATTCCCTGCAAGATTTAAAGTGAGTAGCTTCTGGTGGTGGCTCTGCAGCCCTGGACTCCTGAGCCCAGGTCTCCTTCACAGTTATTTTGACTTCTTCATATGCATTGACCTCATGAACACAAACAGGAGATGCTACTTGCCTCCTGGGAAAGAAACAGAGGTCAAGGATGGGAAGTTTCTCTTGTGGGGCTTCAAGATAAAAGAACTGTTATAATGTACAACTGGTCCATGTTATATTCCAAGACCACCCTGTCCTGTCAGAGAAGCTCACAAATCCTAAGTCTTTTTGTCATAATTTAAGATAAACAAAGTCAAGGGAGCAGGCATGGGGTAGGTACCTGCAGGCTTAGTCAGCTGACATGACATCACACTGGAGAAGTGGCAACGGTAGATACGTCACAGGACCATTGGGACCGAAACGGCTGGAAGAGGGTTTTCTAAAATGGCATCAATTATGGGTTTTTTGTCCCTCTTGGTACCATGGGAATACCTCACTATTTATTGAACCTGAATATATGTTATGGGGACCCATGAATTCCACCTAGACTTGGGCAGCTTTAGCACCTAGGGCTGATCAGATGCTATGGGCTCAGAGCTTCTCAGTTAAGATAGCTGTCTGCAGTCAAGACTAGCCCCGTGACCTGCCATTAGTGTCTTTTGCCATGTATGTGGTCTTAAATGGAGCACTTCACCTAGGGATATGGCTTCTGGCTTTTCAAGTAGCTCCCACCCAAGGCCTGTAGCTTCCAGCTGCATGGGAGAGAAAGTAACTCCTTTGTGGAGCAAATTTCACCCTGAGGAAAGAGGAGATTCACTTCAGGTAGGTAATATAAATACCCTCTTTGTTTCTTATGTGGACTTTTCTGCTTCTTAGAATAGACTGTGTGGAGTCATCTCACATGACTGAGTAAATGATACTAATTTCTCAAGGCTATTAAAGCAGGGTGGCCCAAACAGGATGACTTTAAACAGAAACTTTCTCTCTGGTCTGTGGGCCCAAAGTCCAGCATCCGTGTGTGAGCAGTACCACGCTTCCTTCAGGTTCTAGTGCAATGGTTCTCAGCCTTCCTAACGCTGCAACCCTTTAATACAGTTCCTCACGTTGTGGTGATCCATCCGTAACCATTAAATTATTTTCATTGCTACTTCACAACTGTAATTTTGCTACTGTTATGAATCATAACATAAATATCTGTGTTTTCCAGTGGTCTTAGGTGACCCCTGTGAAAGGGTCATTTGATCACCAAAGGGGTCAAGACCCATGGGTTGAGAACTGTTGTTCTGGGATGATTCACTTTCTCACCTTTCTAAAGTGAGCCTCCTCTTCTGTCTGTCCATCTGTCCTGTAGATCTCTTGGCATTAGATGGAGAGCCCACTTAGATATTCTAGTGTGAGCTCATTATTACAGAATACTTAGTTACATCTGGAGGAACCTCTGGTCTAGGTAAGATGCTGTTCATGGGTTTCAGAAATTAGGATTAGACACACCTTCGCAGAGGCCACCATCCATCCCATCACAGATGGTCTTGCTTAACTCTCACTTAGTACCTTTATAGCTCTTTATCAAGTGGTAGCCCACGACAGAGACACGCCCACCTCGCCTCTCCTCCCAGCCACTGAGTCACTTTCTTCCTCTCCAGACAATATCATTCCCAAAAGGAAGCATCATACTCAATCCTTGCCTCTGCCTCTACTGCCGAGAAGAAGGCTAAGGCAATAATTATACATGATTTTCCAGATGGGATATAGTCTTCTAGTCTGTGCAAGCTACTCTAATAAATACCATAAACTGAGTACCTTATTTAAAAACCTTTTTCTTCCTGGTTCTGGAGGCTTGGACGTCCTAAATCAAGTCACTGGAGGATTTGGCATCTAGAGAAGACCCCCTCTGCTTCATAAATCGTGTCTTCCAGCTGTGTTTGCACTGTAGAAGCAAGTTACCTCTTCAGGGCCTTGTGGAAGGGCACTATTCTCAGAGGGCTTCACCTTCGTGACACAGTCACCTCTTCAAGCGCCACTTCTTGCTTCCATCACCCTGAGAGTTAGGGTTTTACCATATGCATAAAAAGATCTCACCAAGAGGGTGGACAGCCTCAGCTCGACCGTCAGTACAGGCTCTGCCAGCTCCTACCTATGTGACCTTGGACAGGTCATTTACTTAATGCCTCTAAGCCTCTGATTGTCACATGTAGACAAGATTGGTAAGAACTCTTAGTTGTAGAGATGTTACCAAGACCAACAAATGCCTAGCAAAAACACCTGACTGTCATAAGTACCAAGTATATATCTTCTATTATGATTAATATCTGAGCAGATATGTCCTCTAGGAGTCTGTTCCTATATGTAGTAAAATAAGTATTACAGGGTTCTGGACAGTGTGATAGTAGCCACAGCAAGCTGGCCTCATCCCCACAATGTGCTCTGGAGGCCATGATTTCTTTTCAGCTCCTATTGTGGGCACTGGAAAGAGCAGAAATGGGTTTCCCTTTGTGCCAGTGTGATCTGGGATCATCAAGTTTTCACGATCTCAGGCCACTTGTCCTAGCTGGTCTATCTCAGTCCATATGCTCCTCTCCCTGAGTCCCAGGTTCTCACATGGCTGATCCATTACCTGTTCCTCTCAAACAGTCTGGGATTCGCACTGTACTTCCTGCCTCTGATGCCCTCCCTCTGCCTCTCATTCATACAGGCTTGCTCACACAAAATTGTAAAATGCCATATCTCATTTAAACACCAGAGAAGGGAGCTTGTTCCTGTCTTTATATAATCTGTAGATTAAAAGAAAGAAAGAGATTCATGTTATTCTAATTAAATGTGGTTAAACGTCTGGAAAAAAAAAACCTATTGGGACATGTAGGAACCAAGAACAGAGACATCAACCATGTAATTGCTTACTGAAACTTTACTCTTTTGCCTCTGGCCCCTCAGTACCCAGCACTCACTTCAAATCCATCAGGACAGACCATTTCCCTGGGTTTTGATATTCGATTAAATAATATTGAAGAGGAGTTCCGTCGAGCTAGGCTTTTGAGATAAATAATTTGTGTGCATGTACTTGATGCTGGAAAGAGAACCCAGGTAAGGATGGATCCTAGGGGCTCAGGAACACTAAGCAAGCCGTCTCCTACTGAGCTACACTCCAGCCCCAAATCCATCATGCACGTCCCCCTGTCGAACCCTCCCACCTCTCTCGTAAGCTGTCACTCTCCACTCTTCGTTCAGCACTGCGCTGAGCTGTCTTGTCCATCTGTCTATTTTCTTCTTAGCCCCTCACCCCCAGAAACTACACTGACTTCACATTCCCATGTTTTATTTTCTGTCTTTTCATTAGGACACGTAAGTTGCACCAGAACAAGGAAGGCTACCTCCTTTAAGCTAAGCTATCCATACGTCCTTGATTCTTGGCTATATGGTACCCATTGGGTCTTCAATCAATATGCCTCAGATGAGTTAATTGATGAATATAACCATTTATTTTGCCTGTTGTGGCTGAGGTAGGATGTAAACCCAGATATGTCATTTTGTGATTCCTTTTATTGGCCCCCTCCTGTCCATCTTATTTCAGAGATTGTCTCCTTACTTTTTTCTCTGCTTTGTGGCTTTGAGGGCAATGGCAGCCATGTCATAGCCATCTTTGCAGTCCCATCCCTCCAGCTTCTGTAGGGATGTGCCTTGCTCCTCAGGCACTGCCCATATTTGCTAAGATGAATTGAATATGTTTCCATGACAACACTGGAGCAGGAGGAAGGATGTGAGGCCCTGTATGATTTCCCTACCCTCTCCATTGAGAACTGAATGACAAGATTGTGGAAGATTCTTCCTCAGAGCTCCCAGCATAGGGATCCCAGAACCACTCCTGGTCCAAGATGGCTTTGTCAGAGAGGCACCACTGATGCTAAAGCTAGCCAGGTCTCTATGCGGTGATGTCACAGTGTCAGCCTGAGTGAATACATCCTGTGGATGGTTTCAGTTCATTATCCATGTGAAGACTAAAGTCTAAGTCACTGCATTTCCTAGAAGATTGTAGTCTTTATAGCACAGTGATTTACTGGATGACTTACATGGCCAGGGATCACTGCTAGTGTTGGGTAGCCTGGGCATTTCAGTGACAAGGCAGTGGATGGATCTTTGTGGAAATGCCACTGTTGCATGGGAGCTTCCTGTCTGGCTTGATCCTTGGCTTCTCACATCTCCCCTTAGCTGTAAAAATCAAGGGAGCCTCACAAACTCCTGTACTGTCCCCTTTGTCTATGACATAGCAGCAAAAGGTTTCCTTGGAGCTGACACAAAATTGCCTGCTGTCATCAGAGAACTCAGAGGGCCTACAGAGACACAGTCAGCACCTGTGTACCGCATCAGACTCTGGCCGCCGAGTTGGTAAAGGACCTCCTGGAACAGTAAGTAAGAGAGGTGTGGGTAGCATGGTGGTCAGGGAGCCCTGGTTTCCCCTTTTGGGGACCAGCCAAACTGCTTCTGCTTTCCTGCTTTCCCAGGAACAGAGAAGAGGCAGACCCCATTTTAAACTGCCACAGGCTATGACCTCACTGCAGCTGGATGTCACCTCTCTTCCTTGTGTGAGTCCCCTCTCACATGAGTTTTCTCCATTAACACAGTTCCCAGAAGCCTCTCAGAGCTGGCCTTTAAGAGAATAATTCTCAGATTCAGGTTCCAAGAAAGACTCAGAACCCACTTGCAAGAGCTCTCCAAGCTGTTTCTGTCAAGGGCCAGATATACAGTCATGCTGCATGGACCACAGCACCTCTCGCAACTGTCCTCTCTGCAGCTCCCATGCTATGTCAGCCACAGTGAAGGACCGGCCAGACAAACGGAACTACAGCTTTCCGGCAAGTCTCACTGACAAATGCTGTGAGCAGCCGGATTTAGCCACGAACTGCAATTTGCCAACAGAGCACAGGCTTGTAAGTCAAGAGACCTTTCCTCCTCACCACCTCTTTATCCCCAGGGTCTTTCCCAGGTGCATCCAGGGGAGAGGTGTTGAAATGCTCTTTGTTGTTGAGAGACTTACCGGCTAATAGCAGTTCAAGAGGGTCAGACTCATGCTGCACTTCTCAGAGACTACAGAGTAGGAAGAGGATCCCACCCAGGGGCCGAGGACCCAAGAGCCAGGCCTTCAAACCTGCCACCTCAGCTCCTCTAACCAAACAGATCCTGTTGGCTGTGGCTACAAATCCCCAAACCCCAAGTCACTGGGATCTCCTGTTTCCCTCTTGGGAAGCTCACAGGAAATAAGGTCTGAGGGCACAGGGTGTCGGAACAAGCAAGATACACACAGCCTGGTCACTCTTCAGGCTCTAGTGCTTTCCTTATGCTCCCAACACTCTAGAAAGCTGCTTGCTGAGTGCATCTCTCAGGGTGAGCCAGAGCCACTGTCCAGACTCAGATGAGCTGCCAGAGCCTTAAATGAGGGCTCGCCGATCTTTAAAAAGCCAGCTAATCACCCTCTTTCATTTCTGACTGCAGTGGCATATCCCTGGCAGTCACTAAGATCAATCTAGGAACGTCTTCTAAGACAGAAGAATGTCTTCTAAGACAGAAGAAGGCAAGATGGTGGTGATTTCAGCATGAATTTTAGGAGATAACAGCCATTGGCCATTGTACATTAGCTGTGTTCTGACTTTTGGCTTGGCTTACTGGAGACTGCAATCCAAAGATCTCTGTGGTATATACTCCCTGCAACTCCAGACATTTGGGGACTTTGCATCGGTCGGGATGGATAAGGTTATGCTACAATACCACATTTCAACTTCTTAATGCAACCCAATTTTACTTCCGGCTCGTGTCACATGCCCAGTGTGGACTGACAGGCAAATTGTACTCACTGAAGTTGTTGAGGGTTCCAGTTTATGCTCCATCCTAGCATAGACCTTATGAGTTATCTTGTTATGGGAAAGGGCATGAACAACCTTGTTCTGGCTTCTAAAGTCTCTCTGGGGACCTTATCTGCTCACCTTTCATTGACTGAACAAGTGACATGTCACATGGGTGGAGAAGTCTACCCAGCCATAAGCAAGTTGGAGGGCAGGAGCCAGGTGCCTCATGGGAAGAGTACCCATAAGCGTTCATCTGGGTATTCTACACAGTGTAGCAAAGCACAGGCCAGTCATCTGAAAGTTGTACCCAAGTCCAGTTCCAATCATTCCTGGTCCGAGTCACATGAAAAAGTCCCCATCACACCTACCAGTGTTACAGACAGGGCCCTTCCTATTGGCCTTCCCTGTTACAGTGAAATACAGCCCTCTGACACTGTGACCTGTTGCGTGTAGGTTTTGCTACTCTGCCTTAACTCCGGCAACAGGTTGCACTACCAGCCTCTGCCCAGAGAATATTGGATCCTCAGACACACGCAGGCACGCACGCACACACGCACGCACGCACGCACGCCCGCGCTACTTAATTGAAATGCCTTTGCTAACTCAATGATCGATCACTGTTTAACCTCTGCCACCCCAGGCATAATCAGATAGAGTGACCATTGGCCACTAAAAGCCAAAACTTACACGGCTGGTTAGCTTTATCTCCGGCACCTACTCCCTGCTCTCGAGATCTCCCTCTTCTCCCTCTTCTGTTTCTGCTGAGTCTTCCCAAGCAACTCTTAGTGCTCTGCCCCATCCTCAGTCATTGGTCGCTGGTATCTTTATTGATGGATCAAGAACCAATTGGGAACAGGACCTGAGCCTCAGAACCAGCCCCTACAGTGACCAGCATAAATATCTCCTTAAGTGGCTTCTGCCAGGCTGTCTTGTCACAGCGATGAGACAACTAAGTGATATGCCACCCACCTTCTGAAGCTAACCTCCTAGCCTGGAGGGCTGAGATTTCAACACATGGATCTGAAGGATGCATGCACCTATTCATGGCGCCTTCTTCTGTGTGGCACTGACACCTCTGTATTCATGAGGCAGCCACAGCTTAAGGGCTCAGGTGAGAGGCAGGCCCTACCCCAACTCCAGACCAGCTCATCGACTCCAGGTCTTTACTCCAGTCAAGTCCCTCATTAGCATGGCTTCCTGACCTGATGCTGCCTTCCTTTGACTCTGACACAGCATGGCCTGTGTCTACCCTCCGTTCTCAGCAGTGCAGAGCATATGTGTGCCCCAAGGAGTGCCTCACGTAAGTGATCCTAGTGAGGAGAGAGAGAGGACAGAGTAACGCCAGACAGCCTAGACTAGAGGAGGGCTCAGAATGGGCCTGGGTTTCCAATGAGGAGATAAACCACGAAATTATGTTTTCATCATGCTTTTTGACCTTACCAGGCTGCAGAGGCTGGCCAGCCCTGCAGACACATGTGTAGCGAGATGTTCAATGCCTGCTCCATTCTTGGTATACAATAGATCCTTATTAAATGTTTTTTTGGGGAAATGTGAATACGTACATTTAAAGAATAATTCCATTTTCTTCTTTCCATTCTTGTAAGGGTGATAAGAATTTAACCACAAAGCAAACTACTGACATGTGACAAAGTCAATTAAATCAAAGTGAGGGGGGAGGCTTTTGTTCTGTGCAAAATCAAGTGGCCATTCAGAATTGGATTGAGGCCTGGGGAATGTCGCTTTTGGACCTCAATTAGAGAATTAATTCTTAGAATTCTGTCCTAAATGGTGAATGGGGTGGCTTTATAGCACTGTAATTTATTTTTTAAATTTTTTATTTATTTATCTTTTGATACAGGTACTCACTCTATAGCGTAAGCTGTTCTGGAAGTCATTATATAGTGCAGGCTGGCAATCCTACTGCCTCAGCTTCCCAAGGTGTGAGTCACCGCATCCTACCATAGCACTTTAAATGTCTGTCAAAGTGCTGGGCAGAAATAGTGTGTGGTGTGATTATGGTACTGGATGCCAAAGGGAGTCCATTTTGAAGGCTAGCATCAAGCCTAAACACAGCTGCCTCAGCAGCACAAAGCAAGTGCAGGGCAGTCCTTCCATCCTCAAATGAACTGCATTCACCTGTGTATGTATGTAACATGAAGATACATTAGATCAGATGAATGTGGGGAACTTTTGACAACGTCATGATCCTGGGACAAAGCAGAAGGCAAATCAGCTTCAAACCAACATGTGTCTAAGATGCAAGCGCACCCTAGTCTCTGGCTCCCTTTCTAATCTTCCTGACAGACTCACGCTGAAATGAAGACACGGTGGAAACCTGACCCAGCTTCAGGAAAGACCTTGTCCTATCACCTGTCCTCAAGTAAAGAGAGGAGAGGGCAAAGGGTGGGGCTGATGGCACATCCAGTGAGGCTGTTCTGCTGCAGTTTTCTTTGATATCACAGGAACCAAAACCAACCAAACAACAAAACCCCAGCAATTAGTGAAGCTCTGCTAAAATCCACATGTGAATACCTTGACTCCCCCAGAAATATGTTAATGGAATTTGAAGGTGGGCCATTGAGGAGTGATCAATATTTGGTGAGGTCGTGTGGCTCTTGCACCTCTGTAAGATGAGGAGAGAGGCCACCCTGCCTGCCCACTTGCTTGCTCTGCCTCAGATGTGACAGTACAGCAGGAAGGCCTTTGCCAGCTGCCAAGCAGATGTCAACACCATGATCACAGACTTCTTAGTCTTCAGAACTGTGAGCTAACTGATTTATAACCTCATTATAAATTACCCAGGCCTGGATGCTTTAGCATATATTAGATATTCTATATTTATTAAATAAAATATATAGGCATATACATGGACATGGACATATACATATATATGGCCAGCAAGATGGCTCAGAGGATAGTTATCTGCCATCAAGCCTAACGACCAGAGTTCAAGTCCCAAGATCTATATGGTGGAAAGAGAGACTTGACTATAGCAAGTTTTCTTTTGACCCCCACGCTTGCTCTATGGTACTCTTCCCTCAAAAGAAATAGAAAGAAAGAAACCAACCAATAAATAAATGTAAGAAAAATGGTCTAAGCCTGCTTTCTATCCTTATATTTTTCAAAGACCCTTCTTCACATGCATAGAATTCTCCAAAATATTGATTCTGACCCCAGATATATTTCCACTCACATGCACTGCACACACAAAGCACATATGCACACAGGAACATTCATGTCCATGGAGCCGGGGTCTTATAGAAAGCAAACAGATATAGAAGCCTCAGTTATACCACAATGTGGGGGAAATACCCCGAAGGTTGGATACCAGAAGTACTTTGAAGAAGTGACCAACAACGGCCCATTCCCTCATAGGCAGAACTCCTGGGTCCCAGGACCCAAGGTGGATGTGGGAGAGGCTTCTCTCTCTACTGTACCCCATAGCCACGTTCCAAGTGACGGCTGGCCTGCTGTCCCAGAAATGAGGGCTCTTCCGGTGTGGAGGTCTGTTTTCATCACAGAGAAGCACTTCCACTGTGTGATAAACACTGTTCTTCTGGTGTCAAAGTGGAGACAAACAGCTGGTCACATGTGGCTCTGATCCCCACGAACTAGCAGGGAGGGAAGGAGGTGCTGGCCAGTCCTGCTTAGTGAAATCATATTTCTTCTTCACAAGTACCGTACCTGGGACCCAAGGGGTTCTCGGAAGTAGATTGTAAAAGGAAATAGAAATCTCGTTAGTGTCTACAGCTGAAGCCCAAGGCTGTTGCACTGTGTGAGCAGAAAGTGGGTCCTGAGTATCAGCTGAGCAGCCAAAGGGAAAGCTGGGTAAGTTATTAAGCTATTTCCTCCTAGTTCAAAACTGCCATCCTGTATTCCCCAAGGTATAGCTGTTGAGGTGTACAAGTCTCTGCCACATCTGGGTCTCCATAACTCTTGCCAGTGATATCCTTCACCTGGTGCCTTAGTTAGGGTTTTACTGCTGTGAACAGACACCAGGACCAAGGCAGCTCTTATAAAGACAACATTTAATTGGAGCTGGTTTATAGGGTCAGTCCATTATCATCAAGGTGGGAGCATGGCAGCATCCAGGCAGGCATGGTGTGGGAGGAGCTGAGAGTTCTACATCTTCACCTGTAGGCCTCTAGCAGACTGGCCTCCAGGCAGGTAGGACAAGGATCTTAAAGCCCACGCCCACAGTGACACACCCTCTCCAGCAAGACCACACCTTCTCTAACAAGGCCACACCTCCAAATAGTGTCACTCCCTGGGACAAGCATATTCAAACCATCACACCTGGCCATCAACAGTGTACATCTGTGTGTTTGGTGGCTATAAAACCATATTTACTGAACCGGTTTGCAAGGATCTGCACCCAGGTCCTTCCCCTGAGCATCCAGGTTTGGATGGTTCTAACGTCTTTCCAGCACTTATGATGCTGGTTGGTTTGGGGGCACTGCTTTGGCCCTCCAGTCCTCTCTTACCTGTGCAGTTAATACCCTTTCCTGACCTGCAACTGAATGACGTCACGAGATCATTTCCTTCGTCAGTTTCACCACTTTTTCAAAAGTTTTCATCATGACTTACAATCTCAGAGAGCTGGGAAGCGGCGTTTCAGAAAATATAAAATGGAGTTTTAGTTTTTCAAATGTTATCATCTGAACAGAAGTGGGAGATTTTCCAGTTGAAAGATCTTCTGCAAAACTAATTCATTTTATTTAAAGGCTTCCCTCTTTGTATTTGGAGGTTAAATAAATGAAAGAATTCATTATTCCGCCAAACAAATCATTTCACTTATTTTGGGTAAATTGCACTAAATGTGGTTTAATTACTGTGTCCAGAATAGCATTTCACATCTGTGGCCCCAGAAGCGGTTATAACTATGAACATCTAGAGAAAAGAAATGGAGCCCTCTTGTGGCCAATTTAAATACTACAGACCTTGCCCCAAAGAACCCCTTAGGGAATGGTATCTTGAAACACCACGGAATGCAAGTGGAGTCTGCTGTCCATGCTTCTTAGCATGCAGCCGATGTAACATTAAAAACTGTAAGCAAGGCCATTACTCAATGCCAAATTTTAGATGCAAGTCTGGGGAATGAGAAGGTCTGAATCTGGGTGGCATACAAGGTAAAAGAGATATCCAAATCCTTGTGTTGTCAGAAATTCTAATGCAAGTCACAGTAATTTCCTTCTTATGGTCCGTACACAGGTAAAGGTAAGGCCTCAAGGCATAGTAATGAGGAAAACTTACTGAATTCAGCAAGTGATTATCGCCTGGGGAAGAAGGGCGGATCTGCACATTGTCACCAGCAAAGGCAGAAGAATCAGGAGAAGCCTAGCGTTAGAGCCTCAGGGGCAAGCAGGGTTAAGGAAGTGATCTTGGGGTCCAGTGGCAAGGAGTTCAAATGCTGTCTGAGCTTGTTCCTAGCTGTGTGACTTTGGGCAAGCTATTCAGTAACCTTCATCTCTTGGCTTTCTTTGGAAAATGAAAGCAGTGTGTGTCTGATTCAAATCACCTTATAGGATTGGACAAAGCACACAAGTCACGGGGCCAAGCTGGGTGGCTTCAAGGGGTGACCTTGCTGTGACCTTTGGTAAGTTTTATATCTTCTTATACACTGCAAGGTTGTTTGAAGATTAAATGACCCCCACACACACACCACACACATGCACGCACACACACACACACACACACACACACACACACGCAAACATGCACACACACACAGTTAGACTAGACACTGGGGAAAAATGCCATTCTATTTAAAGATCCCTGGGAGACTTTAAAAATGGCGAATGTGGAGAAAATGATAGCTTTATTATTGGCTGCCAATCATGGGCAATGTACTTCTCTTTTCCCTGCCCACTTTTTTTCTACTTGTCAAATCATATAAAATTGCCATTCCGTAGGTCAAAAATACTTGAATATGACAGTTCTTCAGGTAAACCTGATACAAACCAATGCTTGCCACCATTAAGGGCTGTTAGTGTTGGCCTCAGACAAGGGAGAACAGAGAGCTCACTGGGCCCAGGGGCCGATGAGGACATTCTGGGTGATTTTAGTGGGATTTGGTCCCTCAGCTCTCCGGTGCTGGCTTTGGGAGGATGTTGGGTAAGGATGTTGCCTGGGAATCTGTGACAATTAGGCCCTAACTGGAGACTCAGGCCCCATTACAGGTAGCTCAATGGGGAGAACTTCAGGTGGAATTGGAAAAGATTAAAAGTCTATAGGAAACATTGGGGCCATCATTGATTAGCAACAAGGTGTGGCTATCATCTTGTCTACTAGAAGGGGATAGAGAAGGGGCAGCATTGTCAGGGGTAGAGCCAGGGCCACCAGCAGAGAGGGAATAAGGTGAGCCCAGCCACTACTGCTGGAGTAGAGAGAAAAGAGGCAAAGGCTCTCTCTCTCTCTCTCTCTCTCTCTCTCTCTCTCTCTCTCTCTCTC
>JANHMN010000007.1:14658219-14701548 GCA_030674055.1 Rhabdomys pumilio
TCTCTCTCTCTCTCTCTCTCTCTCTCTCTCTCTCTCTCTCTCTCTCTGCTTCTCCCCCTCCTTCCCTCACTGCCCATCTGCCTCCTGCCTTAGTCTCCAAGACTGAACTCCATGGATGAATTCCATCCCAGTTGGTAACAAAGCCTGACCCATTGCAGTGTTCAGAATGAGTCTCTGAATTCAGAGGAGAGCAGGGAAAAACAGAAATCAATGTTAAGAGCACAGAGGCAAATGATGCCTGTGGGGGGGGCGGCAGAGCTGGGGGAAGAGGAAGCCCTGGAGTTGGTTCCCTTTGGAGCCAGTGTCTGCCATGAGTTCTCTGCATTTCCATAGTCCCATAAATGAAGAGGTCCTCTGGAATGCTCTCTCAGAGGCTCTGCCAAAGCTCCAGAGTGGTCACTGTATAATTACCAATGTACTGAAGCACTGTGGGGGAAATAAACCCTTTCACAAGGCCCCAGAGTCAGATCCAGAAGCATCAGAAAGCCAAATCTGGAAGGGAGGGTTAGCCCACAAACACCAACCTACCTGTGAAGCCGACCACCTTCTCTGCCATGTGCACTACCACGGTGCCACCTGCTTCTGCCGGTGGCTTCTTCTGTGCCCCCTTTCACACAAGCTCTACCATGGCAGACTTTCAAGTTTCATGGATCAAGTTCATATCCTAAAGGACTTCTGAATTCAGGACCAGTCGTGATACCTGAGCACGGACATTTGGGACCCATCTCTAAATGAAATGGCCCTACCTCAAGATGTGTCTTCAAACTGAGAAAGAGCATAAACGTGTACATACAGACCAGTGCACAGGACCAACTCAGGAAGGCAGCTTATTACCTATGCAGTGAAGGATTTGCTTCATTTTCCAATTAACTGCGCCCACTGTCTCTTATCAAAGTCTCCACCCCACCCCTTACGGTGGCCTTCTTAATACAGCACTGAACATCCAACTGTCCAAAGCAGAGGCCTGGCTCCTGTAAACAGATAGCGTTGCTTTAACTACCACGAATGAATAGAAAGCTGTTGGACTGATTTGGAGTTAACACTATTTGCTTACCGGAGCCAGGCCTCTGCACCTTGGATGTTCAGTGCTGTATTTAATCCAGAGGTGTCTGCCTCCAATCATCAGCGGTGGCTACCCTTTCCTCTTCTGGCATTTTTGCTGTAATGACTTTCCCAGCACGGAATCAGGATAAGAAGAATGCTTTCCCTGGAATACTTGTTATGGCTCAGATATTTACCTTCATAGATAGTGGACTGAAGGTTTGTGCTCCCTCATGTCCATATGCTGAGATCCAGACCTCCAATCTGATGTTATCAGAATGTGGGGCCTTTAGGAGCTAATGAAGCCCTAAGCGTGGAACATTCTTGTAGATAAAGACACCCATAGCCGGGAGCTGGTTCAGCGGGTAAAGTGACTGTCCTCCAAGCAAGAAGACCTGAGTTTGGATCCCCAGTACCTGTGTACAAGCTGGGAGCAGTAACACATGTAGGTAATTTCAGTCCTAGGGAAGGCAGAGACAGGTAGATTCCCTGATCCTGCTGGCTAGCCAATCTAGCCTAGTCAGTGAGCAAGTAAAGGTAGCTTCACAGAACCCAGTCAGGTTTAGTGAAGACAGCCTGACTCCAAACTACGGTGGAAGACAGTAGGTATCAGTCGCTGCCCTGCACAACCATGTACATACATGCATGTGTACCCCCATACTCAAGTGCACACACATATGTATACACAGAGAAATGAAGACACGAGTGCTCTCTCTTCACAGCCTTCTGTGTAAGGAGGACACAGCAGAGGGAGAAGAGACTGCAGCCTGACCAAGGTCTCAGGGGAACCTGGCCACGCTCCATCTTACCTCTAATCTCCAGAACTGGGGGGAAATGATTGTTAGCAATTATTTTTAGGCCACTCGGCCTGTAGTAATTTGGTCCTAGATAATGCAAAGGTTTCTCTCACTGGGATATCAGCTCAACCTGTGTAATTTCCATGACAGGAAAGAAGCTTAGTTAGGATCTCCCACCAGGCTGCTGTACATACATACATACATACATACATACATACATACATACATACACATGCACACACATGTGAACATACACACATTCGCCATCAAGAAAACAGCTGCCTCCTTTATAAACCCAGCCTCCCTATGTCTCTGTAGACATCTTCTTTGAGGTGGAATGAAAATGCTGTCACTCCATCCCACTCCAACACTTTGTAAACTGCTAGTCTGCTCATGAAACAGGAGTGGTGGGTGGGGTGTTCGGAAGGCAAAGATTAGAAGAGGTTGCTTGAAGGTTCCATTCATATAAACTCAAGGCTGGGAGAGGTTATCTTCAGGAAGGGAGGTCTGCCTTCAGAGTACTTGGACAAACTCATCCAAAGCATCGGCTTCACAGCATCCACCCAAGGGCTCCCCAGAGGCTTCTACCTCGTGCATAGGTCTCTTGTATCGATCACTTAACTGTCAGCCTCTCTCCGCCTCTGTCTCGTGTGCTTAGAACACACTGACAAGTCGTTACCACTGCACTATTTCTCTCTGTCATGTTTGCTCTTTCTGGGGATTTAACTAGAAGGGCGTAGCTGAGAGGTGCGAAAGTTCTCTTGAATCCATCCAAAGGCAAGAGACGCTCGCAGCACCGAACATCTCGTTATACACACAGTCACCAGAGCGCCTACTAAATGACACACACGAAGTAACTACTGGGAAAGGATGCTGAATATAACTAGGTGCTGCTTCTCAGGAGCTTACAGGCTAGCAGTGGGAAGAAACAAACAAATGCTCAGATGAAGGGCGCCTGCCTTGGGCCAGCGAGGTGATCCAATGGGTAAAGGCATTTGCTGCTCTGCCTGACAGCACTGACTTCACAGTGGAAGGGAAGTTGGCCTCTCATTTCCCCGTATCACTGAAGCATGCCTTGGACCACACCTATCACCACTGACCCGTCTTCCCCCCCCCCCCTCTCACACACACACACACACACACACACACACACACACACGCACACACACACATGCACACACACAGACACACACTAAAATTTAAAGAGTTTTAAAACATTCCTCTTTGTTCCCAGAAGACCCTTCTTCCTTATGCCCAAGTGCCAAGGTAAGGCTACAGAGAGGATGTACTGGGTGGACTGGCACCTGGGGCATGAGAAGCCTAGGAATACAAGAGTACTTGATTCTTAGCAAATAGAGCAACCATGCCAATTTCGGAAAGCTGAGGGCCTTGTCTTTGCCCACCGTGGTACTGTCTGACTGAGCCATAGCCAAGGGCATAGGTCCCCTTGACAGCAAGTTCCTGGCAACCATGTCTACGAATGAAAAGAAAAGCAGACTTACGTCTATGGGAGAACCAGCTAAAACTGCAGGCTCTGAGAACGCTGCCGTCCTGGAGTCTTTTTTGCCGATCACACTTGTGTTATATTACACACTTACTTGTGGGCAAGGCATAAGTCAGCCTCATTTAGTCTATGACGACCCCAGAAATATGCACCATGCATGTGCACCCCATCTTCCACGGGAGGGAGGAAGCTGCACCATTGAAATGCTTCATCAAAACCATAGCGAGGCCAGCATCAAAGCCCAGTGAACGGCCCTGAACCTCACATCCTCATCTGTCACTGGCAAGAGGATTGTGAGACGTGGTCATTCATGAATGACTGTGTGAGCTCACCTGATCTTACAGCGGAGATCGTATTCCCATGGCCTCTCGACTCTTGCGCATCAGAGCCATGCGATTTTGCCAAATATTGCCCATGGGATCAATTATCTTCAGCTGAAAAGGGTATTTCCCCTCTACAGCTGACTCAAGGGTTGTTGCAAAGAGTGGACTTTGGCCTTCGCCGAGTCACTAACCCTGCCAGCGTTATTCCTGCCTCCAGGTAGGCATTGCACAAAGATTTCTCCTATAAAATAAAATAAAATAAAATAAAATAAAGACCATCCCGTTACCTCCTGCAGTGGAGGGTTCATAAGTTTTGTGCCTTTTCCCAACTAATGTTTTTTTTTTTATTAACCATGAGGGCCAAGCAGGCTCTAAACTAGTGGTTCTCGACTTTCCTGATGCTGTCACCCATTACTACAGTTCCTCATGTTGTGGTGACCCCTAACCGTAAAACTATTTTGTTGCTACCCCAGAACTGTAACTTTGCTGCTGTTATGAATCATAATGTGAGTGTTGGATACGTAGGACATCTGACAGGAGACTCCATCTGACAGGAGACTCCATCTGACAGGAGACTCCCAAAGGAGTCGGGACCCACATGTTGAGAACCACTGGTTTAAACAAACAGGTGAGTTTCACTAAGGGTTTTATGTTGACCGGGGCTGGTGTTCGGCTCTATTGCAGGGTACATCTGAAATGCTCTCCCAAACATTCGCGTGTTAGGGGTCTGGCTCCCAAATCGGGACTCTGGAGAAGAGCCGGAAACCTTCAGTTAAGGCGAGGTGGGGGCCCTTGGGAAGGTGTGGAAGTAAAACATCCCTCTGGTGTTTGACTATGTTACTCCCAGATGGTGGTGCTGGTTTGAAAGAAGATGGGAAGTCCAGGGTGTGGACCTGGCTACTATGTGTAGGTGAGTGGGAGGTGACCAGGAGGGTTAGTCCTGCCTCTGGTCTACGCTTTGTTTCCACAGTCACGCCTTCACTGTGTGGCCAAGACCAATCTCTCCTCCCTAGAGTTTCTTCTATCATTTTGCGCACAGAGGTGCAAAAGTAACTAACACATCAACTCGGTGGGGGGGAGGGGTGCTCTCACACATGGGCTGATGGGGGATGGTGCCATTCCTCTCTCCTTTGCTTCTGGCCTGTGGTGAGCAGCTGATGTGGTACTTCCTCGTGAGCCCAATGCAGGGGACTAACTGTGAACAGGAACTTCCAGAGCTATAAGCCAAAATAATCCTTTCTCTCTATAAGCTGATTATCTCAGCTCTTTCCTGTAATTAACTAACATAGGCTCCAGGCAAAAAGTCTCCTCTACACAGATATTTGAAGGAACTAGGGGGTCTTGTTTCACTTAGGTTACAAAGAAACGGGCAGGTGGAGGATCCATGTTGGGGATGGCGACCCATCCTTAAACAGCACCTGGATCCTTGTGGACACTAGGGAGCTGCCAGAGCTCCAGCCATCACATCTGAGAGTGAGAACAGCAAGGCCAAACAGTTAGTTTCATGGATTTGACACCTGATTCCTACCCCTGCCTCAGATACACACAAGGGAATTTATCTAGGAAATTCCTCACAACTTCTGCATCCATCACCAAAACAAGCAAACAAACAAACAAACAAACAAAAAATAATGCCTACCTGCAAGGGAAGCTGGGAAATCTGAGGTTGTTTTGCTATTTCTAAACTAGGATCATGGCTCCTCTAAGGACAGACCTCTGTTAACTCCAAAGAAGATACAAGAGAAAGGACAGACTTGGTTAAACCAAGTGAGACCCAGAGAATGTTCTGAGTTGGAGGCCTTGGTGCTGAGAGGCACAGGCAAAGCTGTGTAGGCCACATGTCCTGCAGAGAGAAGGTCATGGTTCCACACCACATCTTCAGAGAGGGACACAGAGTATCTTTCTTAAGAAATAGGACCATTAGGAGCCCAGGAGATGGCTCAGTTGGTAAGTGACTGCCACTCAGGCTCGAGGATCTAAGCTCAGAGCCCCATGTTAAAACCAGGTTGTGGTTGTGGCTGCTCCTCCAGAGAACCCAGGTTCAATTCCCAGCACCCACACTGCAGATCACTACTGTCCGTAACTCTAGTTCTAGCGGATCTGGCACCCTCACACAGACATACA
The DNA here is from genome assembly GCA_030674055.1 of Rhabdomys pumilio. Classification (NCBI taxonomy): domain Eukaryota; kingdom Metazoa; phylum Chordata; class Mammalia; order Rodentia; family Muridae; genus Rhabdomys; species Rhabdomys pumilio. Next base: position 14,664,009 of record JANHMN010000007.1, read on the forward strand.
TGCAGGCAAAACACCAATGCACATAAAAAGTAAATACATCTCTGAGAGAGAGAGAGAGAGAGAGAGAGAGAGAGAGAGAGAGAGAGAGAGAGAGAGTTTGGCAAACAGTTTTAAAAATAAAAAATCAGTAGGCAAATCGATAACCCTGCATTGGAGGAACCAGAGACAGAGAAACCCTGGGCTTGCTAGCAAGTCAAGCTGAAACAGCAAACTTCAGGCCTGAGAGAGAGACTTTGTCCCAAAATAAGGAGGATGGGCTGGAGAGATGGAGAGATGGCTCTGCTGCACACCCAGGTTTGGTTCCTAGCACACACATCAGAGAGCTTACAACTGCCTGTGACTCCAATTCCAGAACACCCAATCCACTCTTCTGGCTTCTGGGGACACCAGATATACATATGTTTCACAGACAGACAGACAGACAGACAGACAGACAGACAGACACACACATAAATAAATAAATAAATAAATAAATAAATAAATAAATAAATAAATAACGTTTTAAAATTAAGTGGAAACTAAGGAAAATATTGTCAACCTCTGGCCTCCATACACATGCTCACCGACACACACAGACACACATATAAACATACATACACATTTTACACACACACGTGGTCTACCTAAACACAACTGCAAATACATACACACACTGCAAGCAGACATAAATGCTACACCTACACACACACAATGCTCACACACATGCACACGTGCTGCACACACAGACACACATACACACACACACACACACACACACACGTTACACACACACGTTACACACACAGAAACACATACACAGCCCATATGAGATTTAAAAAAAGAGAAAACCTCCACCCATCTCCTCACTCTCATTCTCTCTAAAAAAAAAAAAAAAAGAAAGAAAACAAAAAGAATGGAGGGGAAGGAGGGGGAGGAAGAGGAGGAAGAGGAGGAAGAGGAGGAAGAGGAGGAAGAGGAGGAAGAAGAGGAGGAGGAGGAAGAAGAAGAGGAGGAGGAGGAAGAGGAGGAAGAAGAGGAGGAGGAGGAAGCTAAATGCTTTAACTTCTGACAGTGTAGTCAGCATCGGGTCTAGAAAGTTCTCTTTATCTGTGTATTCTTTGTCCGATTCCTGCCTCTCTCCTGGTCTTGGCGCACTGCACTCAACAAGTATGCAGACTTTTAACAGGTATAAGACGAAAACCAGTTATGCCCCACCTTGTAAAGTTGCCAGACAGAGAAGGGACTCTCATTTATAAGGCACCTCCATCCTCAGCAGCATCAAAGCCTCGTTCGCCTTTGAATTAGAGGTTGTGCCCTCAAACCACGGCTTTCATTGTCCTGCCAAGAGCTTACATAGTTGTTAATTCAGCTACTTCAAGATGGAATACTTTACTGAGCTTAGCAGAAAACTGGGAGTTGCAAAGAAAAAAAAATTAACCCTGCCTTTAATCTTATTTTGAAACCATTCATTCATCCATTTGTTCCATCGTTTGATTTTAACTGAAGCAGTAGAATTTTCTCCTCTCAGGGCATAATCCAGGCGCTTGCCACATCCTTTGAAACTTGCGTGCTCTGTTAGAGGAAAAACAAGCGGGCAGCCATGTATAGTCTAGAGAGACAAGAGTATGCACATTCATAGTCTTGAACACACAAAAATGGGGCCACTACAGTACGGTACAAACATAACCGAGGAAAGAGAATTGCAGTTTCTGGGGCCTGAATGACCACCCTGCAGGGGCATAGAGTCACGTCAACCCTTGCTTAAAACCTGCTTAAAACCGACGTGATCAAGTCAGTATTCAGCTTTCATCTTGAAAATAAGAGCATGCGGGGTGCTACTAACTAAAGCTAAGACCACAGAAAACTCAACTTCACAGCAAATATCCAAACAAGCAATCAACTAGGCACCCAGCAGACAAGGAAAAAGAAACCCTTGCGGCTTGCCCTGATCTAGTAGAGCAGCAATGCCAAAGCCAGACACTAGGTGGCGATCTTAGCACAGCCTGCTGTCTCTGACAGTTGGTACCAGTCTGTGCCCAGTTGGTTTTCTTTCTAGAAAAAGCAGCCCAACATGCAGAGGACACATCAGGAAATTATCTTTATAGAAGAAAAAGACACAGCGTACTATTAATAGTACTCCCTGCCTTTTTTTTTTTTTTTTTTTACAACGATCAATAAAATTATCTTTTGTTAGTGGTAAATACCTTGTTACAACAAAGGTGACTTGAAATTACTGGAGGGAGGAGCCTCAGTCTTTTCAGCTGAGCTCTTCTGTCAAGGGAGCAACAATCTCCACACACAGAAGCCTGGAGTCCTGTACTCAGCCAACTCCTTGAAAACCCTGACTACCATTCGACCGACCGCAGTCTCAGAGGAGAAACTTCCAACGTGGGAGCAATTGACAGAAAGCCTTAATCCCTTAAATTGCCCAACTTTAATAAGAATGGTTGCCCCTCTCTCCAGCAACTAGATGAATGAGGGAACGGGGATTACTACACAAATAAAGAAAAGCGATCTGTGAATAGAAGCCAGGAGGATGCTGGGTGTCAGGACTAAAGTTTCAAGGGCAACAACAAACGGTTAAGTGGGACTCTTACCTCTCACAGATGCCCTCACAGTAGAGAATTAGAAAGCAGAGGCAGAGGAGAAAGAAGGCAATGCCAGCCAACTCGATCTAAGGCAACACAAATAGCAACATTTATTGTCCTTTAAAGGGATGGGGATTTCTGAAAACGCTGGCCCGGGGTAAGGAGGAAAAGCAGACTTGGACCTGAAACGACTTTGGGAAAAATGGTTGAGTCACATGTGGTGTCCAAACAGTGGTCACAGAAACAGGCCGACAAGGGTTTCGCTGGTCTATGATGGGAGAGAAGAAGGGAGAGTGTACAGCTCACAACAGGAAGTCGAAGAGATGGCTCGGGGGCGGCAGGCGGTTAAGAACACTTACTGGTTTTTTTCATACGAAGATGAGAATTATTCTTTCAAGACCTGTGAAGAATTGTGTTAGAATTTTGATGGGGCTTGTGTGATGGGGTAGGTCCTGCCAATCCGTGAGCAAGGGAGACCGTTCCATCTTCTGATACCTTCCTCAGTTTCTTTCTCAGGGACTTAAAGTTCTTGTCTTACAGGCCTTTCTCTTGCTTGGATAGAGTTACACCACGGCATGTTATTTTATTTGTGAATGGTGTCGTTTCCCTAACTTCTTTTTCACCGGGTTTATCATTTGTGGAGTGGAAGGCTACTGATTTCTATGAATTAATTTTGTATCCAGCCACTTTGCTGAAGTTGTTTTATCAGTCATAGGAGTTCTCTGGTAGAATTTTGGGGGGGGAGGGTCACTTATATATACTGTCATATCATCTGCAAATATTGATACTTTGACTTCTTCCTTTCCAATGTGTATCCCCTTGGTCTCCTTTGATTGTCTTATTGCTCTAACTAGAACTTCAAGTACCAAATTGAAGAGACAGAGAGAGAGTGGACAGCCTTTTCTTGTGCCCAATTTTTGTGGGAATGCTTTAAGTTTCTCTTCATTTAATTGTATGTTGGCTATCGGCTTGCTCTGTGTTGTCTTTATTGTGCTCCTCATATCCCTGTTCCCGGTCCTCTCCAAGACTTTTATTGTGAAATGGTGTTAGATATTGTAAAAGGCTTTTTCAGCATCTAATGAGATGATCATGTGATTTTTTTTCTTTCAGTTTGTTTATATGGTGGATTACATCGATGTATTTTCATATATTGAACCACCTCTGCATCCCTGGAATGAAGCCTACTTGAACATGGTGAATGATGTTTTTGATGTATTCTTGGATCTGATTTGAGAATATTTTATTGAGTATTTTTGCATCAGTGTTCATAAAGTAAATTGGTCTGAAATTCTCTACCTTTGTTGCGTCTTTGTGCGGTTTAGGTGTCAGAGTGACTCTGGCCTCAGAATGAGTTGAACAGTGTTCCTTCTGTTTCTATTTTGTGGAATAGTTTGAGGAGTATTGGCGTTAGCTCTTCTTTGAATAGATATTCTAATAATAGAATTCTACTCTAAAACCATCCAGCCCAGAGATTTTTTTTTTAATAAGTGCTTCTATTTCCTTAGGAATTATAGGACTATTCAGATGGTTTACCTGATCTTGGTTTAGCTTTGGTATGTGGTATCTGTCTAGGAAATCATCCATTTCATCAAAGTTTTCCAATTTTGTGGAGTACAGGCTTTTGAAATAAGACCTGATGATTTCTTGAATTTCTTCACTGTCCATTATTATGTCTCCTTTTCATTTCAGATTTTGTTAATTTGGATACTGTCCCTGTGCCCTTTGGTTAGTATGGCTAAGGGTTTGTCTATTTTGTTGATTTTCTTAAAGGACCAGCTCTTTGTTTAGTTGATTCTTTGTATTGTTCTCTTTGTTTCTAAATGATTGATTTCAGCCCTGAGTTTGATTATTTCCTGCCACCTACTCCTCCTGAGTGTATTTTCTTTCTTTTTTTTATTCTGGAGCTTTCAGATGTGCTTTTAATTCATTAGTATGAGAACTCTCAAAATTTTTTATGAGGGCACTTAGTGCTATGAACTTTCTTCTTAGCACTGTTTTGTGTGTGTGTGTGTGTGTGTGTGTGTGTGTGTGTGTGTGTGTGTGTGTGTCCTATAAGTCTGGATATGTAGTGGTCTCATTTTCATTGAATTTTAGGAAGTTTTTAATTTCTTTATTTCTTCCCTGACCCAATGACCATCGACTAGAGAGTTTTTCAATTTCCATGAATTTGTGGGCTTTCTGTTGTTTCTGTTGTAGTTTAAGTTCAGCTGTAATCCATGGTGATCTGATAGGATGCACTGGGTTATTTCAATCTTCTTGTATCTGTTTAGGTTTGCTTTGTGACTGATTATGTGGTCAATCTTGGAGAAGGCTCCATAGAGTGCTGAGAACAAGGTATATTTTTTTGTGGTTGGGTGAAAGGCTTTATAGATATCTGTTAAGACCATTTGAGTCATAACCTCTGTTCATTTCTTTATCTCTCTGCTTAGTTGTCTTGGTGATCTGTCTATTGGTGAGAGTGGTGTGTTGAGGTCTCTCACTATTAATGTGTGGCATTCAATGTGTGATTTAAGCTTTAGTAATGTTCTTTTACAAATGTGGGTGCCCTTGCATTTGTGGCATAGATGTTCAAAGTTGAGATGTCCTCTTGGTGGTTGATTTTTCCTTTGATGAGTATGAAGTGACCTTCCCTGTCTCTTTTGATTACTTTCAGTTGGGCGTCTATTTTATTAGATATGATAATGACTACTCCAGCTTTTTTCTTAGGTCCATTTGCTTAGAAACCTTTTTTTTTAAATCCCATTATATTGAGATAATGACTATCTTTGCTGCTGAGATGTGTTTCTTGTATACAGCAGAATGATGGAGTCTGTTTGCCCATCCACTTTGTTAGCCTGTGTCTTTTTACTGGGGAATTGAGTCCATTGATGTCAAGAGATATTAATGGCCAATGATTGTCACTTCCTGCTATACTGGTGGTGGTGGTGGTGTGTGTGTGTGTGTGTGTGTGTGTGTGTGTGTGTGTGTGTGTTTCTTTTCTATTGGTTTTAATGGTATGAAATTATTTTTTGTGTTTTCTTGAGTATAGTTAGTCTTGTTGGTTTGGAGTTTTTCTTTTAGTATCCTCTGTAGGGCTGGGTTAGTGAAAAGGTATTGTTTCAATTGGGTTTTGTTATGAGATATCTTGTTTTCTCCAGCTATGGTGACTGAAAGCTTTGCTGGGTATAGTAGTCTGGACTGACATCTGTGGTCTCTTAGAGTTTGAAAAACCTCTGCCCAGGCTCTTCTAGCTTTCAGAGTATCAGATGAGAAATTGGGTGTAATTCTGATAGGTCTGTCTTTGTATGTTACTTGGCCTTTTTCCCTTACTGCTTTTAATATTTTTTCTTTGTTATGTATTTTTATTTATTATTATTTTATATTAACTTTATTATTATTTTATAATAACTTTGTTATTATATGATGGGAGGCTTTTCTTTTCTGGTTCAATTTGTTTGGTGTTCTGTAAATTTCTTGTGTGGACATTTTCGTCTATGATTTTGTTGAAAATATTTTCTGGGCCTTTTAGCTGAGAATCTTCTTCTTCTATTCCTATTAATCTTAGGTTTGGTCTTTTCAAAGTGTCCCAGATTTCTTGGTTGTTTTGTGTCATGGGCTTTTTAGATTTTGCATTTTCTCTGACTTATATATTGACTTCTTCTATCATATCTTCTACACCTGAGGTTCTCTCTTCCATCTCCTGTATTCTGTTGGTGATGCTTATGCCTGTTGTTCCTGTTCTCTCTCCTAGGTTTTCCATCTCCAGGATTGCCTCAGTTTATATTTTCTTTATTGCTTCTATTTCCCTTTTCAGGTCTAAGATAGTTTTATTCATATCCTTCATCTGCTTGGTTGTATTTTCCTGTATTTCTTTATATTTATTTTCTTCCTCTTTTAATGCCTCTACCTGTTTGAATGTGTTTCCTTGAATTTCCTTGAGAGATGTATTCATGTCCTCTCTAAAGGCCTCTATCATCTTTATAAGATTGGATTTAAGATCCCCTTCTTGTGCTTCAGTTTCATTAGGATATCCAGGGTTTGTTGTAGCAGGATAGCTGGGCTCTCGTGGTGCCATATTGCTCTGGGTCTTGTTGATTGTGTTCTTATGGTGTCTTTTAGGCATCTTGTTTTCCCTGGTGTTGGCTGGATAATCCTGATGGCAGCAGGACTCTGCTAGCTGTCCTAGGCATACTATCTGGTGGTGATAGGCAAATCCAACTAGGATAGGTGGTTGAACAGAGTTCCAAGCTGCTTAGTTTTGGGGCCCCCAAATGTTTCCATGGGGAGGCAAGATACTCTTGGGGTCTCGCAAGGCTCCTCTAGACCAGGAAACAAGGTCAGAGCTAGACAATGGGGCTCCAGTGATGGCTCATGCCACTCACCTCTGCCCAGTCCACATATTTTGTTGTCTACACCTTCATGATTTATTCAGTCTTATTTACCTTATTTTAAAACAGTGCTGATTTAAAACATGAATACTTAAGCATATGCCATTTTTAGAAGTATGAAGTTCTTAGAAAGCCTAGAAAAGGTGTGGAGTTCTCTGAAACCTTGTATATTTTAGATATCAACCCTCAGTCAGATGTCTAACTGGCTAAGATTTTTTTCCCCTTCTGGAGGCTGTCTCATCACTTGATGAACTATTTTCTTTGCTGTGTAGAAACATTTTTATTTCCTGGGGAGAAGAATATCATTTCATTCTAAGAGTTTAGAAAACATTTAAAATAAAATCATAGTAGAAAATGTCCAAAAATTGGGGCATAAGATACCAAAGTCAATGTAAGGAGGCATTGAGCACAAAAAATAGACAAGACCAGAAAAGAGCACACCCCCATCACATTACAATTAAACTACACAGGACATGGAACAAAGAATATAAATTAAAGCCAACAAGGGAGAAATATCAAGTCACATGTGAATAACAACATTAGAATATCAACAAATTTTTCAAAAGAAATTTTAAAAGTCAGTCAGGCTTGAAATTATGTACTTCAAATTCTTAAATATAACAGTGAGCAATCAAGAAGACTACTATACCCAGAAAAACTATCTGCCATTATTGAAGAAGAAAGAAACTTTCCATGATGGATGCAGGCTAAAGAAACTCATGTCCACTAACTCTACAGAAGATACTAGAATCCTTCAGAGTGAGGTATAAGCACATCACAAGGCTACAGCCAGGAATAAGGGACTCATACCCGCCTTCTCCGAGCTTGAGCCTTCCTTAGAATGAGGTCATCCAAAAGACAATGACACTGCCTGCCGTCCCTGCCTGCCACTGGGATACAGCTTGAATCATCCATATCTGTTGAATACATGAATAATGAAAACCTCACTGGGAAGATTTAAGATATATGACATTTTCCTTTGGGAACATTAAGCTTTTCTTTTTAAAATGTGTTTTAATAGCATCCAGGTCCCTAAAGACTTATTACTAACACAACCATTTCTCTAGAGAGACATTTACTTTCTCCTGTCTTGTGGATGACTGGGTTCTGTGTGGGAAATTACACAAGTCCAATTCACATGAGATTATGCTCTCTCTGGGCCCCATTGGAACCAGACTAGATAAAGGATGTGAAAGAAAAACCTGGTGATGCCTTTTCCATGATTCTTCTATACCATTTATCCACTAGTCTGCTAAGGAAAAGGCTGTACTTTTGAAACAAAATCCAGTATTTCAAAGGTACACCTTTCTCCTCACCCAGTGCCAAAGCCTGCACCATAGGGGCTTTGAAAGGGTGTTTCTACCTGTGGCCCAAGCCCTTCTACTCTGATTCTTTCCAGGCTACAGCCTCTTTGTTCCAGAAATTTCTCTGGAGATAATCATGGGGGAGGAGAATTGCTGTATTTATAAAATAATGAAAACAATTTTTCGGCACACCGTATGGCTAACATGCTAGTGAAGCTTGTCTGGCTAGTCAAATGCCTCCACCCACCCTCCTACTCTGCAGAGCTTTCCAGAAATTTAATTAAAAGTGGCTTTGATGGTGTGTATCCAAGGGAGACCAAGTCCTGGGGTTAACTAGGGGAGAAATGAATACTTAGAGCGAGCTGCTGCAATGAAGTAGAACACAGGAGTGTTTTCAGACACTGGAGTAGTGCAAGCCAAAATACAGCCAATGGCATAAAGAATGTGTGGGGAAAGACATTTCTTTGAAGCAGAAAATATGAAATAATAAAAATGAAAACATTTCATCCAATTTTTTTTTTTTTTTTGAGACAAGGTGTCAACTTGACACAAATCTAAACTTCTCATCTGGAAGTTGAGGACAATGCCTCTAGAAGATGGGCCTGTAGACAAGTCTCTGGGGTCTTTTCTTGATGAATGATTGATGTGGGAGAGCCCAGGCCCCTGTGAGTGGTGTCACCCCTGGGCAGGTAGTTGTGAGTTGTCCAAGAAAGCAGGCTGTGAAAGCCCTGGGCAACAGCTAGTTGGCAGTACTCCTCCACAGCCTCTGCTTTAGTTTCTGAATCCAGATTCCTGCCTTGAATTCCTGTCTGATGCCCCTCCAGGAGTTGTAGCTGAAGTAAGTCCTTTCCTCTCCAAGTTGCTTTTGGTCATTGTATTTTACCAGAGCAGTAGAAACCCTAACTAAGACATGATGTCTAACTTGTAAGCCAGGCTGACCTCAAACCATTGGCAATCTTCCTGCCTCAGCCTCCTGAGGGCTGTGTTTCTAGGCACAGGCTGCCATACCCACACAGCACAACTATTCAAAGCAGAGAGTCCTTCAAATATTACTTAATATTGCTGATTCTTACAGCCTTCCGTGTTAAGCATTCTGTGATCTAAATTTCAGTAACAACGGTTGTTTAAGTAAACGTTGTGTATATACTTTTAGTCGACTCTCACATGATTCTCCATAGCGTCTCTGTGTATTGCCTTGGACACGAATTACATTTTGTGGAAACAACACGGCACGCGTTCAACTTGAGCAGGTTAATATTTCAATTAACATGAAGTTTGGCAGAGATTGAATCCTTCTGTGGGTCAACGTGTGATACTATAAAGTGGAGATAGGGCTATTGGGTTGCTCTGGGGGCTGGATGAGCTCATTCACGGGAGTGCTTGCCAATCACCATCTGGTGTGAATAAGGCCAGGCACGGGGTGGGGAGGGATGGGTGAGTGGGACGGTGACAAGGAGGGGAAGGGACAGACGGGACTCAGAAGCGAGGCACCAAGAAGTTCGGTATCAAAATAATATTTCAAAACAATAAAATTAAAGTAATACAAGGAAAAACCATCATGAGTGACTAAGTACCCGAAGCGTTAGCTCTGAGTCTGAAAACGTGACGTTATCATCAAGTGTTTGATAAAGGTATAAGGCAAACACTTCCCCCCCCCAAGTCATTGTCAGCTGGTTTCCAGAAGCTGGCTTCCGAGCTGTGATGGTCTCTGCCTCCGCTTCCTCACTGTCCAGTCAGAGCTGTTTTCTCTCTGCTTTTGCTTCCACTCCCGCTTTCTCTTCATGACCTCTCCCCGACCTTTCTTCTTCGCGTTCTCAGATTGTCCTGTAGGGGGCGCTATAGTTCTTTGGTTGGATGGAAAAATGTTCTAACCTCAGTTTTTTTGATGCTCTAGAAGGCTGCTCTAAATACTGTCCGAAGTGACTTGACATTGCAAAGGGCACGCAGGCCGGCATCTGATGTGAGATGGATGACTGGATCCATCCAGTCAGGTGGCAAATTCATGTACGTGCGATGTCAGAGAAACAAAGACAACCAGTGTTTCAACGTGAGCTGTACAAAGCAAGATGAGAAGTCTAGAACGTGTGCCCTTTCCAGAGAACTCCCTCAGGGTCTCCTCTACTGCAAGAATGGGAACAGAACGCCTTATTGTCACTGCCGCCATCAAATCCCCGTTTTTACCAGTGCTAGCTGCAGTTTACAGGCTGTTTACCATATGACTATTTAACATACAGGAATTCATTCAATCAATAGAATATTCTTTGTAGACAGGAGTTATCAGCTCACTTACCAATTGAGAAAGTCAATATTAGGGAGGTTCTTATAGCTAGGATTAATTCTTGCACATTTGTTCATTCAATATACATATAAAGTGTATATATATACACTTTATATACATATATTTTTATACTTATATATACTTTATATATTTATATATATTTATATGTGTATATGTACATATATCCTTATATGTATGTATATATCTGGATATATACACACACACACACAAACACACACACACACATATTTTTTTTTAGGCTCTCTGAATTCTAAAACAGTTCATTTGTGTTTGGGATTGAATGTTCAAGTTCTTCCAAGTTTCATAATAAAATATAATTCCCCCAAGCAACAGAATTGGGAGTGGGCAGAAGGCCATAAGAACGCCATTTGTTTCATGAGTGTCTGCATTAGCTCCTTATGAAGACTTGACCTGTCTTTTCCTTCTGTCACATGAAGACATGGGTCTCTTCCCTTCAGAAGAAGCTGTCAGTGTTACCCATGCTGGAATCTGAGGCAGAACAGAACCCTTACTAGACGCCAGAGCTATCAGCCTTGACGTTGGACTTCCAGTCTCAAGAACTGAGAAATAAATGCCCGTTGTTTATAAGTCAGTTAGTCCAGAGTGTCTGACTACACAGATGGACTGAGCTTGTTGAGGTAAACAGAAGACAGATCCATAAATGGTATGTAGAAGCTCACAGAAGGCCACAGACATGTGACCATTGTCCCCAGAACAAAACCCAGAGTTATCACAGATCAAGTCTGCTAGGAGACCTGTCCCATGGACTCCACTGTCTGGGGCTCTGGAAGGCAGCGCATCAGTACTGCAGTGTTAGACCCTCCACAGTCCCATGTTACCGTCTCTAGAGGTACTTCTTACCTACGCTTTCATTCCTGCTGCTATGTGCCATTAGCGTTTACCCTAAAACTTCGGCTGATTTATTTGTTTAGGAAGAGTGAGTCATCTGTCCACACTCTATGTAAAATGAGGAAGTACAGTGATCTACAGACTTCTACAAAGAGGGGATCTGGCTGTCTCCAAGGAAGGTTCATCTCGAAATCTGAGCAGGAAAATCAGATGCCGGTACACCTAGAGGAATGACAGGTGACCACTGAGTGAAGGTGCCCTTCAGTCACTTTCTTCTTAACAGAAGAGAAAAATGCACACAAATGACCACGATACACAAGAAATACCCACAGAATGACCCTGGCCAAGAATGCTTCTTACACAGAGAAGAATGCTTCCTGTTGGGGCTGGGGGCCCATCCTGGCTGGACATAGCATAGATTTAAAGAAAATATCAGATACAGAGAGATGGCTCAGCCAGTAAAGTGCTTGCCATATACACATGAAGACCTGGGCTAGGATCCCAGCACCCACATAAAGGCCACACATAGTGGTATCCCGTATTTAATGCTCATGTGCAAGAAGCAGAGACAGCTGGATCCCTGAGCACCCTGGTTGGCCACACTAGCCAGTGAGCTGCAGAGTCAGTGAGAGATTCTGCATCAGAGTAAACAGCAAGGTAGAGAGAAACTGAAGGAGACACAAGGCAGAGACCTCCAGCCTCCACATGCATGCACACATACATCCCATGCAAATTTGGGAATGTGTGCACAGGTCACATATATGCACACTAGGGAAGGTATCACATCCACGGGAATCTCAAGGAAGAGTAGAATTCACAAAGGTAATTAAGACTATTTGAAAGAACAGCACACACAGACACAGATGCACAAGATGTGCTGGCGGTGAGCCAAGAGCTCTTGCAGTCTATGGGGTGAGAAAGAACAGGTGGGCTACCTCTTCATACAGCAGCGAGACCACAGAGGCCACGGCAAGGCTGTGACCAGGGCACAGGAAGGAGGACCAGACTTGGGAGTAATCGCAAAGGGAAGGACCAGTTGGGTCCCTTCAATGGCTATATTTCTTCACGGTCTGGGAATTGTTTGGGGCCATTTACCTCCTCCATCAGACAGGAACTTTCCCGAGGCAGAGACCATGTCTGCCATCCCTCCCTCCCTCTCATCATTTGATTCCCAAACAGAAGACGATGATACACAGAACGAGGGAGTGGAGCAAGCAGAGATGACCCACAGGCCTTTCCCATATGCTGAATTTGAGGGTTGCAGGAGCAACTTGGGAGACATCTCTCAACAGATTTTGAAAGGTGAGCAAAAAATTGTTTCTACTCTATTATAAAACCAAGCAGGCGAACCTGCTCTGTGTGTATATGTGCAATGTTAGCATGGCAGACTTTCATCCCAATGATGGAATTTTACATACTCAGTGGAAAAAAATGGCTGGGGGGTGGGAAATGCATATTGTCTCTATTATTATTATTATTATTATTATTATTATTATTATTATTATTATTATTGGTACTGTTAGGACAGTGTCCTGACTGGTATAAATTCCTAGGACAGTACTTTATGGTCTGAAAAGAAGAACTTATGTTCCCTAAGGAACTCTGTCCCCGCACAGTTACAGTAGGAAACATAAGAGTGGACATACAGCCCAGACTGAGAGAAGAAAACAAGTTACACAGAAGACGCAGTCCTGAGTCCTTGTGGTCCACAAGGAGACGCCCCCACAGCCAGGACATATGATAATGTATTCTTTAGGCTTATACCCTTGTTCGAATCCAGAGCTGACTAGTTTCACAGTCAGAGGGTTATTAGCCATCTTGCTGCTTTAGGGACACTTGACCCAAGTAGGTTTGTAGGCTGATGGAAGTGTAGAATTTAGGGAATCACAGGAGGGCTCGACAGGCCACCTAGCTCACTTGGTGATGGCAGCCAGGGAACAATTTAAAAATGTTCTGTCTGTGCTGGCCAGAAAAAGGACAGCTTCACTGCAGTTGACTCTTTCTCTCCAGTGAATGATTCATGTTTCTTCTGTCTCTCTGGAATTCATTTGGAAATGAAACTAAATTTGAGTTACAGAGAACTTAGAAGCCATGCACAAATAGGGGGCTGTGTTTCAGGAAGGGAGCCACATTGCATTTATAACAGAGCTTCTTGCAAGCCTTCACGTTGGTACCAGACCCAAAAAGCCCCATGGATACTCAAGGCTCCCCTGCCTGTGAATGGGGACTCGGAGTCCCAGAGTAGGACTGTGGCACAGGTCAGCACCTCTACAGAGGGCAGTGTGCAGTGACTGAAGAGTTTGGGATAGGATTACACCCCTCTTGCCCATTGGTCAGAGAGAATCTTGGAACTTGGAGCTATTGTCATGCCTGAAGTACTAGCTTCAGAAATGTAGGAACCCAGAATATTTTAGTTTCTGAGAAAAGGATTTTTCCCTAGCAGACAATAACGCATCTGTAGATGACTAAATCTCTTTCTTTGTTCTGAGGCAAAAGAATTATTGTGTTTTTCTAACTCGGGTTCTCAGCCTTCCTAATGCTATGACCCTTTAATGCAGCTCCTCATGTAGTGGTGACCCCCACCCCCAGCAGAAAATCATCTTTGTTGCTACTTTGTAACTTTAATTTTGCTGCCGGTATGTTACATCATAATGTAAACATCTGTGAATCATAATGTAAATATCTGGTAGTCTTAGGCGACCCCGTGTAAGGGTCATTTGACCCTCGAGGGGGCCGTGACCCACACGTTGAGAATCAATGTTCTAACTGCTTTTTTCTTCAGCCCCATTTTGCACTTGTTACAATGCCCTCTCCGCGGTCCTCAGGTTCACACTTAGATTTATATTTAATTATATGTATTTTTTGTGTATTGTTTACAGGCCAAGATATGATATATTGATCCATTTTGAGCTACAATAATAAAATGATGAGATTTTTCAAAGTGTGTGGGTACTTTAGACAAAAAAAAAAAAGTCCTCCGTGAGTGAAACAGGTGGGAGATAGGAATGATTTCTCTTCCTACAGGGTCCTCCTGTCCTGGACGACAAGAACACTGGTCCTTGCTTGTGTCCTTCCCACAGTGGATTATTGAACGTTTGGATTTGAACTCATTGCTTGCCCTGGTTGAAGGTGGTTGTTGTTGTTGTTGTTGTCATTGTTGCTAGTGCTGTTGTTTGCTATCCTGATACAAGCTACAGTCACCTGAGAAGAGGGAACCCTGGTTGAGAAAATGTGTCTCTCATATTGCCTCTAAGATGGCCCCTAAAACATTTTCTCGATTAATGATTCATGTGAGATGGCCCAGCCCACTGAGGGTGATGCCCGTGTAGGTGGTCCTGGGGCCAGATTAAAAGGCAGGCTCATATGAAAGATCAGCCCAGCATTGGTCAAGCCCAAAAGATGGCCCAGTCTCCTGGATTTTTTTAGAGTAAGCCATAGAGAGCAGCAACCCAGTGAGCTGGTTCTTCCAGGATCCATGCCTCAGTTCCTGCCTCTGGGTTCCTGCCTGAGTTTCTGCCTTGACTTCCCTCAACGATGGACTATGATATAGAAGTGTAAGCCAAGCAAACCCTTTCTTGCCCATGTTGCTTTTGGATATGATGTTTGTCACAGCAATAGAAGTCCTAACTTAAGACGTTGCTCAATGTGTAAAATCACTTTGAACACGGTCAGCTCTGGGACAGGCATTCAGTAATCACTCACCTTCTCTTGCTTAGAGACTAATCCTGGAGGAGCATGCTCAGAGCATGTCTATTCTGTGGCCCCCAAATCCCAAACTGCTTACATGAACAAATTCAGGGCAGAAAGCCCTGAGACGGCTTCATAGACATAGACTTGCGCTGGAAGGATGGAGCATCCCTAACCCAAAGCCCTTTAGTCAGCTCCCAGGGTGCAGAGACTCTGACATCTGCTGTGCTTTGCTTTAGGCAGCCTAAACTCATTCAAGGTGATTGCTCTGCTTTGAAGAACCTGTGCTCAGGAGACCTGACTGTGGTTCCCTCTGCTACCTGCCAGCATTTGGCCACTTTGGCCCTGTAGAGGCACCAAGAGCATGAGAGGTAAAAGCTGGCAGGACCCATGACTGAGGGATAAGCAATCGCTGATAATCTGTAGTGGGAGCTTGGAAATCACGGGCTCTACAAACATCACCTGACAGATAATTAAGCAGAAAAATGAATCCAGGAGGGCCTTGGACTGCTTTGGGCATGAAAAGAATGTCTCTCTCCAGTTCCACAGGGTGTGGTGAGATAGGAGGAGAGTAGAGACTGTCAGATGGTTCCTGCAAGTCTGGCCAGCTTGGTGAGCACTCTCCTGCCTCTGGACCAGCTTGCTCTGCATGTATCTACTTCATCTTTGCTGGGTCATAGCACCTTCATCAGGTTCCCCAGAGGGGGCTCCCATTCCCAACCCCCTCATTCAAATGGCCACCTCAGAGACCCTGACACTAAAGATCAGTCCAGCATTGTTCCAGTCCAACGGATGGCCCAGCCTCCCTGCTTTCTTAAAATAACAAGAGAACATTTGCTCTCTGGAACTCCAAGGCTGCATCCAAATTTAAAAAAGAAAAAAAAATAATAACGGGAGAGGAAAGCGTTCAAACAAAACTCTTGGAAGTGGGCTCCTGCGGCAGTGCACAGAGGAAAACAGGAAAGCCAGCGCGTATCAAAAATAGATGACTTCCTGCGTGAAGTTCCTCACTGACCTCGTTGATTGGGGGCTGCCTGTGTTGGCTGGCCTGACACTTTCTGTCTTTATGAGAGTTCACACCGCCCGGCAGTTCTCAGGCTTGGAAATCCACCTCCGGGTTTCAAAGCATATGCCTCTTGTTATCAGTCCTCCACCCCCTTGGCCCATGAAGACCATCAGAGAGCAATTCCTTGTCTTTGCTTCATCCTTGTGTGTCAAGGAGATGCCTGTGTCAATACAGGTGCCCCAGGAAACCTCGGAATTGTGGGGCGTCTATGCCCAAGGCAGTGCATCTAAGATGACAGAAGTGTCCCCGCCAACACAGCAAGAGAAGAAAGATGGAGACAAGCCTTCTTCACTGTGCTGAGGGTGCATTCACCCATGAGTGCTCCCCTAGGGAACAGCTCCCACTTGCAAGCTGCTGGTGATGCTATGCTCTTGGGTCCCCAGTGAATTCATCTTCTAGTTTGGAGAAACAGACAATAAACAAGATTCCTGATTAAAAAGTTAGTTGCATAGGTTGGTAAGATAGGGAAACAGAAAAGGGAATAGGGAAGGAAAGCTGGGTAAGAGGCATTAGGAAGCAGTCAGTATTAAATAACATAGAATGACCCTAGGCAAGGAGGTGGTGTTTGAACAAAGACTTCATGGAAAGGAAGTCGCTAGGTAGGCATCTTGGAAAAGAGTGTGGTTAGGTGGACAAACCAGCTGTGCAAAGGCCAGGGGCAGAGCCATTATGATCAGTGAACAATACATTTGACATATCTCTCCTTCACCATTATGAAAGCCTCAGACGTGTTAATAGTCACTTTCTGTGAGCAGAAGGGACAGCTCTGAGCAGCAAGAGCAAGGACGGAAAGGTGAGAATCGGTCAGGTGTTGGAATTGGTGTGGTGTGATCAGAGGTAAAAGGAGAGGTTAGTGGGGATCAAAATAAAAACAGGAGCACTTTCCAGGATTCTACCCCCCCTCCCGCTCCCCAGGAAAGAATAAAACCTGGAATTCAAAGGGCATGCCCAAGACAAATCACCAGGCAACAGAGAAGCCCATGCGTCCTGGCGAGCTGCCCCCCTCGCTTCGGTCGGTGACTCCTGAAGCACTTGTGGAATTTTGGCGGAGGATCACAGAACGGTCCAGCCGAATTCTTCCTTCCCGGCTGTGCTTGATCCCCAGTGCCCTTCTCCATCACCTTGGCTGGGGAGTTTTCTTAATAACTTTCTGTTCAGAGTCACTTTTGAAGTGAATCCTGGCCAGGATGAAGACTGACATCTCCGAAGACTTCTGTGTTCTCCTATCATCAGGCAGAAGGCCTGGCATCTCCCCAAACTTCCAAGTGAACCCCATCGTCAGAAGCCTGTAGGGAACTCTGCTGAAATCCCTCAGAACTTGCCCTTGTTCTTGGGAAAGTGTCACTGCATCTCCTTGCTAGCCTCCACTACCCCACAGCCCCTCTTTCTGAGTCCTCTTCTTTGCTACTGAATACAGTGTGGCGTGTCCTCTAAGCCTGTGCTTTGTCCTGCGGTCAGGTGTGTGTTCTTTCTCTGCGCTCTCTTCACTTGGCCCATGACAACTCACCTTTCAAATTTCCTCACGCCCTACATCAGTCACTTTTCTCATTGCTGTGACATGAAGGGAGGAATCATTTACTTTGGCTCACAGTTTCAGAGAGTCTCAGTCGATCCACAGCAAGGAAGGCATGGAGAGTCCAGAGCACTTGGAAGCATGTGTAGAGGGTTTCTCCATCTTAATAGACCAGGAGCAGAGAAGTAGGTAACCTTTGAAGGCTTGCCCCTGGTGACCTGGTCCCAGGAGCCAAGCCTTATATCTCAAAGATTCCACATCTTGCCATGATAACACTAATAACCAGAGACTAGGTATTTAGAAACCTGTGGGGGACATTTTCCATTGTACTGTAACACTGGTCTTTGACCTGAAGGGACCCCTATACTTCCAGAACACAATGTTTTCCTTGGTACACAGTAAGTGCTTAATAAAACTCGGCATCTTACAAATCCATTTGATGAATAAATGAACAGAAAAAGAAGCTAAAATTAATAGGTTAAGAATTATCAAAAGCAAAGAGCAAAATCCCCACTAGGAAGAAAAGGATAGATAATACTGCCCTGAGAGTTACTGTTTAGAACACTCAGACCTTGGTAGACTCTCTGGCTTGAAACCAAAAAGAAACGTGGCTGCCCACGTTAGCCGAGGCTGACAACGAAGCAGTCAGAACAGCAAGGCGCAGCCAGAAGAGCCAAGCGCATAAGAAAACACAGCTTGCCTGTGTTGTCTTAGCTTCTCACTTTGTCTCCAGCCACTGCAGAAGATCCAGGCCAAATCGTAGAAACCTGGTCCAAGACAGAACAGTGTAGACACTGGGAGATGGGGACAGGTCAGAGGTCGATATGACAGGGGCCCCAGCACAGTAGGGGCATATTAATAATACCAGGCGCCTCCCCAGCTGCTGCCCAGTCCGTTTTTATTAGTCCCACTGTGGTTTCCTGATTCGTTTCCATTCAGGAAGCTTGCAATAATGGTTAGCAGAGGGGCACATTGCAAAAATAAAAGTTCTCCCTCTTTTAACTTTTCCATCTCCTTTAACTTCACTGCCCATCCTTCCTCTCTTCCCAGCCTTCCCTGGAGCGCTGCCACGCCTGTGATCAATAGCACACTGGGAAGGACCTTCCCTGTGGCAAGACGGAGACCAGGGGCAGCGGGAGTTCTGACCCAGCGTGCCTGCAGACTGTGATGTCCTTTTGCAGTGCCCTCGCAAACAGAAGTGAGGAAACAGCCCGTCATCTATCATTGGATTTCACAGAGGATGCTGATAATGGGAAACAGCCCCTGAGGTCACTCCTGTGCTATATGAAGTCAGCTGTTGGGGGCCAAGTCGGAAAGGGGAGTTCTCAGTGAAACCTGGCCTGCCTGGAATCTCCCTCCATCCAGGGCTGCACATTTGTGGGTGGGGCGGGGGTCTCCGTTTTAACTTCTTGCCTTCTGTGCACCCACACTTTTGGCCTCTAGGGGGAGTTGAAGACTCCTGCCCCTTCCAGACTCAACAAGCCTAGATCCAACCCCCCCCCCACTCCCCCCACTCCCCCCACTCCACCTCTCACCCCAAGCAAGTGTGCTATTAGATATAAGAGCAAATGTGAAGCTTCTGGGTGTGACAGAGGCTTTGTGGTACTTGGAGAGAACTCTGTCGTAAGGGAATGTAGGTAGCATCATGGTTATGCAAGCTAGCTCACCCGCTTCCTCTTGGTTAGGTGAGGCTACTCCGAATGTTCAGACCACTGAGAGGCATGATTCTAGGGGTGAGATGATGGTATCTCCCTTGATTTGAAGATGGTGTCTCCTTTGATTTGTCTCCTCTTCCCTGTCACCCAGTTCATCTACCACCATAGATGTGCCCAGAGGAAGCGCCATCTAATGAGCTTCCTGCAGAGAAACAAGGGAAGCCATACATGAATTCACATGAGGCTGTACAGACACTGTTCCAGGGAAGCATCATGAGACCCCCACTAGATGCCCAGGCAGAAAGATGCCAAGCCAAGTGCATGACATCATCACCGAAAAGAGACTGTACCAGCCTCTTGTAGCTATATGGCTTCTCTACTCCCCTTCACTGTCACCATGGCTCTCATGTGGCTAAGATGAGGGCTCATCTGACTTGTTTAAGGTATGTCATGAGATCCTGTTTCATATATACATACATACATACATACAAACATACATACATACATACATCACCTTTTGGAGGGCATGGCTAGTGAGGTAAGAGCAATCAGGTAAGGATTCTCCAGAAGCCTGGAGAAGAAAGGACTTTGAGCAAGAGACATTATTATCTGTGTCTAATGATGATGATAGGCCTCTTCTTGGTCTATTGGACTATCCGCCTTCACCTCCTGAAAGTTCAGCTCCTACTTTCAACTCTGACAGCACCTCCTGTTCAAACTCTTCCCTGAGTTCTCCAGGTAAGATGAAGGGCTCCCCTGTCTTGGGACTTGGGGTTCCTTGTTTTTAGTATTATTCAGCTTACCTCACGGTACTAGAGCACCCCCCTGTGTTGTTCAGTTCTGGGTTTTACCACAGCTGGATGTATGATGATGCAAAAGTAACAGAGCCTCTCCCTGTGTCTCAGTTTCTTCCTCTGTAAAGTGGGTCAACAACAGTTCACAGCTTACAGGGTTTTATGGGGATTACATATACAAAGATGGGAAGTGACTGGGGCAGGGGATCCATGTGGGGGCTCTCAGCACCCCTCATTCTCTGTCTACTTGACTTTTGTAGGGTGAGTCCTGAAGCTCAATGTCCTTTATTGAATTTTATGAAGTAGTGAGTTTATCATACGTTTTGTTAGTTTCTCAATTGGAAGTGCAGGTAAATTAAATCTATAAAAGGCAATTCTTGCTACTACAAACAATTTCATTGACTTTATTCTAAACATGCAACAAATGTGTCACACATGTATCACACATGTGACAACAAATGTTACACTGAACTGAATACAAACTACCCTTTGTCGAATTCAACTCAACCCACTCTAAGGGGCAGAAAGATGAAAGTGAGACCCTAACTTTACACATGTGTAGTCATTCTCCAGTGTCCATGGGGGAATTGGTTGTAACTCCTCCCTCTGGACGAATTACCAACATCCTTGGGTACTCTGCGCCCTCATATAAAATGGATAGGATTTGTATACCTACTCCCCGTCCCATGCTTTAAATCATGTCCTGGATACCCAATGCTGTAAATGTCATGGAAACCATTGTACTGTGTTGTTGAAGAAATAATGAACAGGGAAGCCTCTGCACACCTTCACAGCATGTACAACTTAGAGAGAAAACTACTGGTTGAGTCTGTTGATGAGATGGCCCACTGTACCTGATTAACTTACATGTTCTGTGTTTTCTATCATTAAGTGTCTATTTCTCTATGTCTCCTGGGAAATCCTTTTTTTATGTGGTCTTGAGTTCATTTGACCTGGTTTCCGGTTGTAATAGAGAACACAGGACTTTAGGCACAGCCCACTACTGCCCACTTACTGAAGTCCTTCCTGTCAATCATAAATGACAAGGCTTTGCATAATATCTGTGGTCACTGAATCATTAGATTACCCACCAGGGCTACTGCTGAGTTCTTGGTCCAGCCTGAACCTACCTGGCCAAGACTAGAGACTGGGAAGGTTCTCGAATGGTCTTCCCAGCTTCTTTCTGAGGTCTAACAGTTCTCATCCGTGCCTAGCCCCTCCCAGGTGCCGCTCCCTTCTCTGCTTTGCTGTTCTTGGGAGATGCGCTCACATCTGCTCCTCATTGTCTTGATAATTTGATTTTGAACTTACTTCGCTAAGTATTTAATCAGGTGTGTAAAGATGAGAAGTGGAAGATGGATGCTTCTGAATATTTATTCAGAAAACAAATTAGGCAATATTCACCCTGTCTCTTCCCCAGGCATCGACAGCTTCTAAATCTACACTGGCCCGAGACCCTTGGTCTCTGAAGATGAAGCCTGGAACTACAGCTTAATACCCGTGAAATTAATTGTTTTTTCATGCCTAATAGTATGCTCATCCTACACTCTGGATAAACAGGCACTGAAGTGGTTTATACACTGGACTTGTTTTGCTTCTGAAAGATGATCCTTAAAGTAACCTCAGAAAACAGAAGGTCAACACTAGAGATAAAAAGAAGCGGTGATTATGTTTTTTTTTTTTTTAAAAAAAAAAAAACAAATTCCATTAAATTAAGATGCTGTTGACAGAACTGTAAAATAATCCCGTTGATAATTTTAGAGTATTTCAGAACAGTAGAAACTATAAGAGAGATGCCAGTATCTACGCTTGTTTTCCCTGTGAGAGATAAAATAAATTTATAGTGGTTATTGGGCCACTGTAGGATAGAAAATCCTAGATATTAAACTCTTGAGACAAAGAAATGCAATATTACAGTTTGGCTGTTAAATGTTTCCCAAAAGATCATGTGAGGAAGGGTTGGTCTCCAAAGTAGGAGTATTCTGAAATAGAGTCTTTGGGAGGTGATTGGGTTAGGATGCCTCTGAACCCATGGATGGATTGATCCACCTACAGCACCATGACTTTTGGTTTTGGTTTGTTTTGGTTTTGCCCCCTTTTATTAAACATATATTCTTTTATCATGTAATATAATTGAAGACAGTTTCCCCCTCCCTCTGTCCCTCCACACCTCCCCTCCCATCCAGGTCCACTCCCTTTCCTGTCTCTCAGGTGGAAGAACAGGCAGCTACTTTTACAGTATCCATGACTGCAGACTCAGTTTGAGAAAGAAGGACATAGAAGGTTTCTGTAACAACCCTTACCCAATCCCCAAAAGTAACAGCCGAAACAGAAAGCCATCAAAGAGAACCGTGATAAGGATGCTGAAATGTAGCTCTCCACAATTGATGGCTTCTGGTGGGGATGCAGATGGGGAAAGACTCAGTTTTCTTTAAAAGTCTGAACACTGGGAGTTTACCCATGCTCCAGTGAGAATATGGGTAGCACAAATTAGACTTTTCCCCTCCTCATCCTTCTTGTTCCTTCCTTCCCTCTTCTTCTTCCTCCTCTTTCTCCTCCTTCTTTCTGGTGGGGGAGTTACAAAGGTCAGGGGCAGACCTGGGATGTCTGGGAAGTGCAATCAAGGTGTATGGCATGAAATTCCCAAATCATCAATAAAAATGTTATGTTGAAAAAAAAAAAAAGAACAGACTTTTAGGAGATATCAACAAAACATAACAAAATAAAATATAATAAGATAAAATAGAAACTACTGAAGCTGGACATGACAAGTCAAGAGAAAAATAGAAGAGCCCAAGAGAAGGTACAAGAACCAGAGACCGCTCATTCACACATTCAGGAGTTCCATAAAAGGACTAAACCCGAAGCTATAGTATATATTCAGAGGACCTGGTGTAGACCCATGTATGCTCCGTGGCTGCTGCTTCAGTCTCTGTGAGTTCATATGAACGTTGCTCAGATCTTTTGGAGAGTCTTGGTCCTCTGATATCCTCCATCTCCTCTGTCTCCCCCACTCCTTCTGCCTCCTCTTCCACGGGGTTCCCTGATCCCCTAGGGAAAGGATTTGATGGGAACATCTCATTTAGAGCTGTGTTCCAAAGTGTCTCTTTCTCTCTGCATAATGTCTTGCTGTGGGTCTCTGTATTTGTTTCCATCTGCATCGGGAGGAAGCCTCTTTGATGGTGGCTGATTAAGGAACCAATCTATAAGCAGAATATCGTTAGGAGTCATTTTATTTTTACTTAAAAAAAAAAAGGCCAGTAGTATTTGGTTTTATCCTAGGTCTCTGGGCTATCTAGTTTCTGGTTCTTGGTTACCCAAGCAATGTCTGGTATGGGTTTTATCTCATACATGACTGAGCCTTAAGTCAAATCAGACATTGGTTGGTTACTCCCACAACGTTTGTGCCATCATTGCCTTAACATAGCTTGCAGGCAGAGCAGACTAGTAGTACCTTTCCATGGACACTAGAACATGGGAGTGAAGGTTCTGCACAGGCACCTACTCAACCTCTCCGTGTTCAATGGGTTGTGTGGGCATTGTCTGCAGCAACAGGGCCTTGCCAGCTGTTTGTGGAGATCAGCCTACTGTCTTGGCAAGAGCCTGAGTTGTTTAGGAATTTCCATGAGATTCTTTTGGTTAACAATTCAACTGGATGAAAGCCAGACAAGAGATGGCTAATAGAGGTTCCATCTCCCTCATTATTTGAAGACTTCATTAGGATGACCTTCATATATTATAGGAAATTTCCACTGCACTGGGTTTCTGTACTGCCCTTTGAATGGTCTTCAGTTCTAGGTATCTCTCCCCTCATTTTCTCCTTCCATCATATCTCCCCTCTCCATTCCCACTGGATCCTCCTGTTCTCATTCTCCTTATCCTCTGATCCAGTCCACCCATGAAATCTACATAATCATGACTTGATGGAGAATTGGGTGGTGGAAACTTTAGTGATGGAGCCTACCTTGAAGAAGTAGTTTCCTTAAAGGGTGCATCCTGTATTCGTGTCCCTTTTCTTTATCTCCCTGGATAACAATGTCTGGCTCTGGGTTCACATCACAAAGGGAAGGAGTCACACGTGCGCCAACAAAAGAGTTTGGCCTGGAGATGCTTGGAAGATCACAGAACAGTGGAGCTCACTACCTGTAGTCTGAAAGATTCCTTTTTACACTGTTTTTCTCCTCTCTTCTCTTTCTCCCCTCACTTCCACTTTCTCTCTTCTTTTATTTCCTTCTTTTCTTCCTTTTCATCTCTTCTGTCATCCCTCTTCCTGTGTTCTTCTTGACTGTCATAAAGTGAGAAACTTTGCCGAGTACTCCCTCCAAGAGGCTGCATTTTATCCCAGGCCCAGAGACAATGGTGCTAGCTAACCAGGGATCGAAACCTCTAAAACCATGAGGCAAAAAAAAAATTCTTACTCATTTCAGCTGATGTTCTCAGGTTGTTTGTCACAACAGTCTAAAGCTGGATAACACATGAATGGCAAAGGTGATGACAATAACTTTTCATCCTGATGAGTCAGGAAGTCGAGCCAAGAGAGACCTGACACTTAATGTGTGTGGCCTTAGCAATACTTTAACATAAAAGCTTCGTGTTTAATGTGTCTTTGGAACCCAGGATCCTGAATTATAGAATAGTAAATCATTCTTAGTACTGCTGGTCCCATATTAACAATGACAAAGGGAAGAAGCTCTCTCACACACATACACAGACACACACAGACAGACAGAAAGACACACACACACAGAGACACACACAGACAATCTGTCCTAGAGATGCTGAGTAGAAAAAAATAGAAACCACTGAAATTCCCTGTGGGTAATTTAGAATATGACTTTTCCTACACTGGCCATGACTGAGCTATGACCAGAAGACTGGGCAGAGCCTTACCTTGTATCAGCCATTTCTATATCTTAATACAGTGGCGTACCACTTACAAAGGAGAGAAGGGGTCCACATGATGCTCCAGGCCCACTGTTCCTGATCTATGAGTTTAGTCATCACAATGAAACAGAGATTTGAGATCATCAACCCCCCAAAAGATAAACAGAGCAGATGAGAGCATCGGCGTCAGGGGCAGAAGAAGGCATCTCCATCATGATACTCAGAGAAAGAACGTTGTTGTGTCAGACAAGACAGCACTTCCTGAGGCAGTAAGTGCAGGCTGCAGGGGCCACCTCAAAGGCAGACACACTGTCCTTTTGTTGTTGAGTAACAGTTTTCAAGAACTTCATTAAAGCAAAAGATGAACTTACTTAATTAGAAGACTTATCAGATGTGTACCTGGTAGGAAGTTCAAATCAACACTCATTAAAATGAAGGTTAGTTTCTTGGACCTCAATAAAAGGTACGATAGCTCTTGCCAGAGGCAGCAGGGAGGTATTCTTTTGTGGAAAAGAAAACGAATGTCTTTGAGAAAAATACTCACATTAAAGCAAAATAAATAAACAAACAAATAAATAAATGAAATCTAAAAGTGTTAATCAACTAAAAAGAAAGAAGAAAAATGAACGGCCTTGAATGCCGGAAGATGACTCCTTTAAATCTTCTCAACAGCAAGTGAGGTTAGCAAGAAAGCACAGATAAGCAAAGTCATTAAACCTGTGGACCCAGACAGTAATTCCATGCCCAGCATTTAAGTCCCAAATTAGTAATTTAAAAATACTGCTCCACCCAAGCCTACAGCATGCTGTCTCCATTGGAAGCTATCATGAAGAAAGGAAGGGGCCAAGGGCTCTCGGCTTTCAGTGTGGGCGGGACGTCTGTGTTAAGTGATGGCACATCCTGGAGGGGGAGTTGTAACTATTCAGCAAGTGAGTGTTCCTGAAACCTGTTGACGCAAGAACCCTCAATGTTCCAGAAACCCCTACCCATTGACCGGCAGAAGCCTCACTCCCTTCCCTTTAGGAGCTCAGAGAACAGATAGGATAGCACACTGCACAGGGGACAGTGCTGCTATCTCCTCACAAACCCTAGGGGAACCTGCAGCCTGTTCATTTCATCTTCAAAGCCAATGCTTTTCCCTGCACCCCCCCCCCCCCCCGTCTATTTCTCTTCTGTAGGCTCAGACCTATGCATCCAAAGCTGCTCAGATATAATAAATTCTGTAAAAATATCTCAGACAGAACTCAGCCAAGAGGGAATTTTCCTCCACCCTAGGTCCCAGAAAAATGTCATAATGAAACTTGTAACCCGCCTCCCCTTTTTTACAAGTAATGTTTGCTAATAAAACAGAGAAAAGAAGTAATAAAGACCAAGAATGGGAGGAAAGTGATAACACTGAATGATAAAACAGAAGCTGGAGAATCTGCAACAGTGTCCAGGGATTGTAGAGCAAAGGCTCTGAACTGAAGAAGTGTCCTCCAGGCATGCTCCAGGACTGCGGAGAGAGGTGCAAACACAGCCCGCTTTGTCTCTTTTCCTCAGAGACATGGAGTCTACTTAAAATGAGTTTAGTCTCTTGCGATGAATAGAACTGCTTATCAAACTCTGTCCCAAGTTTCTAGATGTATTTGGGTATCATTACCTGCTGCCCAAGCTACATGGTGTGTGTGTGTGTGTGTGTGTGTAAATATGAGTGAGTATTTGCATATATGTAAATGTGTGTGAGTGTGCATGTGAGTTATGTAAATGTGTGAGTGTGTGTGAGAGTGTGTGTGTTGAATACATGTGTCTGTGTTCATGTGGGTGTGTACAAGTGTGTTCGTGTGGGTGTGTACAGGTACACGTGCAGCAAGGGAGTGCACTCGTGAAGAAGCCAGAGGTTGACACTGGGTGTTTTTTATGCTAAACCCCCATTACTTGAGAAAAGGTCTCTCAGTGAGCTCATCAATTCCACCAGATTGGCTGGACAGGGACCCCAGGGGGATCTGCGGTCCTCAGGTTTCAGATGTGAGCTGCCTCACCCACTGAACCACCTTATCCACTGATCCATCTTCCAAGGTCTCACTTCCTAAAATAATTAAAATTTTCCATAAATTCAACTTCAGGCTTTATTTGTAAGTCGTATAGAAAGTGTAAATTAGTTTTGTGTTTAGATTGGGTCACAGTCCCAAGATGTCTCATTATACATACATGCACATATTCCAAAAGCTGAAAGACAAAACCATCCTGGCCCCAAGCACTTCAAATAGGGGCTGCTTAACCCATGATGACGATGATGATGATGATGATGATGATGATGATGATGGTGGTGGTGGTGGTGGTGGTGGTGGTGGTGGTGGTGGTGGTGATGGTGATGGTGATGATGGTGATGATGATGATGATGGTGGTGGTGATGATGATGATGGTGAGAAAATAATGGGAAATTGAGTATACTGTTAATGTCCTCCTTAATTTTCAGAGCAACCCTGTGTTTGAGCAGCACACACAATGCTGTAAAAAAGAAATTAAAAACGCCAGGGTTGACGAGATGGCTCAGTCTGTAAGGTGCTGTAGGACAAGCCCAAGGATCAGAGTTCGTATCCCCACCTGGATATGCATGTTCATCTCTTTAATACCAGAGCTGAGGGTTGGGGAACCATGGAGACAGGCAAATCTTTGAAGCTCGTTGGCCAGACAGCCTAGTCAAAGTGGTGATCTCCAGGTTCACTGAGAGGCCCTGTCAGAACAAACAAGGTGGAGAAAACTTGAAGAATGTCTTGCCTCCGTTTTCATGTACATACATGCACCCAAATACATACGTGCACCCATTCACATGAACACATATATGCACCACACACAGACATGCCATACCTCTGAAAAATCTCAGTAATGATGTATCATCACGCTAGTGTATTTCTTTCCTTTGCAGAGTTTGGCTGAGGTATATAGAGATATATGGTAGCTCAAGGATTTACGCTCTCCCCATCTGCCGATGTCACCAGGAAACCGTGGGAGGAAGAACATGAGCTCTTAACACCTCAGTCTCCAGCAGCATAGGACACTTCCACTTTCAGTCCATTGTACAGAAGTAGTGCCATGGCCCCTACCCACAATGAGCAGCGCTGAGAAATGCTGGGAGCGTGTTGGGTTCAGCTGAGCTCAGGAGTAATCAGTTAAATTTATACCACTAGCAAGAGCAGACCCAGTGTTTAAACTGGACTACCTGGCTTCAGAGTCTAGGCTCTTAAACATGATATTGTTTTATCTTTTCACTTTGCTTTAAAAAAAAATTAACAGATATGATCTCCGTAAGTAGTCTTAGCTGCCTGATACTCACTATAGAGACAGGCTGGCCTCAAACTCACAGAAACCCACCTGCTACTGCCTCCTGAATTTAGGATTCAAAGGTCATGTACCGTCTCTTCAAGTTTTGTATTGTCTTTGAAAGTAGTAGAAGATAATGTTTCAGTAAGATAATGGTGTCAATATGGTTTCATCAAGGATTTATACCATAGAAATGAAAACCCTTGCCTGGGAACCCAAGGCCACGGCGCCTTAGCACCAAAGACCCCAGAGACCAGAAAGCAAAGTGAGCATTCTCTCTTCAGTAGAGATTCAGTAAGTAGATTAGCAGCAAGCATCACCAAGGGAAATCCCTGTATCTTACCTGCTGGCTAGACACAAAAGTAAGGAGACCAAAAGTAAGGAGAATGGGGAGAACTTGCCTTGAGACACACTATGGATGTACTACCCTAAAATCAGAGCAGAACATCCCTCCAAACTCCTATGCAGGTCATCAGGGCATCCTCAGAACACAACAGCCCAGTGGGTGACAACGACTGAGGGAGCAAGAGCAGTTGGCACCCAGGTCCTCAGATATCCTCAGCCTTCTCTCACATCCCAGCCCTGTGCAAAGCATATTTTCACACCAGCCTCAGTGGCCAAACACAGACACCTTCTCTTCCCAAGGCCTTAGTACACTCGTCCACTAAGCACCAGGGGCAGGCTGGCCTGCACACAGGTGTGTCTTGGCTCTCACCTTTGCTTGTCAGTTCTGGCGTGCCTCCCTCTGACTTCCTAGGAGTTATCTCTGTCTCCAGAGCCAGATTCCCACAGTCACACCCCTGTGGTCTTCATGCTCTGCAGGACCAATCACCTTTGTGCTTGTTTGTCTTGTCTACTAGCCTGTGGGGATGGTAGTGCTGTCTCATGAACCATTGCTGCTGAAGACCAGCATGTCCCACATTAATACAACTGGTGTCCGCTGACAGACTCATTTCAGCATGCCTCTCTGGTTCACTGTATCTAGAATAGCTCTTTAGGATCTATCTTCTGATACACAAGACAAAATGATCTCTGGATCGTGTATGTAGTAAGCAGCGACAAGGTAATACAAGCAGCAGAAATACCAGTGTCATAGCTAGTGTTTCTGTAGTCATGACAAAACACCATGAGCAGAAACCAAGCTGTGGAGGAGTTTTTGGCTTAACACTTTCACATCATAGTACTATCACTGAAGCAAGTCCAGACAGAAACTCAAGCAGGGCGTGAACCCGGAGGCAGAGCTGGTGCAGATGCCATGGACGGGTGCTGCTTACTGGCTTGATCCCCTGGTTTGCTCAGCCTGCTTTCTTATAGAATCCAACACCACCAGCCCACAATCTCCCTATTGATCATTAAT
Source organism: Rhabdomys pumilio (assembly GCA_030674055.1). Lineage (NCBI taxonomy): Eukaryota > Metazoa > Chordata > Mammalia > Rodentia > Muridae > Rhabdomys > Rhabdomys pumilio. The sequence goes on from JANHMN010000007.1 coordinate 14,693,654, forward strand.
TGAGAAAATGCCTTTCAGCTTTATCACATGGAGGCATTGCCTGAACTGAGGCTCCAACCTCTCTGATGAGTCTAGCTTGTGTCATGTTGACACAAAACCAGCCAGTACACACAGCCATAATGTAAAATTCTGACTTGGAGCTGGGGCAGTAAAGAAGACCCAACTACAAAAGAACTGCATAGTTTCAACTTCTGTCATCTACTCCTCCGTCTTCCCTCTGGTCTTCCTCTGGCATCTGCAGTGCTGGAGTTTCTCTTCCGAAGGCTTAACCGGGAGAATGTGGGAAGCTGGATGGACAAACTCCAGTTCAGCTAGCAGTTTTCCATCTCCATTCAGTTTCGAACCTAGATCTTTGGTCCACACTTTTAATAGTAACTCAGCAATCCATTCTTGGGGGGTGAAAAGGAGTTTTATCAGCAAGGTGGTCAGAGATCAGAGCCATCAGCATCCACAGAATGCTACGAATCCTGTATCATTATAAACCTTGTTTTATCTAGTGCTTGCTACAAACCATTGAGATGAATGATACTGTCACAGCTTCACAGATGAAGAAATGGAGTTTGAGTAACTTGCTGAAGGCCACACAGTTAAAAGGAGGTAGTGGGGATTTCAGACAGTCTTCCTACCTTAGACAGTTGTACTTCCAAGATACAGACAGACAGGCAGACAGACAGACAGACAGACAGACAGACACACACACACACACACACACACACACACACACACACACACGGAATATGTGTGTACCATATATATATATATGTGTACACACACATACACACACACACACACACACACACACACACACACACACACATATACATGATACAGAGAATACTATGAGAGTAAAACCATAAGAAAAATCTAACCCCAAGTTGCATGTCCAGTCGCAATGATGAGTAACTTACTCTGACTTCTCTCAAAGTCGAGGGATCTGATTGGACTCCTGATAAGCGTGCAGCCTTTGACAGACTCAGGTTGTAGTGAAAACAACCACAGACCTAGAAAACATGTTGGAAGCTAACCCCAATTAACACCACTGGGCACAGGCGGCTTGGCTGTAGTATCATGTAACGGCTACAACATCCTTAAAGCTCCGGGTTCTGCTTGCCAGGGTCATTGATGACAGTTTTGTTTACAGAACAAACAGCAAGAATAGGATAAGGATTCCCAATGGATCTTTGGTCCCTGGAGGTCTCTATGGTCTACATTTTCATCTGCACGAATAGAATAAATACAGTCACTTCATTTGCCAAATGGTCTGTCCATCATCTTGGTTCAGACAAAGAGAAACCCAATTAGGTGTAATCGCCAGAGTGATGGAAGTTGCTGAGTGGAGGGAAACTCCACTCCACTAAAAAGGCAGCGAGACAAATCTACTTCTCTGTGGGTTAAGAGGGCCTGGGGTGAACAGATTAACTCTGACATCTGGGCAAAGATTTGAATCTTTGCTGGAAGAAAAGCTTATGGCTTAATTTTGCAAGGCTCAGCGTGGATCTTTTGTCGGCTTGTAGTGAGATCGGGTCTGATGAAATTGGATTTGAGCTCCCAATATAAGGACCTGAGAGGAGAGTGCAATTATAAACAACTGCATCACATCAGCATTATCCCTGTGAGGCTCCAGTCCTGGAGAATATCCCAGGCTGGCTAACCAAATCCTGTCTGAGCAGCTCCATCCAGGACATGAGCCCACCCTAGACTGTAACAACTTTTGCTGCTGGTAACTGGGAAACCATCCATTTAAAGGCAGTCATTCTGAGTACTTCTCCTAACACATACACCTACCAGGAAAAAAAAGAAGAAACAGCCAAAGAAAGTGAGTTTTTAGAAGAAAGCTTTCTCCATTTTCACCGCTGTCCACGGGGGTCAATAATTACCTTTCTCTTTCCTATTCCAAAGCTAGCAGCAACACATACTCAAATATATCAGTAATTAAAATAGATCATGGAGGTTAACATGCTTGTTAAAAGTCAAAGATTATCAGTCTGAATAAAGAAACGAAACCATTTAAATTTTAGTTAGAGACACAGAGAAACAGGACACAAGAAGATGTAGAGGAAAAAGAAACAATATCATGCAGATACTAATTAAACCCAAGTTGACATCAACATCCTGCAGTACGTGTGCAGCATGTGTGCTGCTGTGTGGTGTATATGTACATGGTACACGGCTGCATGCTGGTGTGTATGTATGTGGTACATGCGTGTGAGCAGGCAGGCATGTATGCCTGTGTGCATAAGTATGCGGCCCAGCAGGATGTCAGATGTCTTCCTTTATGACTCTCTGCCATATTGCCTCAAGACAGAACCAGACGTTCTCATTTCTCAAAAGCAGACATCCAACATGTCCATGAATAAACGATCAATGCCAGAGAAATACAGATCAAAACCACAGTGCAGTACCATCTCATGCCGGGCAGCCTGGCTCTTTTGTCTATAACAACAAATGTTGTTGGTGAAGTTGCATGGGGAAGGCAACTTCTACCTGGTTGTAAATTAGTACTGTTGTATTTTGGAAAACAGTACACAAAGTTCCTCAGAAAGCTAAAAACAGAATTACCATGTGATTCCCACAATCTTTCTAATGATTATTCATCCAAAGTAATGTGTGTGTGTGTGTTTGTCTGTGCATATGCATGTGTGTGTGTAATATATCTAAGTACATATGTTTCATATATATATATGAAATATATATATATATATATATATATATATATATATATATAGAGAGAGAGAGAGAGAGAGAGAGAGAGAGAGATAGGTATAGGTATAGGTATAGATTATATCACACATACATATTTGGTACATTAAAGAGACATCTTCGTTACCATGTCCCCCACAGCCTCATCCACAGTAGCTAGGATATAGAACTAACCCAAGTGCCTATCAACAGGAGACTGAGGTAAACCTGTGGAAGGTTCATTCCACAAAGGCCAGGGATTCTAGTATTTGAGACAAAGAGAAAACTACTGTATGTGGTCACTGATGTATAGAATGAAAACATGACAATCCCAAGAAGTGAGGACATGGGTACCTGGAGCTAGAGGAGAGGGATGGAGGGAGGGGAGTCTTGATCGGTGGATACAAACTTACACTTAGAAGGAATAAGTCCTGACAGTTTATTACACAGTAGCGTGATTACAGTTAGCAATAATGCATTGTGTGTTCATTCTTAATTTTTATTACATCTTACTTATTATTTATGTGTATGTGTGTGTATTGCACACACACACACACACACACACACACACACACACACACACCCCTCAGCACACAAGTGTAGTGCAGTTGAGCCAATTTAAACTTATCCCCATCTAGTGTACAAATGAATGAGACTCAGCCACTGATTATTTTTATTTGGTTTTGACAATTGCTGTGTGTGTGTGTGGGGGGGGGCAACCCCTAATCTACTTCTCTAACTGCTGGACTGGCTACTCCCCCAGCGGTGTTCCCAAATACCCGCTGTTTCTCCTGGCCATGTGCTCATGGTTCATCTTTTCTCATGGCGGTTTCCTTCCTTCTCCTGTGCCCTTCTTCTCTCTCTCCTCAACCTATGACCCCCTCAAACAGGTCTCTCCGCCTACCTCTATTCCCTCCAGTAATTGACTGTAGTGGATAGAATCCAGGTCATTAGCCTCAGTAGTGAGTATCTTTATCCATTGAACCATTAGCCTACTTATTATATATTTCAAACTACCTAGAAAAATACATTCAAATGTTCTTTCTACAAAGAATGGATGAATATTTGAGGCGACAATTTTCCATGATTTGATCATGACACAACGGGTACATGTACTGAAATTATATTTCATAAGTACCCATAATTAGTATTTATTATCATTTAATATTACCAATTAATTAGATGGTCTCAATAACCATACTATTAAAGTTGATTGTGCCCTCTTGCCTAACTCCCATCCTGCCTTCTCTTCCCTTGTCATTGTCTGGCACATTTCTAGTGGGTTTGGGAATTTTTCCTTATTCTCAGTCCTAGGCTTTTGTCATGAATTTGGGTGGTATCATAACCTTGTTTTTAAAGACAGCTGGCTACCCAGGAACTGTGCCTTGCAATCTTCCCTGGAGTTGCCTGTGTGTCTGTTTGAATGTTGCTTAGGTATGCTTCCTAGTGGACACCTGCCACAGTCTCTCCAGGGCAGTTTCATAGAAATGTTACTTTCCTTGCACTCAATGATAGGTTGTTTCCTAAAGATACTCCGGAGCCTCCAGTCCCAGCTGCAGCCCATTAGAGCCTCCTGTTCTCCTCTTCAGGTTGACTGCCAGGCTTCATTATATTTTTGTTCATGTAGTGGATGTAAAACGGTGTCTTAATTTAAACTTGCATTTACCCAGTAACTAATGAAATGGATAGTCTTTTAATATGTCGGTAGTCACCTGTATTTCCCATGGGAATTGCTTTGTCCTGTTTTGGCACAGTTTCCCATGGATTTGGTACATTCATTTTTTATTCTCAATTCTAATCTTTTGTCATCCATGTGGGGCTCATATTTCCACTTTCTGTGGGTTTGGTTTTTTGGCAAAAACAAGGTCTTCATTTTAATAAAGTGAAACCGACTCCTCTCATGCTTTCGGTATCATTCGGTTCCTTATAGAAAAAGATGAGATTGTTTGCGTGGGAGAACTTTCAGTCTTTTATGGAATGGACTGGCGCCGCAGAGGAAAGGCTTTTCTCAGATCCACAGAGGCCTCAGCATAAGCCACAGGGGTGTGAAGACACAAGTTTAAGGGTCTTGGAGATGTAGCCAAAGAGTGCTTGAGCTCTGGCTACTTTGTCATTATTTTTCTTGGAGAAGTAGGTTCTTCTGGGATGCTATTGAAGATAGTCTTAGAACAAAGGATTATTAAAAGAGCCAGGGCAGCCAAGGAGTCCCAGTCCCACTGGATCCCCTTGCCCCCATGACCATCACCTTCCCAGCAAGGAGTAGAGGGAACTGTTGTGATCTTTCTGCCTTTGGTTCTTTGTTCGGAGAGCAGCCGAGGGTCTGTTTCCGTTAATCTTAACTGTGGCAGAATGCTCCAGGATGTCTATTCTTTTGGGTACATATGGAATTTCCTGGACTTCAGTTGATTGCTGAGGATGGGGGCTGATTAGATGCAGCTATTTCTAGGCGCCCTTGCTTTTTCTTTCCTGAACAAAAAAAAGAAAAAGAAAAAAGAAAAAGAAAAAAAAAAGAGTTGTATTAGCAACATATTTTAGGTGGGGCTACAGGTTCACATGTAGTTTCTTTCTTTTTTTTTTTTTAAACTATACAATTTCAAACCATGTTGTTTCCCAAGAACACACACACACACACACACACACACACACACACCACATTCATACACACTCCTACCATTTATAATCCATTTGGACTTTTGCTCTAGTTTTATACAATCCTTTCTCATTTTTATTTTATTTTTTTCTCATTTTATTTTTTATAGCACACACACACACACACACACACACACACACACACACACCTTCCTTTGCAATTTCATGAAGTTTCTTCCATCTTCCCCTCCCATGGCTGTTCTGCGTCATCATCCCCTTCTCCATCAGTGCTCTCTCACCACCGCTGAATGCCCCAGGGGACTGGGATGCTGAGAAGCTCTGTCATGATGAATGGATTTCTTTTCACTCTCCTCTAACCGGCCGGCTTCCATCAAGGGCGGCTAATGTCTTTGTTGCTACTTGGGGTAATTAGATTAGGTTACCACTGTTACACTGTTACCGCTTATCTAGTCCCAGAATCAAAGATCCAATTCACACACTCACTGACAATAAATCTTCGACACTATTATACAGAAGCCCTAGTAATTGATTAGTGGGTAGTCCCCGAAATGAGTCATGTACAAGCCAATGTCTTTCGTTCCCAACCTCTCTCTGAGGTCGTTAGAGATGACTGAGTTGCTTGTTTATAAACCCCTTGATTACAGCCTTTTCATCCTAGCCTAACACTTGAAGCTATGCCTCAGTTTCTCAGTGTTCTGGTCTCTCTCTGTCTCTCTGTCTCTCTGTCTCTGTCTCTGTCTCTCTCTGTGTCTCACTCTCTCCTTCCCCCCCCCACTCTACCTAATCTTTCCAGGCAAGCACCCCAGTTTATAGCACAGATGAACTTCAGCCTCTACTGGCTTGCTCATTCTGATAGCACTGAAGTTTGGTCCTTTTGATCCTTCGAGCGAATCTCACCCAGGATCAGCTGCCTTCTGCCTCCTTTACACAGACAGCTGGCTGTGTCAGAGACCGTTAAAAGATGACTTGAAGACACAACACATTCAGAAATGCTCTGACTCTCCCCACAAGGCCTGCATGGTGATGGGACATGGCCACAAAGAACAGCTGGTTTTCAAAGTCAGGGTCTATTTGGGCTGGAATCCTTGTGTTTTTCCAATCAGATAAGCATAAGGTATTTATAATTTGGTGATTTTGTCTGCATTGAATAACAAGCTGTACCTTAAGATCTAAGCAGGGTTGGAGCTGGGTTATAATTTCTACCAAACACTGAGTGCTTTCTATGAACAAGATGTGTGTGTGTGTGTGTGTGTGTGTGTGTGTGTGTGTGTGTGTGTGCATGTTGTGTGCACACTAGAAGTTGAACCTTGTGCTTCACATACACTAAGTAAGTTCTGAATCACTGAGCCACAAATCCAGCCTTCATTTATTCTTAAAACCATTGCAAGTCCTGGGTGCTAACATCTATGCAAGAAATTTAAATCTGAGGAAAATGTTTTACATCTGCTAAGTCATTTAGATAATTTATCTATTTATTCAGTTAATAAATGGGGAAAATTTCAAACACGGACTTAGTGAACTCAGAAAGGCACTGTGTCCCTTACTTTTCTTGTTGCTGTGACAAATTGCCTGACAAAAGCAACTTCAGGAAAGGGGGGTTTGCTTTGGCTTGAAGTGCAAGGGTAGGCACAGTCTATCAGGGTGTGGAGGTGGGAACATGAGGCTGCCACACTGCATGTGCAGTCCGAAGGCGGGTTCGGCCCCCACGGTCCTCTCTATTCATGCAGGACTCCAGTGCATAGAGTGTGGCCACCTACGTGTATAGAGGACCTTCTTACCTTAGCTAATCCAGCCTAAAACCTCTCACAGACACATTCAGAGATCTGTCTCCTAGGTGACTCTAGATCTTGTCAAGTTGACAGTCAGTCTTAAACCTCACAAGTACTTTTAGACACCACACCATTCTGCTTCTGTCTTTTAAAAAAGATGGGGCATAATTATATGGAATGCTCTGAAAGGAGACCCAAGAAAGGTGGGGTCACAGAGGGCTGGAGAAGCCATGAGTGGCAGAGTAGAAGGAAAATGTGTATAATCCCATGCTTGTCAGACAAGTTTTGCTTTAAACATGTATACGGAATACATCATGTCATTTTGCACACTGATCTTGTAATCTCCCCAGTGTTAGAGTATGAGCAAAACCAGCATTCTCACGCCTTTAAAGTTGAGTCCACGACATGGAATCATTTTACATCCTGTGTCAGAATCCACACATGGGCGTAACTGAAACAGTGTTGCTCTGTAGTGCCCTTGTTCTGTGGTACACTCTACTTTCTATGTTATAGCTAAAGTGGTTCTGGTTACAGTCTGTTAAAGAGACATTATAACCTACAGAGACTCATTTACAAACACAGACAGATGGAGATCTTGAAGGTCGATGACGAATTGGGTTTTTAGCCCACCATCTTGAAAGTGACATTCCTAGTATCTGTCTGGTTTCCGTGTGTAGGTTGTCTGTCTGTCTGGTTTCCTTGTGTAGGTTGTCTGTCTGTCTAGTTTCCATGTGTAGGTTGTCTGTCTGTTTTTCTGGTTTCCGTGTGTAGGTTGTCTGTCTGGTTTCCGTGTGTAGGTTGTCTGTCTGTCTGTCTGTCTGGTTTCCATGTGTAGGT
>JANHMN010000007.1:14708298-14738472 GCA_030674055.1 Rhabdomys pumilio
CTCTCTCTCTCTCTCTCTCTCTCTCTCTCTCTCTCTCTCTCTCTCTCATAGATCACCATCTTCATACAGTAATTCTTTTTTTGTAAGGCAGAATGTGGGAAGTGGTCACCACAGATATGAGAAGTGTCTGGGGCTTTCTTATGTCCTTGGCATTGTCCACTGGGCTGTTTGCCAGATCGTAAGGTAACCCACCCAAGGATATGCTGTTCTCGGCTTGTAGGAATTTTCTTAGAAGAGCTAGACTCTGTTGAAAGTAACTGATTTCCACAAGAAAATAGGATTTTCTTTTTTCTTTCCACAGCAAACTGTATCCTTAATGGAGCAACATTGGGTATGAGATCCAGACATGCCCAGTGTTAACTTCACTCACAGGGTTGTGGGCGTAACCAGCCACGTTCATTGTTCTTTCCCATCACTCCTTGGGAGTCAAAAGCAAAGTGGGGGGGGAGCAAAAACCATTTATTTAGCACCATCTGTTTATTAGGAAAGAACACTTATATAACACCAACTACTTATTAGAAAAGCATTTATATAGCACCGACTATCTGTTAGGAAAGAACATTTATACAGCACCAGCTGTCTATTAAGAAAGCATCTTGTTGAAGTAGCATAGCCAGCACACAATGTGTTACCATGATTTTTGTTTTTCTAAGGAACAGAAGTCAAGAGTCACCTGTGACTATACCAACCTCCCAGTTCACTTTGGGCTGCTATTATTAGAAATAAAAAAATAATAATAAGTTTGCAGCTGCATAGATGGCTCTGTGGTTAAGAGCACTGGCTGCTCTTCCAGACTGCAGGATTTGGTCCCCAGCACCCACATGGAAGCTCACAACTGTCTGTAATTCCAGTTCCAGGGGATCTAACATCTTTTTTTCTGGCTTCTGTAGGCATCAGGAATGTACATAGAGCACAGTTGTACAAGCAGAAAAGCCCTTACCTATATAAAATATTAAAGAAAGAAGTTTGCTTATCTGACGATTCTGGTCCTCTGTGGCTGGCCTTCCACAGAAATGCACACTGGATTGTCCAATTAAACAAAGGTTAGAGGTTTAATAGACATGCGGCTTACAATTTCTCAGGGATGGGTTTAAGACAAACACTAAGTCTTTGTAATATTCATTTAAAAAATCAGAATAAAAACTTAAGTATTGGATGTGAATCTAGTCAACTGACTCTTGACTTTGGCCTCATTATAGTCACCTGCCTTCTTGTTGTCATTCGATGGAACAATTATTGCTCTAAGAAAGAAAATAATAGGGCCCTGTGAGCTGGCTCAGTGGGAAAAGGTGCTTGCTGCCAAGCTGAGTTTAATCCCGGGGACCCACATGGTAGAAGACAAATGAATCCAACATGTTGTCCTCTGACTTCCACACATATATCTTGACACACACACACACACACACACACACACACACACACACACATTAAATAAACATAATTTAAAGCTTAGAAAGGAGATGATGATGATGACGACGACGATAACGACGACGATGATGGTTCCAGTAAATTCACAGTGAGAGAAGACAGTTGACCAGCTTCCCTGAAGATGTCAAGCTGTCAGTTCACTCTGGTGTATTACCTGGGACAGTGTTAGATTCCCATGTTAAAAACTTTGACTTGCTCTCCACGGTTTCCTGGAATATATCCCAATGTAAGAGGCTTGTACTTCTAAGTTGTGATGGTAGCGACAGCTCTGATACTCAAACTTAGTTTTTGTAGAGTTTCCCAAAAGTTTCCCAATAGCTTCATTCATAAGATCTACACAGAGCACACTGAGTTTGGCAAGATAGCCTTTGGATTCATTTGCTTGTCTGCTTGTTTTATATTTTGTATGAGTCAATGAAGAGATATTGTATCAATTGTTATGCACTATCCTTTTACACATTCATGTTTCCTCTGCATCTCATCTTATTCTGGGCAATAATTGGAATAAACTGAGAAACTTGAATGCAAAGTGATACAAACAAATTATTTTTAATAGCCTTCTTAAAAAAAAGATACCTTAGGAATCTAACATTAGCACCCAAACATTTTAATGTATATAAAATTATATGAGACAGTAAATAAAATATTTTTAAAGTTTTATTTCATAATTCTGAAGTATAATAGAAAAAAAGATAACATTCCTGTATGTGTTCTGCATGCTCAGCTGGGGCTCAGTGTGTAAGCACATGTGGAGATACATGCAGCTGGACAGACAGAACTCTCTGTCTGTCCCAAAAGAAAGGGCTATAGAGACATATTTAGAATTTGAATTTATAGGAAGTAATTGAAGTCATAAGAATAGATAGCATCACCAAGTAAAATTATATAGAAGAAGAGAGCACATGCTAGCATGGAACCCAGGGAATCTCCTACCTTTAAAAGCCAAAATTACTCAGGCACCCTGAATCTCCAGCATCCTAGGCCACTCTGGAGGGATTTCTACCTTCTCCTAGCTCCTAGGAAAGTTTTGTATCAGAAAAGAGACATCAGTGACATGTTAGATCATGTTGGAAGGGTTTTGTTTGTTTTATTTTTGCTTCAATTTCACCAGTGAGATAACTGGATCCTGGGAAGGCTGGCATTGTTTAAAAACAATGAGAAAGAATTCAAAATTCTGGCTAAGATTCAGAAACAGTGAAGTAAATCCAAAGAAGATCTACTGTGGTCATCAGAATGAAAATGGCTCCCATAGGCTCATAGGGAGTGGCATTACTTGAGATAGGTTAGGAGGTGTGACCTTGTTGAAGAAGGTGTGGCCTTGTTGGAAATGGAAAAAGGTGTTCACAATAAATTAGAATTAGTAGAAGAAAACTATCTCAGATGGTAGATTAAATGAGTGAGTATTAAACAGTAACAAAGAAAATATTACCTAGTGAGACTTCACAATTCAAGAACTCTAGAATGTGATCAGATGCAAGAATCCATGTGGTAAAAGGAGGAGTTAAGACAAAAGCTATGGCAAAACAAACCAAAACACTCTATTCAATGAAATTATGCCTTAAATTTTCTCAAATCTATGAAAAGAAATGAACATTCACACATAGAAGGCATTTAGAACCCTAAGCAGACATGACCAGAGAACTTCTTTACTACAATAATCAAAATGAGAAACAAACAAACAAACAAAGAAACAAACAAAGAAACAAACAAAGAAAGAAAGAATAATAAGACTTGCAAGAGAAAAATGCCAGCTCATTTGGCAAACCCATCAACATAACAAAAGACCACTCATCAACAATTCTAAAGGCCAAGTAAACATGAAATGATAAATCTCAAACACTGAAAATTACCAACTGTCAAGGGTTTGCTGTATCCACAAAGCATCTTTTAAGATGACCTGACAATAAAGACATATTAAGACAATTATTAATTAATTAATTAATTAATTATTAATCACCAAGTGAGTCTTGCAGAAATACTGAAAATATCCTTTCCCACAGAGTAGGAAGAAGTGCAGAATCAACCATGAGAGCAAAGGAAAGAACACATTTTATAAGAGAAATAAATGAAGGAAGAAGAAGAAGAAGAAGAAGAAGAAGAAGAAGAAGAAGAAGAAGAAGAAGAAGAAGAAGAAGAAGAAGAAGAGGAAGAGGAAGAGGAAGAGGAAGAGGAAGAGGAAGAGGAAGAGGAAGAAGAAGACAAAGAAAGATGAAGAAAAAGAAGAAACTGTCTAACTCAGCAAAGTAGTAACCCCCTAATTTGCACAATTATCAAATCAATCAGGAAAACAACAACATAGTGAGAATCATGAACTCAATCAATCAATCATAACAGCAAATGTAACAGTCTTAACTCTTTACTTAAAAAAGTGCAGACTAGGGCTGGAGAGATGGCTCAGTGGTTAAGAGCACTGACTGCTTTTCCAGAGGTCCTGAGTTCAATTCCCAGCAACCACATGATGGCTTACAACCACCTGAAATGAAACAGAATCCAATGGTCTCTTGTGATGTGCCTGAAGACAGCAACAGTGTACTCACATACATTAAAAAATACATACATACATACATACATACATAATCTTTTTTTAAAAAATACAGATTAATTGATGACATTAAAATTAAGACCTGACTGTTTATTGTCTACAAGAAATGTGTTTCACTGGAAAAGACACTCAAAGTCTGAGAATGGAAAGACAGAAGTCAGTATATTCAGCAAGCCAAAAGTAAGGAGAAGGTACACTTGAATATGATAAAGTATAATTCCAAACTGCTGATTAGCTAAAAGAGATAAAGAAAGTCACTATATATGAATAAAGGATTAATCTATGAAGGATCTAACAGTTATAAATATAAATACACTGAATACAGGTATGCCAATTTCATAATAAATACGGAATATAAATAGAATAGATAGATAGATTCAAGCATAATGATAATAGTAGGTAACCTCAATACCCTACTTTCATCAAAACATGGATTATTCAAATTTAAAAATTAATAAAGCTCAGGGTTAAGTTGCTCCATAGATCAGCTGGAAGTAACAGACATCTACAGAATATTCAGTTCAATATCTGTAGCACACACATTCATCTTGCCAGCCCCTGGCACTTTTATAAAATTAATCACATTTTATGCTACAAGACAAATTTCAACTAATATAAAGCAATTAAAATAATTTATTGCACCTACTGATCTTAATGGAATAAAAATATAGATCAACATCAAGAGAAACTATACAAACACAGGGCAATGGAAAGATACACTCTTGAATGGTCAGTGTGCTATTGAAGGAATCAGAGAAAAAATTTAAAAGTTCTAGAATCTAAAAAAAATATGATTACAACTTATCAGAACCTTTGAGACACAGAAAAGAAGGTTTAAAGATAAAATCTTATGCTTTCTACTATAAATATGCCCAGATCTCAAATAAACAACTTAATGATGTCTCGAAACATCTCAGAAAAAATTTAAATCGGTAGATCAATAAGAAGGATCACAGCAGAAATCAATGAAATGTAGAATAAAAAAAAAATATGAAGAATCCATAAACCAAAGAGCAGGTTCTCTGAAAGGGAGAATTGCAATTTACAAATTCCCAGCCACGTTAGCCAATAAAAAGAAACAGAAGACACAAATAATAAACTTAGAGACACAAAAGATGAAATAAAAACAGATGCCAGTGAAATCTGCAGGATCGACGGGGATGCGTTGGAAAGGTGGGAATCTCAAGAGAAAACCCTGGTGATTTTCTAAATATATGTTGTCCTAGCAATACGAAAACAGCAGGATATAAACAAGTTAAAAGGCTCTGTGATGAGCAAGATTTAAGCTGTAGTAGTCCCCGAACAATGGTAAGGCTCGGCCCACACATATCCAGTGAGAATTCTACCAGGTCTAACACCAATGCTCCTCAAATGGTCTCGTAAGACGGAATGGTAAGGAACACTGCCAAAGAGTCTATAAATGCTACTACTCTGCCTCCAAAACCAAATCAAGCTACTACAAGAAAGAAAACAATGAAACCTATAGACCAATTTTCTTGATGAATATGGGTATAAATTATATGATTTATTATGATAATAAATTATCAATAAATTATTGCAAACCGATTTAAAGCATTCATTAAAAGTATCATATAGCATGACAAAGTTGGTTGCATTCCAGGAATATAAGGTTATTAAGGCATGCACATCCATAAATATAGTAGAGCACACAAGCAAATGCAGAAATAGAAAGCAAATTGTCATCTCAGTAGATGCAGAAAGGGGCTATGACAAAGTTCAGTATCCTTTTATGACCAAACAAACAAACAAACAAACAAATCAAAAACTAGGACTAGGGAGCATACCACAACATAATAAAGGGAATATGTGGTGGTTTGAATATGCTTGGCAGAGAATGGCACTATTTGGAAGTGTGGCTTTGTTGGAGTAAGTGTGGCCTTTTTGGAGGAAGTGTGTAACTGTGGGTATGGGCTTTAAGACCCTCATGCTAGCTACCTGAAAGCCAGTCTTCTGTTTGTCTTCAGAACAAGATGCAGAACTCTCGGTTCCTCCAGCACCAAGCCTGCCTGGACACTGCCATGTTCCTGCCTTGATGATAATGGACTGCACCTTTGAACCTGTAGCTGTCCCCAATTAAATGTTGTCCCTTATAAGAGTTGCATTGATTATGATGACTCTTCTCAGCAATGAAAGCCTGTCTAATACAGTATATACAGCTAACCTGTGCCCAACATTACATTAAGTATATACAAACTAAAGCATTTCTCCTAAAATCAGGCACAAGAAAAGTCCATCTGCTCTCTCTTTTCTCATTCAGTATGGACTCTGAAGCCTTAGCTAGAGTAATAAGGAAAAAAAAAAAAAAAAAAGAATTAAAGAGATACAACAGGGAAAGGAACAAAACCTAATTACCCCTGTTTGTATTGCTGTGAACTTATATTTAAAAGACTTTAATGAGACAACCAGAACCTCTTAGATCAGATTAACAAAATAGCAGCCTAAAAATCAGTATCTTTTCTACATCAATAATAATCTTGCTGAGATTGAAATCAATAACTCCCTCCCTGACACTAGCTTCAAACATACCAGCAACCAATGAGATGAGGGACTGACCCATCTAAAACAAGGGGAGAAAAAGGTTGACCAGATGGCTACCATCTTCTTTTGTTTTATACCAGTTTCCTCTGATATACTTACCTAATTACTCCCAATAAGCCCCATTTCCTCTATGTTCCACACTGCCTCCCAATACAGTTATACTGGAAATCAAGCCCCAAACACCTAACCCTGTGCATGCACACTCAAACCCTATCTAAAACACAGCCAAACTCAAGTGCCTGTTCCCTAGAGAAAGGAAACAGGCTGGGAAGATATTACTGTACAGCCCTATCTGACATTCTGAAAACTGACAAAGAAATACAGCAGAGGAATTTGGGGGGTGAGCCATGAGGGAGTGACAGATAAGTAATTCTGTATCATATTCTAAATGATATATGTTTGTGAAACCCCTCAGAATGCTCATCAGTGGCGAGCTCTGCAATGAAGCTGACATTGCATGGAGATGGTGTGTCAGTGTTGAGACACTGGTCATAGCAACACACTACTGTGGTGTGGATGCCAACTGGGGGATACCGCACAGGTCTCAGGACAACACTCATAGGGGAATCCTTGAATACACATTCCATCCAGCTTTTCAGGGAATAATCTACAACCACTCTGAAGGTAAAGTTTATTAGTTACATAGTTGTATTGTGGCATTTGTGATAATGAATTTAACATAATATTTAAGTTCTGAAAAAAGCTCACAGGAAGAGAACATAGTACAGTGTCACTTACCCAGGATTCTAGAACCAGGAAACAAACAAACAAACAAACAAAACAATAACAACAAAAAAGATTCACAATGGAAAACAGGAATGGTGTAGTTGCTTATGGTGAATGAGGGAACTGGCAGAGATGGCTGGGAGGGACATAAACAACTTTCTGGGCCTTATCTCGTTATCTTAAAGTGATTTGGGTCGAATAAACACCAGCTATTTTATAAAACAATGAGGGAAAGGGTCAATGGGTGGGTAGAGGGCTGAATGGCTAGACAGACAGCAAGAAAGTGACATTAGAGAGTGGCGTGTGTGCACACATACACACACACACACACACACATGGGGGGGTTTCACTGAAAAAGTCTCACGTATGTTGCAGCTTGAACCTTTTCATATTTACATTCTAAAATTGTTTTAAGGGAAAGATTACGTAGGAGGTGGGGGTGAGGGCAGATGAAGTGGGGGAGGGGGACTGCCCTCTCCAAGTCTTGCTTTATAGACAGAAAAAAAATGTGCTCTCCTAACAATTGAGTAAACACATATCCCGGGAGAATGGAATTTACAGGATATCTATATTAAGTGGTTCCCAGTCCTTCTAGAATACATCGGAAATGTCCAGGATCCTGAAGGTTTAGGAGGCTTCCTTGCCTAAACTTGACACGACCTGTTCATGACTGGTTACTTACTTAAAATCAAACCAGAGACCCCCAAATACAGTATTTGCTTCCCTAAATACTCGAGATGAGCTAAGGTCCACAAATGGGCTTCTAAAAGGAGCTTTTCGTTCTGAAAGAATTCAGACTTATCTGCAAAGCCGTAGGAAGGGCTAGGGTTCGAGAGAGATGTCACAGACTGAAGACAGAGTGCTGCCCATGGATCTGTATTGGTCACCTGTTTATCTGAGTATGTCGTTCCATGTCTAGTGCTAATCAAAGTCCTTTGAAGTATTTGGGGGGTACATTAATAAATGCATGACAAATTTTTCTTTTAAAAAAAAAATCTTCGGTAATTTTCAGTTCCATGATCCATCACCGTTCTTTCTACTGGACAAATAGAAACACTTCCTGGCTAAGTCAGAACTAAATAATCTTCATTGTTTCTGTAAATGGCTAGTGTTTCTTCCTAATAACAAACAAACAAACAAACAACAATAATTGCTACTGCTACTACCATTTATTGAGGAAGTACTATAAAATCAAGGGCCAATGCTAGGACTCCCCTACCTTGTCACCAGTTCCTACAATGCTCCCAAACAGGTCAGGATGAGATGGGAAAACCAATGCTCAGCGGAGATGTTTTACCAAAGGACGATCGTTCTGCCATAGCCTGCTTGACTCTAAAACCTGTGTGTTGCAAGCATCTGACAGAGCAGAAGGTATGTTACTCAGTGGACTGTAACACTCAATACGCTTAAAACCGCTGTTAGCAGGTTAGGAACCTTTTCCCCATGTGCATATATGGAGCGCTTACTCTTGGCAGCCGCCTCCTCCAGACCCTGGTGTGTGAGCGTGTGCAGCAACCGCCTAGTTTACCAGGAAGAAGGAAACACATCCTCTACAGCCTTTGGCCTCTCCCTTCCTACCAAATAGTCAACACAGACCCATCCAAACCCGAAGGCTCTTTAGTCTTCTAGAAGAAACAGTGGCCCCAGGGTTATTATTCTTCTTCTACTCTGACAGTTTTGTAGCTGTTTGTTTTTTGGTTTTATTTTGTTTAGATGCCTCTACAATGAGGAGTTTGTTTCTCCATGCCCTTCCTCAGTGGGCTCTTCAAACAGTTCCTCTCCCCAAGGAAATCGTTTCTAAACATTGGACATAAATGTCCCTGCCCTGATCATGACCGTCCCTAAACACCAACCCAAGAATAACAGACACATGAGGATGTAGGGACGGCAGTCCTGGGAGGAGAGGGTTTCCATAGGGATCAGGGGTGACTTAAAATCTGTCTTTAGTGCAGATATCTTTCTCTCCTCAGTGTCCCTCCATCTCGTATACTTCCCATAGCTCCCTGCTTCGAGCATGCTTATCCATGCATAGGCCTGATTAAGGCAAGCTGTTAGAGCCTCATGCCATACAGACGCAGCACTATAAACTAGGGTTCCACTCCCACTGACGCATGCTGTATCGCACACATGAAATTGACAGAAGATTCCTATGTATGCTTTTTTAATATGAGATATACAGTAAGTTGAGCAGCATGAAGATCAATGTGTACAGCCAAAATAATAACTGCAAAGTTCATTCCCATCTTAATGCACCGATCTCAAAAGATATTAATGGGTATTTGCTCTGGTGTTTGGCCTTAGGTTCCCCTGGGAATGTGCATGTGTAAATGTTTATACATGTGTGTATATATGTTATGTATATAATCATGTTATAATCATAACTGATTTATATAATATAGAATGAATATAGACATGAATATATATTAAGAAATTTTATGTATACATATATACAGTAGAGCAGCAATAACTGCGGAGGGGTAAGTATCTTTGTGGTAGGATATAAAGGCCTCTGGATCCATGCCCAGGAGTGGTCTAGCTGGGTTACATGTTAATTTAATTTTTATTTCCTCAGGAACCTCCATTCTGATACTTTTAGTGATTTCTCTAGTTCTTCCACCAGCGATGGACAAGGGATCTTTCTTCCCCGCAGCCTCACCAAGACTAGTTCTGATTCCTTGACTTGGTACAGTAGCTATTCCGACTGAGATGAGATAGACTCCCAAAGTGGTTTTAATTTACACATCACCGGTGTCTGAAGATGTCGAACATTTAAAAACCTGTTACTGGCCATTTATATTTCTTCTTTTGAGAGCGTGGTTGTTCATCCCATTAAACTATTTATTGATCAGTAATTTTATGACCTTGGTGTTTAATTTTTGCAGTCTTTTCTACTCTTTAGATATTACACTTTTATATGCTTTAGATATTAAATTTCTTGTTTGGGGGACAGCTGGCAAAGATCTTTCTGTAGGCCATTCATACATTCTGCTGATAGTTTCCCTTATCACACAGGACCTTTACCTTTTCAGTTGCCCCATTTATTGATTCTTGAGATTGTGTCTTGTGCTATTCAGGAGACTCTTGTCCCGTCACCTCAGGCATACTCCCTATGCTTTTGAGAAGTTTTGGTGTTGCTGGTTTAAAGATAACATGCTCGATCCATTTCGAATAGACCTGTATGCAGTGTGAGAGACTCTGTCCTAGACACAGCTGTGAAGACCGACACTTGCTGTGGGCTGTCAGTCAAACCTTAGTCACCTTACCTGAAAAGTGCAGCATCACTGTGAGAAACGGGTCAGACCAGTCACAGTCCTGACCGTTTTTTTTTTTTTTTTTTTTTTTCATGCCGTTAAACAGTAAGTTAATAACTGCAGGGGTTTATCTCGGCACCTCCTGCTGCTTTTGAGTGCTTAGCTCCACAGTAATGTTCACCAGCTTCTGCCTGTAAGCAAGAGGGAGCCTCTATCAGGAAACATAAAGATCTCCTTGGGATTGCTATTACGACGCTGAGTAGCCAGTTCCCTGAAAGTGCCCACCCAGCCCCTACAGGGACACTCTCTCTTGGGGGCCCTAGAAATGAGTGCTGCAGCATTTAGATTTCTGCCCATGTCTGTTCCACACCGCTCCCACACACGGTTTTAAAATTTTAATGCTGGGCTGTCTTAAATCACACAAAATGACAACTGATAAGATATTGAGCGAGCTGCCTTTCTCCAGTATAGCCTGGCTGAGTTGGGCACTGCCTGCCTCACTCCTGTCTGGTCTCTGCTGGCTACACGGTCTCTTTTTTTCCCGTGAACTACATCAACGTCACCATCCTGTGGTAGATCAAGATGGTCACACTGCACCTTTGTGGAGACCCAAAGTCACAGGATTCAGACCTCACTGTCAAGGGCTGACAACCTCAGCAGGTTTCAGAGGCCAGCAGGAGCCTAGCATGAACTTTTAATTAAGTATCTGTTGGAAGACTCGTTTGTCATTTAAGGGAAATCATTAAAGCCTCTTCTTAGCAGGATTCGGGTTCTTCACATGTTTTGCCACATGCCAGTGGCTGGAAGTTCCAACTGGCCGTTGCAAGAAGGCTGTGACATCTCAGTTTCCAACTGCAGTACACACAAGCTGAATTTGAAGGGTGATCATCTCTAGCGTCTACAGATTTCCAACTGAAGGATGCCAGAAAGGATCCCAGAAGAGAAAGATTATGTCAACTGAGAAAAAGTCAGTGCGCTCAGAATGCTGACTGTCCACCCGGAAACACATTGTGCCGAGCTTGGTGGCTTGGCCTTTCTACCGCAGGACATGTCGAGTCATGGAAAAGGAAGAGCCTTCAGACATTCTGACTCAAACACCCAGGTTTCACCCTTAACCATCTCTCTATTAGCCCATCATAACTGCAGTTAGGAAGTGGGTCCGAGGTTGGGAGTGAAGGGAGAATGTGAATATCATTGAAGTTTGTTCTATACATGTATGACAATGTCACAGCAATGCTTGTTGCTTTATTCATACACTCAAATGCACACATACTATCCTAACTTGACGAGAGAATGGAGGGTACGTCACAAAACAAATCCAAAGATAGAATTTTAAGAGCTTCTTCCCATCGGTTCTGTTCTCAAAAAGTTTCCCAGCAGTGTTGGAGAGATGGCTCAGCAGTTAAGAACACTCGTCGCTCTGGCAGAGGACCTGAGTTTGGTTCCCAGCATCTACATGATAGCTAACAACCATCTATGATTGTGGTTCCAGAGGACCAGATGTCTTCCGGTCTCCTTGGACATCAGGCATCTACATGGTACACACACACACACACACACACACACACACACACACACACACACACCACTTAGAAACTCTTCTAACTTTGGATAAATAATAAACCTGTCTAAATCTCAGTTTCCCTATCTTTACATTGGCAATAACCAGGCTTATGGAATGATGTCACAGATCAGATGTATGACATTTTAGTACTCAGTATGAACACTATTCTGGATACTTGGTGCTATTCCTAGAACAGAGTAATCTCTTAACAATACCGATTATTTTTGTAGCTATTGTTTATATCAAATTAATGGAAGTCATTTCTAAGTACCATTAGCATGAAAAGTGAGGGAGAGAGATTAAACTCTCTTCCTTCTGGCAACTTAATTGGCTTGTGAAGCTACACCTTTAGCTGGTTTGCTTATCACCCACTTGGCAGTTTTTGGAGGGAAAGCATCCTTTACCAGGATCACCTGACCCTCCCAGGAAACCCACATCATAGTGCCAAACCCCGAAGCCCACAGAAAAGGCGCTGAGATGCTCGCCATATTTAGCCATGATACAACCTTCCAAAGCCTCTCTCACTGTGCAAACAAAAGGCCCAAGCACTGTTGGCCCTGCACAGCTGTGGTTCCCCCAGTCCCTGCTTCCTTCAGAATCGAGTGTTTGCTGGAACACTGCAAGCTCAGGTTCCTAATCCATCATCAGATGCCATTCTAACAATCTAGCAGGAAAAGATACCTGCCCTCCACTTGGTGCCCCTGGGCAGACTCACAGTAATTTATGAGGCCGCGAGCACCCCTTCCTTACGACTTAATATGCTTAACAGCTAATTACATCTGTGTAGGGATTACACTTTACATTGTCCAGCTTTATGGAAACAAACCCGGGCTTCCTCAGAGTCCCTGAAATGGCTTCTTATCTTGGGGAGTGAGATTCTTATCGGCGCCATATGTTCCAAGGCCTGGCCAGGTTCCCGATGACCCCAGGAAAGCCTTCTGGGGCCTAATCAGTCTCCAGGCCAGAGGGTTTAAAACAGGGTCCCAACCTGAAATGAGGGAAAGAGGTCACAGCCAAGAGGGAGAGATACTTCCCTGCCTTCTGTCCTCCATAAACCTGTCAAAGGCAGAGGGTCTGGACTAAGAGGACCACACATCAGCTCCTCCCCCAAGTGGCCAGCTCTTCCTAAACCAACCGTCATCCAACACGCAGCTTCAACATGAAAATCCAGGGGGAGTATAAGATACCTTTAGCTAAATTTAAGTGAATTCTTTACCTTTCCAGAGGTTCTGTGGAAGGACTCTAGTGACTCTTTCGCTGAAAGAAAATGGCTTTGGCTTTTTGGCTCACAAGTCACCTACACCTTTCTACCCAGAAGGAAATGAGTTGCTGTTACCAGCTTCTTTTTGCCACATTGGCTGGTGAACTAGTTCACCTCACACATATTTTCTCAAGGTTTGGGAGTTTCCCAGCCTTGGCAGCCACTGAAAGCACGCCTTCGCTTGGATTCTAACAATTCAGTCACACAACTTGCTTTAAGAAACTCTTGGGGGTGGAGGCAGGGTGCAAAGAGCAGGAAATGTCCCCCTGTGTAAGGAGTCTGAAACCGAGGGACAGCGACATCACTGGGGCCTTCCAGGCTGTGACTCATAGGTCCACTTCCCTGCTCTCCCCAGCCTAGATTCCAGCTCTTGGCCAGGATGTCTCAGCTCCTCTTCCTGTCTCTGACCCCTAAACAAAGCCAAAGTCTGGAGTCCACTGTGAAGACTGAAGTGTTGTGTGTGTACTTGGGCGTCATGTGGAGAAGCAGCTATTGTGCAAACAAACCCCGACTTCCCTGCCCTCAGAAGAACTCCATGCACTCTTCCAAGCATGCACTTTGACCGCCTGAGATGGAGATCTTGGTTACCGGGTCTTGAGAGAAATGACAGGTAGACTTGGCACATTTCCTTCCATTGATGTTTTCCTTGAGTCCTTATGTACAAAGCACCGTGGTAGTAAACACTTTAGATGTATTCCTCCTTTGATCCTTACGGCAGCCGTAGGAGGTGTGCTCTACTATTACCTCCACTTTATGAATGAGGAAACTGAAGCTGAGAGAATTTGCACATGATTACACAGCTAGTAAACCATGGAGCCAGGATGCAAACACAGTCTGTCTCCCTCAAGGCAGATTCTTGGTCTCTGAGATGCTGTGCTAAAAGGCCTCTTGGAGGACTCCTAATCCAGCTCTCATTCTTAATGCCTCTCCAACAGCTTTACTGAACACTGGCCTCTTCTCCAGGGAGTGGAGCATCCGAAAGGCACAAAGGAAGGGTCATGTGATGACGAGGCAGATGGCCCAGGCACTGGGTTTCATGGCTTCTGTTGATCTGGCTTTGCCCTTTGAGAAGGCAAAAAGAAGATGGAGGAGTCCCATAGACCCTCTGCGTGCACTGAAAGGGGGTCTTTGCACGTCTCTCCAATCTTCCCTCATCGATTTCAAGTTTCTTAGTCATACATAGTATTGCAAGGCCCTGCTATTCTGCTGCCTCTGGGCCTCTTAATAATTCTTCAATGTGGTTACAGTTTTAATTGTCACTGTTCAAATGGGTCTCATCAGCTTGGAGACCATAGGACAACTGTTGCCTCGCTCCACATGGCATCTGGTTACGTAGTGTTGTGATTTGAAATGACTACAGGCATCTAAGGGTATGCTGAGATGTGGAGAAATAGCCTCCCCCAAGGAAGAGCTAACTCCTTATCCAATACCATGTCATCAGCCCGGAGATCAATCAATATTATACAGATTGAAGCTGTATGTATAAATTTAGAAGTGAGTGTGTGTGTATGTGAGTGTGTGTGTGTGTGTGTGTGTGTGTGTGTGTGTGTGTGTAGAGGGAGAAAAAGTAACAATTACAGAAATAAGTAGAAGGCATAAATTTGAGAGAGAGTAGGGTGGAATACAAGGGTAGAGGGGAAGGGAAGGTTGAAGGGAGGAAGAAGAAGGAGGAAATGATACAATTATATTTTAATTTCAAGAATAAACAATGAAAATGCAAAACCATCACAGAAATCTTTGATAGAACTTATCATAAACCATATAAATAACTCTTAAATATTTGGGCTTACTGATGAATTTAATTTGGGGAGTTACTCATGGGTACAATGGCTATTTGACAAAGAGATTTTTTTTAAAATTGATATCTGACTAATTTCTAGAAAAATTGAAATTTTTTAACCAGTTTAAAGCTGTTCATAAACCATTTTCATCCTAATTTTATGGGGAATAATTAGGTTAACTTTTTTTTTTCAGCCTTCAAATCTCGAACAGTAAGCTCTTCGGAATTCTGAGTCTATCAAAGATAGCCTTCCAGGGATGACCCCTTAGTCCATTCTTTGTGCTAGGAGAACCTATGTAAGTCTTCAAAACAAATCTCTGCAGAGAGGAGAGAAGGAGAGAGAAAAAGAGAAGGAGAGGGAGAGGGAGGGAGAGAGCGGGGAAAAGGAGAGAAAGAGAGAAAGGAGGAAGAAGAGGAGGAAGAAGAAGAGGAAGAAGAAGAGGAGGAGGAAGAGGAGGGGGAGGAGGAGGAGGAGGAGGAGGAGGAGGAGGAGGAGGAGGAGGAGGATTCTATTGAGGCATTCCATCCAGGGAGCCAATGGAAAGTGGACTAGTAATCTTTGAGAACTATTATTCAATAAGATACAGATGCACCTAGCTGCACTCTCAGCAACATCATCAAAAGAACAAAAGGATAGGGGCTAGAGAGATGGCTCCATGGTTGAGGGCAATTGTTGCTCTTGCAGAGGACCTGGGTTCAATTCTCAGCACCCACATAGTAGCTCATAACCCCTCTGCAACTCCAGTTACAGGGGATCTGATGCTTTCTTCTAGCCCCTGAGAGCACCAGGGACACACATGGTACACAGACAGACATACAAAACACTCATACATGTACAGTCAAAATGTGAAATAAAACATAGAAAAAGGAATATGAGAATATCTAACTTCTTCCTAGCTGGCATACAAATTAATGGGTTTGTTAGCCCCTGTTCACATGTGATGCTGTGTATACTCCATCTTCTGCCTTTCCTCCTCTCAAACGGTACCTCTTCTACTCTCATGTCTTAGGTTGTGTTTTTAAACCTAGATCCTGCAAATGAGAGTAAAGCAAGTTACTAATCTCGCTGAGTCTAGATTATGCTTTTTAACAAGATCTCCATTCCACCCATCTTTCCTGTAAATGACACCATCATCTTATCATACACCTTCTACCTATCAGTGATGCACTGCAGGCCTGACAGGAATTCCATCTAACCCCACCCAGAAGAAGTTTAGACTCGAAGAAGTAACTTATTCAAGACCACACATCTAGTGAGCAGCACACAGTCTTCCTTGGATGTTAGTCGTTTGTTACAACACTGAGCTGAGCATCCACACTTAGTCACACCCCAGGGGATTCATCTTACAGGTAAAACTGACTGAAAGATAGCAATGTTGAAGCCAACACATACTACCATGATGCTTCATGGTACCGGGTCATCTTAACACATACCCTTCATGTGGTTAGTTGATTCATCATTATAGGATAAGTCAGCTTACCATTTTCCATCAAGAGCAAAGATCCAATCCTAATTCTTCATGCATCCCCGAGGTCATCTACAGACTGGAGTCCTGGCATGGCTCTGCCTACTGAGGTTTGAACTGTAACAGCAGTCTTCGCTTATAATCTGATGATACACACACCTAGTGGAAGTGTCCATTGCCAAGATTTAAGGAACTCAGACATGAGGCTCAATTCCTGACATATGGCTAATGGTCAACATGACTCTGCCTTTGGATCCATCCACATCTGAGTGACAGACTATTGATGACATGTCTATGAAATAAACACAATGGAGGGTAAATCCATAATCTACAGTTACCCCCAAATTCTATTACATCATGACTAAATTTTCTCTAATATATTTATCACTGCTTAAAGTTAGTACTCGTTAGTCATTGATTTGTGTGCATGTATGTGGACACATGTGTGCCACAACATATGTGGAGGTCAGTTTGTGGGAGTCCGTTCTCTCCTTCTATCATGTGGCTCCAGGGATGGAATTCAAGGGCATCAAGCCTGAGAGCAGGTGTCTTCACCTGTTTGCAAGCTTGTTAGATTCCTTGCTGTGACTTCTCATGTGAGCATTATTAACAAATTCTCTAAAATCTTACTTAGGAATGGATTTCAGTCCCTTTATCTTTAACCTGCGAGCTCTTTGCTCATACAAAAAGCTACAGGCACAGACACCAGGCAGAGTGCTAATGAATTGCTAATGAATTTGGTAATGAATTAGGTGGTAAAAGGCAAAAAAAAGCATCCTTTATTTTTTTTCTTTTTCTATCTTCAGAACAGATCCTCAAGGTATTGTGCCTAGCCACATCAGACAGGACAGATGTGGTCTGATCTATAACATCTGAACTGAAAGAAAATTCAAGCTCATTATTGACCTCAGGTGCTAGTGCTTAAAGGACTTGCAAGGTGATCTATACAAGAGTGTATTTCATTTTGTGAAACAGATGTATATAGGGAATGTTGCATGCTCCCTGACAATACTTTGAAATAATCAAGGGGAAATTCTAATATGAAACCATTCCTGTTGAGCTTCTAGCAAAACTGATGACAGACATAGAAGCTATTTTCTCAGTATTCTGAGTTTTCATCTGTTGAGAAGGTTTTGGGTGTGAGACAGTATATTAAAGACAGTGTCGTCTTATTGTGACATCAATTCCTACGGCTGCTACTCTGCCAACACGAGATTCTTCCTTGGTGCTGTACAGCGTCATCTTGCTTTACAGGTATAATGCAGATTTGCAACAGAAGATGAACTAGGCAAAAGGAAAGCAGGTTTTCTTGGCCTCTTACCTCTTGTTTCTCGGGTCTTACCTCCTGTTTCCTGACTCTAAAATGAGCTGGGTTTCCTACAGTGACTGTGAATTGCAACATCATAGAAAACCCTGAACTGGGTATGAAATGAGTGCATGGAGAGTGACTGAGCCAGTGAGCAGACTATGCTCAGTCCATTAGGGTAAGACATAAAGACTCACGTAGAGTTCTAGAACAAAGCTGCTTTTCTCTCTATGGATCTGTTCCTAACTCTAAGGAAACCATGTTGAGCATTACCTGTAGAATGTCTGTTGTCGAAGCCAGTCCTTGGTAAACACTGTGGAAACCCCTCATGAAGGTCCTTTTGTGTATCCTTCCCAAGCCTTTCCTCATGGTCTACACTGTGATGTTTATGACTGTGATGATTAACCTCCTCAGTCTGATGGGCTTTACAATCACCTAGGAGACCAACCTCTGGGAAAGGCTTAAGTCAAGAGGGACCCGCCTTGGATGTGAGCAGCACCACCCATGAGGGCCCAGACTGAGCTGAGTAAGAAGCAACAAGCAAGCTAAGCACCTCTCTCTCTCTCTCTCTCTCTCTCTCTCTCTCTCTCTCTCTCTCTCTCTCTCTCTCTCTCTCTCTCTCTCCTTCCTCACTGCACACCCAATGTAACCACCTACCATACACTCCTGCTTCCATGCCTTCTCCTTCATGCTGGACAGATCATCGAACCTTGAACCAAAACACACGTCCTGCCTCAACTTCCCTCTTCCCAGGTATTTTGCCACAGCAGTATGTGAAAATAACTGGCACGAGGAGCTGTCACTTTAATGAGTTAGTAAGTTTCTGCAATGACCAATGACTGGTACCCTGTGAGCATTTTCATAACTAGAGTTGAACGTAAGCAAACCAAACAAAAATTTACTCATTTAAGGTTTAATGTTAAGGGCTGAGTTTGGAACACTTCTCTGATTTCCATAAGCAGCCTTGCCTTTCATCAATATATAGTTCCGGGTTGTTGCTATTGTTGCTATAGTGATACATGCTATAGCATGCTAATATTGACCAGTGTCCCTGTTAACCTGGGAAATGACAGTGAGAGCTCACTGCCTCTCTCCCATCTAGCCTTGGACTTGGAGTTTCCTTCTCAGTTATATTTTCTCTGTGGAATGTGGAATGTCCCCCTCCAATCCCCTTTATCAGGATAAGATATTTTAGTTTAGAGACATTCCCCCCAACTCACAGCACCAGGAACCTGTTACATTTATGTTGGCTCCTTAGCTGTGAGTCTGCATTTCATGTTCTGGGGGCTGTGAACAACTCCAGACCCAACACTGTACATGAATCTTCAAACAAAAAACCTTGCCCATCTTCCTGGATTCAATCCCTACTGTGGTTAGTATGCAGCTCTTAAAGTCCATGTGGTACAAGCAGCAAATACATAACACTCCACTCCCCGAAGTCACATAGTGATGATAATTAGAGGTGAGACTTCTGGGGACAATTGGATTAGAAGAAATCATGAGATTTGGGCTCCCAGATGGCATCAATGTGTTAAGAGGAGATAGAAGGAAGGAGGGTGTCGGCTAGCCCACTTGCTCTGCCTTGCTGGTGATGTACCTCCATGACCACATCATGCATCAAAAAGGCCTTCAACAGAAGCCAGCACTTTGATATTAGACTTCCAAGCTCTCGCATCATAAGTTAAGCTAATGTCTCTTCTTTGTAAACTATGATGCCTATGGTATTCTGTTGTCTTGACAGAAAATGGCTAAGAGGTCCCTTGAAATATCATCTGCTATAAAAGGGGGCAGGACAGAATAAAATCAGAGCAAAATGAAAAGAGAAAAGGCCAGTTTCCTTATTCTCTTCTCCTTTTCCTTGGCAAGGTGTCTAAAATTTGAAAAATCACACAAACGATGTGCAGAAAGGCACTGTTGTCATCAATTAATCCATCCTATGCTGTAAAGTTCTTCTCTTAAAAATAAGCTGGCATAAAACATTAAGATACATA
The DNA here is from genome assembly GCA_030674055.1 of Rhabdomys pumilio. Classification (NCBI taxonomy): domain Eukaryota; kingdom Metazoa; phylum Chordata; class Mammalia; order Rodentia; family Muridae; genus Rhabdomys; species Rhabdomys pumilio. The sequence goes on from JANHMN010000007.1 coordinate 14,728,173, forward strand.
TTGTCTCTTTATGTCTTTAAATTTATACTTAAAAACAAACAAGCGGTGAAACTGCTGAGGTTGATGTTTTTGAGGTATCAAGAAGCTAAAAGCTCCCAATTACAGAGAGGACTCTTAGGCCTAACTCAGTTTAAGGACGTTTACTTGACGTCGGTGACAGTTTGTTGCAACCTTTGCATTATCAGTAGTTCTGGCTCAAACACTTTCTCCTAATTCCCGGCCCTTATCTCTGAGTCAGACTTCTGGGCTGGAAACGGTGTGTCTACCACGTCAGCTGCAGGACTGCAGGCCGATCTGTCTGGGGCCGAGCTCCTGTCTCCCCTGCCAGATTCCAGCGCATTTCTCCATCCCAGTCAGAAACACAGTAAACAATTTTATTTCGCCTTGTTAATTTCTTTAACATGCAGGGAGATTCTGCAACGTTCCACAGAAATGGGCTTCAAGTTGCTGTCAAATTTTAATTTTTTTTTTTTTTTTTACAGTTTTTGTGTCTATCTCCTTCACATGGAGAAGCTTCATTTGAAAGTACAATTTTAATTTTAGTGTTAGTGTTAGTGTTAGTGTTAGTGTTAGTGTTAGTGTTAGTGTTAGTGGGGTGTGTGTTTGGTGTCTATATATGGTGTCCTTGTGTATGTCTTTGCCGGTGTAGGTATAGGTGTATGCCATGTATGTTCAGGTTTCCTCAGAGGCCAGAAGCCATCAGATTTCTTGGAGCTGATGTTATCAGACATGAGTGCTGGGTCATTAGACATGGGTCCTTTGAAAGAGCAACAAGCACTCTTGGCCACCGAGCTAGCTTATCCCTCTAGCATGGTCTTATAAACATGGAAGCTAAGCCCCTTTGAGCTGCACTCACTGCCTAGTGAAGAATGCAGATGTGGCCACTATTTCTAAATGTGGACAGTTGCATTGGGAAAGTATCTTGTTTTCCCAAAGATTTTCTAAGTTTGCCAACATTTTATCACTCAAGGATGCATGTCCGACTCAGAGGTAGAGAGGAAGGTGCTGAGGGAGACGGGAGAGCTGGGTTCAGATACCCTACTTTGAAGCAGTAGGCTATGGCTTTTATTTTCTTCTCTCTCATCATTGCAGAGGACAAAAGAGCGTTCATTGATGGGGAGGCCTGACTAGGGACCAGAAGCTCAAACCTTCCCGTGGCTCTCTCCTCTCCTGTGAAGTTAGGGAATAGAAAGCCAGCTGCCAGTGGAGTGCAGACAATAAGGAGGTCAGTGGGCAGAGGAACGGAAGGTGAGCAGAGAGAGGACACGGGGAGGAGAATGGAGTGAGGGGCATGAAAGAGGGAGAGCTGAAACCTTGGGGGTACAGGCAAAGTCACACTTCAGCATGCCAAATGCCTCCAATTAAAAAATTGAACCTGAAACCAAGCAAGAAGCAACTGCTGTATCTTCAATGCAGAGGCAGGAGAAGAGAGGAAAGCCAGTTAAGAAACATGTGGAAGACGGAGGAGAGGTTGCGGAGGCCAAACCCTACCTGTAATCATTTGCACAAGGTGAGGAGGGCATTCTTCAGAAAGTGTGGGATTTCACTCACATCCAAATTCCTGACATCAGAAAAGATGCCAGGAGCCACTTGCAAGAAACCAAACCCTTTTTCCCTCCGAAAGTGAAGAAAACTCTGTTTTTCTCTGTGGTCTTTCCACCCTGACTAATCTAGGTTCTCTTTCCATTTTTACTGGAAAAGAAAGAGTGAGGAGTGCCCTGCAGGGCCTAGTCCACTGATCCCAGCAGTGTCCCTGGCCGTTAGGAACACACACATATACAGTTACATCCTTCACCATAAAGTTAGGAAGAATGTCTCAACAGGATGGTAGGGCTGAAAAGTAATAAAATCTGGATATTTCTTCAGCTACAGGGAGAAGAGTCCCATGTCATAAGTAGAACTGCCATGTGTTTGACAATCTGCTGGCAAAAACAACAACAACAACAACAACAAAAAAACCAAAATTTAGATCTTGCTTTACTCTGTGTATGAAAAGAAACCTCTGGTGGATGATAATCTACTAAAAAACTTAAATTCTGGTGTTACCTTAGATATGAGCAGAAATAGTTAAGATAAAAAGCAAATAAAACCCCAAAAGCCATTTGAAAAAAAGATAGCCATATTTGATTAGATAAACATTTCAAACTTTTATATTTAAGGAAACATACCAGTGAAATCCAGATATGGTGGAGCATACCTGGAATCCACACTTGGAGATGGAAGGAACAGAACTGGAGCTCTGTGCTATCCTTGGCTACATAGGCAGATGGAGGCCAGCCTGGGCTGAAGACCCTGCCTCTCTCAAACACAAGCAAACAATGTTGAGCAGTGCTGGAGGTGGCAATCTATACTAGCACCAGGGATTTGCTTTGCTCTTTGGATTCAGGCAAAAGCAACCTCTTAAAATGTCAATAACAGACCTTACACTCTGACCTTAGCTATACAGTGAAATGCTCCTGCAGCTGCTCCTGGCCTCCAGCTCTGGCCACTTGCCCCGGGATCTCACACCCGAGTTCTAAGGTTCACTAGGGGCCACAGAACTACACATCCCATGGGCTCCGGATGTGACAAGGACATGTTTCTGTATGAATTATGATTGCAATGAAGACGAGACGGGAATAGAAGAGGCTGTGGAACAGTTGTGATAACATGACAGCATTGTATCTCTTTCCTCAGAATACATTTATTGGGTTATAAAGCATATAAACATTGGATGAAAATATTCCTCCTAAGAACAAAGAACAGGACAAACAGAACACACTCACATTGTATCTGACTCCTCCTCCTCCTCCGTTTGAGATGAGAGAGATGGTAGGTATAGCTGCACACCCTCAGGAAAGGATTCCTTCGAGTTTCCCAAAGTTTTGAATAAAACAACACCAGCTGCTGAAAGCATTATAATCTGTGTCGTGCTACATAATACTGATATAAAATGTGGATAGTACAAAGTTCATTATATATAATATAAAGTTTTAATATATTACATTTGTTCTACATAACAGACTATAAATATATGTGCCATAGCATGTTTAACAGTCAGTGTTCCCAGCTTTTCACACTATGGTACCAAATGAAAAGTACAGATTCTCTTCTGAAAAACATAAGCACACGGGCACAAACCAGTAGACATAGCTTTATATGTTAAAATTCTAAGTGACACAGTAGATGTTACCATAACCTTGGCTATAAAGTAATTTCAAAATCTGGCTAATGAATATCTGGAGAGCAAACCAACCAATTAAGATTTTCTGCCAGAACGAGGGCACAAGGCTAAAATACTGAGGACTTGGGGCAAGACAGGAAGACAAATGGATACATCCTGTCTGAGCCTTTACCGCCACCACTTGACAGAGAACCCTCAGACACTGCCACCAGGGCAGACATGTGGGTGTCCACCCAGCAGAAACCCTGAGTTTCTGTTCTACTCTCACAGTTGTTCAGCATGACAGGAGCCTCTGCGGAAGTTCCTCTCTTTTGGTGTTCTGAATTAAGGCACAGCCTGGGAGATGAGGAGCAAGCTGTATCATTTCCTTCCTGGGGCTAAGCCAGGAGACACGTAAGAGTCCGGAAGGAACTCTCATTAGGAGTAGGAAACTGCACAGGGAACTTGCCTGTAGCCCAACTGTGAAGAGCACGCAACCTTCCAAAACCAAACCCCGCCGGCCGCCTTTGCGTTTCCTGACAAGCCCCATGCCCACCTCCACCAGAGCCAGCACAATGCATCTGCAGGCTCCAACCGCTCTCCGAGCGAGCTTGAGCCTTCCTTCCTACCACTCCACATCCCACACTTAACTCTTGGCTCATAGCCCACATCCTCCACAAAGCCATTTAGGTAGACTCAGCCCTGGGACATCTCACCCATCCTCAACACACAAAGAACTAACACTACCCACTTCATCCAGTTTCACAGAGGTGTCGGTTGCCTGGGTATGGCTACTTCTTGGAGGATAGAGCCACTGTTTGAACGTCTTTTGTTTTAACTGGTGTGAGACCCACAGCTGGGCACAGTATATAGGATTTTTAAATGAATGGAAAAGAGAGTACAGTCAACACATTCTTGGGTCATGGGTATCTTCTCTGGAAATGCCCTGAGGACAAGCTCCTTGCAGTCTGAGGTCCCTCTTCTGAAATGAAACTCAAATGTGGCTACTTCCAGGTGGTGGAAAGAACAACACTTGAAATTAAGCAGCACCTCTCGCTTGATTTCCAGGAGTTGGGGGCGGAGACGACAGTTCCACTTCCTTTTAAACAGGGGGTGCGCGCAATGTGGTCCCAGAGTCAGCGTGCACGGCAGCATCTACCATCTTTAAAAGTCCTGCCTCGTCGCTGGAGTACACGGTGGTGTCTGTGTCATCTGAGTGGTACCCAGACTGGTAGCCACTGGTCTGGTTGGAGCCTTCCGAGGCCACAGACTCCCTGCTTTTACTGGGCATCATACCTCCACTGTGGAAGAAACAGCAAGCATAAGAATTGAAAAGGGAAGCATGCGCATTGGCTTTTCCCTAGCTCAAGGAGGTGGAAGCCCCTCCAGAGACACTAGCCCCTATCTCTTATTCCCTAATCAGCCTATCAGGTTTCCTCATACAAGGTCTACTCTCAGGTACTAGCATGAGCTAGTAGTCGCAGATAATTCCTCTTATTCAGGTCCAAGCCTTTCAAGCCTGAGATGAGATAAAAAGCCGTTCTTGCTGAGGTATGCAGAGCCCCCAACCAATGGAACAGTTTTACGGCCTTGATGACTGACAGGTTTGTATACAGTGATAGGAGCCTCAGGGTCTCTTTCATTATATTAAACGATATTGGGTTGGTCTAAAAGTTCATTTGTGTTTTTCCTGCTTGGTCATTTAGGGGGCTGCATGGTCTATGAAAGATGTTAATAAATTTGTAGAGGAAAAAAAAAAAGCTAGTGTACAGTCTGGCCAGACATGGCAAAAACTGTTTTTTACTCATCAAAACCACATTCTTTGGACAAACTGGGGATTCAGTCACTCAGCAGCAACTGGAGAATGTTTCCAATGACATAGTAATCATGTGAAAACTAACAAACGTGGGATGTGTGGACCAAAAAGCTCAGGCTTTGCTCTTGATGGGGTCTTATTCTCATGAGTCATAATAAAAGCCACAGAGAGCGTTTACTCTCTGTTCAGATATGGTTTAAAGTAAGTTCAAAGAACCAGAAACACGTGTCCTCCTCCCAGCCCCATGCTTCACTTCCCACACCTAAACCAGTGTGTGTCTCAAACAGCGGCATGATGCTGGCCACCTAGTAGCTCTGAATAACTACTGTTTGAGCCAGTGAAGGAAGCGTGTGGTTAGTGCTCACGGCTGCTCGCGGGGCCTTAAAGAAAACAGCAACATTTATTCTTGCTGCCGTAATTGTTGTATCGGCATCACCCCAAAAAGCCATGGGGACCCTCATCTCATGCATCAGCGCTGTGCTGAGTGGATCAAACCTTTTGTTTTTCTACCTAGAATGAACCTGCTGGCAAATAAATAACTACTATCACCCCATTATTCTTATAAATGGAGGTTTTCATGACGACGTTCTATGTTTAAATCAGGTACACTGATTTATATATTCCTGTTGAGCCACAAGGAAGAATGACTCAAAAGCAAATTTTTAATTGTTTTCCCACAACTGAAAAGGGAATGATTCAAAGAATAGTATTTAAATATATTAAATACGTATCTACAAGTGAATATGTATCTATTTACATATCTTCTTTCTTAATTACAGATAAAGCCATTTAAGGTACAGGTTTGACAATCCTTCGGAGTCTGCCAAGTCTTCACTCTTCAGGATCATGCTACCTATTGAGATCTTTGCTGTTTGGTCAGGGCCACAGAAACCACCGGTCACTCTGCTGGCCCATATCAATGTGCTCAGAAGTCCCATAGCCTTCACAAATTTAGTCATTAGAAATTGGTCAAATCCTCTAACTCACTTCAGATTTTTTCTCAAACTCATGAATTTCATCGTTTGGTTTACTTCACTTCTTTATCAAATTGCTAATTTGGGATATTTGGTGCCTTCAAAGGCACCAAAAGGGAAAACCTCATCTATACTGGATGTCTTTATTAGGTCCTTCCAAAAATACCTATTGACATGGTTTTTCTTAGTTGGCTGAGTCTTACCCAAAAGATGGAGATAATTTGTTCCTGTCTTCCAGAGTTTTCAGCTCTTCTGATGCAAGGACCATCCCACTGTCTGTCTGGCTGTCCTTTTTAGGAGACAGTGAGATGACACAGTGAGCGTGCACATGACCAGCTACTTTAAACTCATTTCTCAATCCATCTAGCTGACGATAGGACTCACTCAATGTCCCACTAAGGAGGGAGAGAGCATGGCAGCCATGGACTGTGCCAGCCACACAGGAAGCAAATGCTTACGGGAAGTAGACTTGGCTAAAGAGAGAGGAAAAGTTGGGATACTAGGGTCCCCTTGTCTCTGCACTTGAGTGACAGTGGGCATACAGTTAGACTAACTTGAACCTTGGTCCAGGTGCCTTTCATATGGCAAAACTAAAGACCCATCTCCCCCCATGACACATATACTCAAGCACAGTCTTACTCAAGCGCTTAGGCTAATATTTATCTAGCTAGTATTTCACCCCAAGTATTATTTCTATGACTATTTATAAAAGATGTACTTACATCTGGGATCACTTTTACTTCTGGTTCCTCCAATGGGATATCTTCAAATGTTTTTACACTTACTGGCCGGCTCTTTCGCTTACTGTTCTGCAGATAGTGACTGCAAGAGAACAAATATTTATTTGTAGTTGAGTGGTGGTAGATTTGGCTGTGGTTGTCTCAAGCGATACCTAAGTTCATTATCTTTCAACCACAAGTTGAATAGCAACCTTCAAAACATCCTCTGGTAGAAGAAAAACAAAATTCAAAAAGAATATTTTTTTGCTAGCACACACAGAAGGCTTAATTTCCTGTGAAAGTCCATTTTAAAGTATAATATAACTGAGAAGGGTAAAGGAGACCCTGTGCCTTGGAATCATGCTTGCTTCTGAGGTTCAGTGCTGAACTAGGGACAAGGGCAGCAGACTCAACAGCTCCTGCCTTCTGATGGGCCCTGATTGGATGGGATTCCTCCAGTGATCTCTCCATGACTGCAGCATGCTTCCTTTGTTTCTAGCCATCTCCAAAGAAGGGTGTTCTAGACAACATTCACAGGGCATCCTGGGCAAGTCAAACACCTTTGGTATCCCTAAGGGATGCTGTGCTGGGCAGTGATCTCAAGTCAGCTTCATCCTTCTACATGAACTACCTGCCGAGCTCAGGCACAGAGAGAAGAAGGGAGGTGGGCAGGGTCTTACCCAGCCATGCTTTTAGCCCACACGATTGCTTATTTCAGAAAAGAACAGTAGTGGCTTCAGAGTCTCAAGACACTTTGCATAGCTTTGAGTCTAATACTGACGCAAAGAGAGTCAAAGATAATACTGACTCAAAGAGAGTCATGCCGCTGCTGCTTCATTTTAAGTGTGCATAAGCAATAGCTATTCTTCTGTAGCACTCGAGGATGTTGGCAAGGTGAGCAGCATGATAAATGTCAAGACTGCTGCTCTTTAAAGTCCATCAACCAGCATTTGCTTCCCTCCTTTGAATTCCAGAAGACCTCCAAAGAATGAGACTTGTCAGACAGCACATCCCCGCTCCCTGGGGGTTGTTCTTCCCAAGAGTCCAGAGATCCTATCAAAGCCTTCTGCAGCCCAAGGGGAGATAAGAGAAGCCCCCTCTACAGGAAATGCCCATGAAGACAATAAACATATTCTTCACTCGTGCCCCATGACAAGCAGTCTGCTGGCCCAGTGCATAAATGCTGGCTCAGAGTTGAAGAATGGAAGCTGCGCATCTCTTTCCTTCCCTGAGAGGTCGTTTCCTCCCCCACACAGAGGAGAGAAGGAGGTTCTCAGTGATACCCCGACTCGGGGGACCCCAGGAAAGAAGACAGGCCAGGTGATACAGGAAACAAGCAAAGACTGTTTCCTGATGTGACAGGTCTTTAAAAGCAGTGTCTGTCAATGCCGGTTGGCATCGTGCCTTTTCACTCGTTCAGGAAGACCTTTGGGAGTCTATGACAGCTCAGACATTGAGCTGAATGCTCTTCAAACATGGCCTCACAGCATCTCACAGTGACCTCTCCAAAACCTGCTTATCCAAAAACCATACAACTAGAATCTTAGGTTATAGTTGTGAAGGCCACTGAAAAGTTTGAGGCCTGGGATTGGTATGATAAGATATGCTTTCACAGAAAGTTGGCTGTGAAGAGAAGGATAAGACCAGAGGCAGTAAAGCCTGTTAGGAGACTTCACACTTCTCTAGCATGAGCGCAGAGAATCTGATTAAAGAACAGGAATGTGCATAAGATTTGGAGCAGTGCCTGGATTCCGTAGATATCTGAGGGGACGAGCAGGCAGAGTCGGGACGTATGGGTATCACACAGCTACCTTGGAAGATTCAGATCCTTAAATTCTGTGCCCAGTGATTACAAATGACCAAGTGTTTTCTTGCATCTCTCCTCGAATCTGTTCCCCACTGTCCCAAACAGATCTCTTACTTCCCATTGAGAGATGAGAAACCCATACTCAGTGAGAAAAGGGCAGAACCAGGATTCACACTCTTGGAGTATCAGGATGGAAAAGAAAGAAGAGAGTCAAAGAGATGTCACTCGAATCTTCATTAAGCACCTAATAAATTCATAGCATCGTTCTGGTTCCCACTCTGCACTGACCCTGGGGTGAGCGGGTGGGTAGGCAGTATGGAGTGTGGAGTAGATAAAAGGTGAAGAAAGAAGACTCCCATTTCAAGTAGTCTAGCATGATGGCTAAGTCAAGAGACAGCCAGATAGCCAGCAGGCTCTCCCAGGTATCAGTCCACCATGGGTATTCAATCACCACTAGCAATTAATCAAAATGAGAAAAATACTGTGTCCCAAAGCCTGGCTCTGGGAAAGAACTGCAAAGAAATCTCTGATAAACTGCTTGGATTGGGAGGAGAAACTCCCAGAGAAAATGACAGAACGACCACAGATGGTCTACACACTGCCCTCTAAGAGAGACGAGCCCAGTAAATTCAGGTTTTCTTGAGGGAAGCACACTTGGGGCCAGGGATGATGATCCAAGGGGGGAAGCTGGAGACAAAGCCAAGTCTAGACATAAGTGACCCTCCCTGCCCCCACTCCTCAGCCTCTTCTCTATGTAACTGTTGAACAAATATTTTAAAAATAGTCTAAAGGGGCAACAAATCAAGAGGCTGTCTCCACGGTGATATCCCTGTCCGACTCTATTTATAATTCAGCAGAGTTGAAAAGTATAAGGGGGGAATCAAAGCGAGAAAGACTCAGCTTTTCTACTTGGCTGGAAGCGTGAAAACAGATAGAACACGCCCTAAGAGGTGTCTTAGCCTCAGTGGATTTTCCCCCAGAGAAGCTGAGCCACATGAGAGCCTCGCACTGCTGTGTACAATGTGTTCACACCGCCATTCTTCACCGCCTTTAATTCAGACCACTGTAAGGTGATTGCGGGCTTTGTTTCTATAAGAAGCAGCATAGGGGACTTGAGAGGACATGCAAACAAAAGCTTCCAATGTCTGTTTTATTTTTCAGTTTATGGATCACTAAAAAAGAAGCTAGTCTGGGAAGGCTCCTTCAAAACTCACAGGCAGAAAATCTGAGCCAAGCTTGGCTGGGCTTAAAGCACAGTGTCACGTCTGTCCACACTTCTGGGGATAAATGTTAGCAGTCTCTTTTTAGACCCAGCCTCACATTGGCATTCCTGCTTCCCAAACTTGACTTCATCACCTGTTCAGCGCCATATTCAAAGAAGCCAGCAAGCCAAGTGCTCTGAACTCTGCTTGGTCACAGGACAGGAGGAGGACAGTGTGTCATCACATGGCTCTCTGATTAAGGAGAAGGCCACACAGCATGTCAGAGGAAAGACCAAGCCCAAAGGCAGGTGAACCTGAGCTAGGAAATTGCATACATGGGAGTCTCACTCCATGACTTCAGGCTCTTCCCCTTGGAGAACCTCACCTTGGAAGGAGGAAAAACACAGCTAAGTCAGAGATCAGAGGACATGGATTCATCTCAGGACAGGATGGGAAGCAGCTCTCTTGAGAGCTGTCCTTCATGAAGTGCCTTCAGGTGCCAGGCAGTTAGAAATACATTATAGTATGCAAACTCTCCAAGCAGTCATTCTCAACAGCGCCAGTGGGGCAGCCTTGCTTTACAAAGAAACCGTGTGTGTGTGTGTGTGTGTGTGTGTGTGTGTGTGTGTGTGTGTGTGTG
>JANHMN010000007.1:14738920-14777285 GCA_030674055.1 Rhabdomys pumilio
TCTCTCTCTCTCTCTCTCTCTCTCTCTCTCTCTCTCTCTCTCTCTCTCCATCTCCCCTCCCTCTCTCTTTCTGCAGTGCAGGATTCCTGTCATACAGGATTCCTCAGGGCAAACATCCCTAGGCCTCTCTAACTTCCTGGAAATGCAGCTCCTGGGCCAGTGCCTCTCCTGGGAAACAGCTGCCCATTCCTCCTGCAGCTTGGAGACACTCAGGAAGACAAGCTGTGCCCATGCTGTCAGGGGTTCTAGTTGTAGAAGACCAATGCCCAACGCGAAGCAAAGTTGTCTTGGGCTTAGGAAAGGCACTGCTAAGATGGCATTGAGGGAAAGCCCATCGGATTGTTCCTCATGTGCAGATATTAACTGAGAACACAGAGAGCTGCCTGGTCTACAGACCAGAACTGAACTGCACTGCATTTGTTTTAAATAAACTCAAGCATCCCACTAGGTAAATACAATGCCCAAACTCAGACTGGGAGGAGATTTCTGAGCTGTAGTTGCCAGCCCCATTGAGGACACAGCCTGTGGCATGCTGTATCTACACCAGAGAGCCCTCAGCATGTTTCATATTTGTACAGAATCCTTTCTTCCTGAGTCTTTCCTAAGCCATTTAATTCACCTTAATAAAAGTGTACATGGGGATCATTTTAATACAGATGTCTCAGTAACATGGCTCTCTCTTTCTTTTTTTTTCTAGAGATTAATGAACTGTGGCATCTTAGTTATTTGCTCCCACAAGGCTTAGAATTCTTATAGGCAGGGCTGTGCCAGCAACATGGGACACAGATGGGAGGTGGCTCCACTCTCCAGATCTTTGGGGACCCCTCTGAATGTCAGAACTCCAGTTTGCTAGAAGTCGTATGAAGCAGACTAACTAATGTCTCCTCCCCTACCTCCTGAGCTGGCTTTGAAGCCCCTCACCCCCTGCCCTGGAGGGAATGCTGGCCATATCCAGTACCTGATTCCTGCTGTGTTGTCATAATGGAATTTGGGGTCACACACTTCCTCTTCCTCCATGCAGGAAACAGGTGAGGTAGGCAGGGAGAGTCCAGAATCCTCTTCCATGCTCAGTGTCTCTGACATTGGAAGAACAATATAGTCTTTGCCATCCTGAAACAATAAACACAGCATGCGATTGTTATGGCTGCTGTCCTTCAAGGGCCTTTTCATGAAAAACAAAGGGCGGGGTGGGGGTGTCTTTGGCTGTGTGCTGCTTTCACATCTGAACACAAGACTTCAAGACTGTCTTGGAAGAGGGTTGACAGAAACAAAAGGGTCCTTGAAAGGGATGTGTGGAAGAAGGTTAATAAAGGGACTAAGGAAAAACAGGATTAGTAAAGGGACAAGAGGCCATGGTTGCCATGAAGACAAAGCAGGCAATGGCTATGGAGGCAATGTGAGAACACAAAGCCCAGAAATCAGTTCCCCACAAAGACCTCCCCAGGAGCCAGGCCTTCAAAGTGCAGTGCCTCCAGTGGAGCCTCTACATTCCAAGGCAATGGAAAAATCAGAAAGCAGTGAAGAGGAAAGCAACCAACAGCAGGATTATAGGAATTCTGGGAAGGGGTAATACAGGCCGATGTTATTTCTCACCAGAAAGAGAAAAACAAGCTCATCTGACACGGGTAAATGTTTGGAAGGTTTGCTAATGAAAATGAATGCGACCCTCAAGTGTTCAGACGAGTAAAGGAATCCACTGGCTCTCACTAGGTCGAGGGACACCTAGCAGAAGACAACTCACTTTTTAGAGGGCAGAGTTCTGTTGTGGAGCTGTCATTGAGAGTGTGACATTTCACCAAGAGGGGCCAAGGTCATGGTTTTGCCTAATTTTTATGTTTTGTCTGTTTTGGCTTTGCCTGCAGAATTTACTAAAAATTACATGAAATTCCTTCCATTTATGAAAATTTGTAAATTAACCAGATTTGGTGTTTTGTTTGTTCGAGGTACTCTTGCTATGCTGCTCAAATTGGCCTCAAACGCATGGCTGTTTGGCATTATGTATGTATGTTTGGGATTATAATGTAATCCAGAATGCTGGGACTACAGACAATCACCATCACACTCAGAAGCTTCTTTTAAAAAAAATTTTTAGAAGAACACTTTTAGAGATAACATAAAGAAATAAGAAGGTAGGCACAGCAAGATGACGCAGTGAACAAAAGCATCTTCAGCCAAGCTGTATGACTTGAGTTCTTTCCCCCGGACCCGCATGGTAGAAGGAGAAAACAGACTCCTGCAGCTTATGAATAGAGTTGTCTATTCTAAAGCTATGAATTAGGATCTCCTCAGTCTAAAGAGCAATTAAGGCTTTTAGAAAGCATTATTGCTCCGGCCTGGAAGAGAGAGGCTCTGTTTTCAGTGGCCAAGAGAATAACATGGTGCCATGTGGACGTCCAGGCAGTTGACTGTTAGATTACAGACCTTGGACCTGAGGCCTCTTTGTAGAAGCTTCTCAAGTAGAAGATTACAAACCTGCTGAGCATTTGCTTGTAGGAGATTTCCCAAATGTTCCACCAACTCTGAAAATGAGGGTCTCTGGTTGGGATCCTCATGCCAGCAGTCCAGCATGGTCTGGTACCTGGACAAGCGAGACATGGGTTTCATTAACTTTGCCATCCTTCCAAGAGCTAATGGTCAAGATAAGCGCTTGAGTGAGAAGCGTTTGCAAAGGGCTGAGATGCTGAGGAGAGATATAAAACTATAGGAGACACAGATGACTGCACTTGGAGGTCCAGTCATCTGTGGAAAGGTCTTCTCTAACACAGCTCTATCAACTTTAAAAAGAAACTCTCTGGAAAGGGTACCAAGTAACACCATGATGGTTCTTGAGCTACCTAAGGAAGCTTTCAAAGGCAAAGCTGAACAAACTAGGCCATGGCATAGACACACACAATGGAAGGCCTTCTTGCCTTAGTGAGAAGAATTTGTAAGAAAAGAAAGATGTTTTCCAGAGTCTTACATTTCTGGGGTGGTGTAGTCAGGAGCCCGCATTCTAGTTCCTTCCTTCAATCTCCTACAAAATTCTTCATCAATCTTGACCCCGGGATATGGGGAAGCACCTAGCATAAGGCAGGAAAAGAGCACTGTGAGATCTGAATCCCTCACAAAACGCCTTAAAGCCAGATTCTTGTACATCTGTATCACCTACATAGCTTTCTTGATTTTACAACCTAAATCTTCTAAGAAATTCTATTTGATAGGAGGTAAAAGACAGAGAAATATACACAAGGCTCTTCATCGTATCTGCTCCCGAACCCCCACCCAGGAGAGGGTCAAAGAGAGGTAATTTACCTAAGGAAAATATTTCCCAGAGCAAAACACCAAAAGACCACACGTCGCTCTGAATTGTGTATACTCTGTCAAAAATTGTTTCCGGGGCCATCCACTTCAAAGGGAGTCGGGCCTGAGTGGGAGACAGCAAGGCATCAGTTCCCAAATTGGCAGGTTTCTAAAGAAAACTCTCCCCTCACTTCTAAACACAAATCCACAAAGTTGGAATTCCACATCTGAATAGAGGTATTCAAAGTTCATCTTTAGATACCTACATCTCCTTTTCTGACATAATCTGGGTCTTTATAAATGTCGCGGGCCAAGCCGAAGTCACAGATCTTAACCACATTCTTCTCCGATAGGAGAATGTTTCGTGCTGCCAGGTCCCTGTGGATACACTGTGAAAAAAACAGTACGTGTGGTAAGTCTCTACACAGCTAATCTCTTTTACATCTGTTGTGACCTCACGCTTAACAAAAAAATCCCACATCAGAAAACCAAGTGATTAGCAAGGACTAGGGTTGTGTTTTACACCAACACGTCAGGAAAAGAGCCTGTGTGTTTCATTGAGACACACATCTGCTTATCCCATAAACAGTCCTGGCCGTTGGAACTAAATGACAAAGTTACAGTCTGACAATGGACACAATATAAAAAAAAAAAAAATGTGCCTCAGGTCACATCCACACCCTTTGGCTTGTGATTAAAACCAGGTTAGACGAAGGAGATCCCAGAATAGACTGGTCTTTAATGGATGTGTAGAAACCAGGAGCAAGGGTTCTCATTGGTGTGGTGCACTTTGTTAGCCTTCTCTTCCGTTTGGTATAGAAGCTGGACTGGATCCAGAGGCAGTACCCATGGGTACACAACCTGCTTCCAAAGTGTTTGATAGTACGGTGAAGATGAACCCTGGCCAACACATGTGGAATAGATCCTGTCCTGCCAGGATCTCAACCTCTTAATTCTCAGTTCCTCCGGTTGTCTCCTTTCTGTCCTCTAACTTGATCTGACTTTCAACCACCAAGCAGCTATGTCCCTGTGGTCATAGCCCTCAGCCAAGTGCCTAAGCATCATCTGAGAGGGAATATGAGCCCTCAAAGAGCATTAGACACAAACAAAAGGCTACACGAGGCCAACACGGGAGTGACCACAGAAGCTGGTCATCACTGCCTCTGCGCTGTCTGTCACTCCAGGTCTACACAGCATCCTCCCTCACACCAGAATGTTCAGTATGGCATTGTCTAGTGTGAGTCAGGAAAACTGGAAAGGCCACAGAGCAGATGGCACTCCTACTTGCTTTCAACCAAGGAGCTTCCTTTTCCAGCTGTACAGCCAGGTAGTATTCAGAAAGATCATCTGGTGGGTCTGAGGGAAAAGAAAGGACTCTGGCTCCATCCTCTCCGGTCACAGTATCAATTCCCCCTTCCTGTTGCCAAAAGGAACTACTTGGCTCAGGAATGAGCTTCGGCATTTACAAAAATAACCATCTTTGAAAGAGACTCAAGGCCCTTCTCTTTGAGAAGATCCTGTCAGACCCTGGTTCTCTCCCTTTTCCTTGGGAAATAAACATACAAGAAATATTCAGCAGAACTATCTAAGATCCCAAGGTTCTGGAAGCTGTGAGAAACTCTAAACTTCAGAGAGGAGAGGGGTTAGGGACCTTACAATGATAAAGAAAACAAAAGAAATAGTAAAGCCCTCTGTTCCTTCAGGAACCGGCAGCAAGTACATTTCATCAACAGAGAACTTCTCCTAAATATAATGTGAACCTTTCCGACTGTGTGTCCCCCACCTTCCCAAGGTTACCAGGGACTTCCACCAGCCTACTCCCACCTCAGTGGTGTTTACAACAATATTTGTCACTTGTCACGTCCCACCTCAGCCTTTGTTTGGCCTACTTTCTAATTTTAGCGGATTTAATCGTCTTCATCTGAAGCAGGGCCTTCCTGCCTTCTAATTACACAAATAACAAGTAACTTTTTGATGGACGGACATGGATGTAAAACAAATTAAAAATAGATCCACCACACCAAGACATCTATAAGACTCCTCCCGTTCCCTCTCCTAGGTCCTTGCTCAAATGTCACATCCTTAGTAAAGTTACATTAAATCTACCTTAACATTGAAGTACACACATGTTAGCGTATGCACACACAAACACACCACTTCCGTATACTCTGAATGCCCTTCCTGCTTTACTTTATCCCACATCTATTCCTATTTAACCTCCCATATCTGTTGCTTGGATATTGGATGTTTCAGCAGCCATCAGTGCTATAAACACCACAAAGAAGCAGAGCTGTCTTGGTTGGCTCACCATGAGGTTCTTAGAAGTCTACCCAGTGCTTAGAGGTTGGTCAATGGGAATTAATTATATGAATTAATTTCATGAAACCTCTAGCCACCTTTTATTAGCAGAAACGGAGCCACCCCGCCCTCAGTGGAACACTTTAAAGACTCCTAAAAGTGGTGCATGACTTTCCAAACCAAACGAAGGGATGTCTGATTTTTAAGCCTGTGACCTGAAAAGAAAGCTTCCTTCCCCCTGACCTGTCATACCTTCCTGGATGCCAAGAACTCCATGCCCTTAGCCACTTGGAAGCTGTAACAGATGAGATGCTCCAAGGTCAGGAAGTCCTTGTACAATTCTTCAGAAGCTGTGAGAAGAGGCGGGAGGACAGAGATGAGTGCTCCCACCAAGATGAATGCTCCCACGCGTTAGCAGCTCTCCTTCTAAGTCAACTACAGTGATTTATTTAAGACCTGAGGGTCAATTTCAGGAAGCAGAGTACCTGCCCATTGGCTAAATCTCAAATTATTAGCCTCCATCAGACTCAGAAAATAATGCCTTCTCCATTTTAATTGAATAGAGCCACTAAACCCAGAAGGGAGAGTGAAGGTGAAGTCAGTGCGGGTCGTAGGGGGAGAAGAACTTTTTAAGGTCTGCTATCTCAAGCTGTGTTGTTGTTCGCCCAGGAACTCAGAGGGGGAAACAATAGCTCATATTAAGAACTCTAAAAATAAAACAACAATATTCAGGGTCATCAAATCTTTTCTCTCCAGGCTTTGTCCTGGAACAAAGACCAAGGTTCAAACTACAGTTTGAACAGAAAACTGAAATACCAGAAAAAGATTTATTTCTCTTGCTTTCAGACATAAGATGTGTGATGAGCACATGAAACCTGTCCTGTCAGGGAGGCTTTCCTCCAAGAAGAGGAGTGAGTGACAGCAGATATGAAAGATAAATTTACATAAGTTGGTAGTATTTATTACAGTCAACTGATACAAATAAACTCTGAGGGACTCCTGGATATTTTTAAATCATCTCCTAACTTAGGCAAGATGAGATAAGGCTTACTGTCTCCTTCCTGGACACAAGACCAGAGTAGACACAAACTTAACTGTCACAATAACCTTATTAGTATTAATAAGGCTGAGACTTCTTCCTTGGGTGAGGTCTAGAGGGCTCCTGAGGACCAGTGAAGACCTTTTCATTTTCCAAGTAAAGAAATAGAGGTAAAGTCTAGGCCTGCAGTTCCAGCTCATTTATACTGCAGTCCTAATTCCTTGGGTTTCCAACTCACTGGCTACCATTTGTGAGCAAGAGGGTATATGACCCACTTGATTGTAGACCTCATGACATAAGGCCTAGACAACTTTGCCATGACCCTCTAGCCTAAGACCTAGCCACCAGCTGCCTATACAGCTTCTAAAAAATGTTAGATTAAGTTCCATTGGTGGGCTTCTGGCAGGAGAAACAAAAATGAGGGTGGTTTGTCAACACTCACACTCCTAAGAGCACCAGACACCAGGCATCCCCATTTCTTTGTCTATACAGTTGGGTTTGCTCATGAGTAAAGCGGACATACAGTGAGTGTGTTCAAGAGCTAACTAAAGTATGGGAGGAGAGGCTGAGGTCCAGTGCCACCCATCAGTAGCACTAAAACATCATTAAGATCACAACAGCCAAGGGAGACAAGTCTAAAGCATGGTTGGAAGGGAGATTGTGAGAAGCAAGCTGGAGTGTAGAAAAACAACAGATGTGTCTTAACCCACCTTGGAGAAGGTCAGGTAGAGAGAGCTGAAGGGGTCTCTGTGTGCTGCTGAGGCACACTACCTACTAGGCCTGAACCATGCATGGCAACCAAGGCTGGCCAAGTACTAGAAATCTCCCTTCCCCTTCTAGAACATAGCATTGAACCTCTAGTGCCAATACATTCTGATCCAGTATTGGACAGAATATTGATTTGTTTACTAGATTCTGGTATTGGATCAGAATATTGATTTGTTTACTAGTGATAGGTTGCTCGCTCTTACCTAGGCTCCTCAGGACAACCCTGCTTTGCCTCCCAATGGGGTTCTCTGTCTACTTAAGGATTCCAGGCTTTGGTTAAGCTTGCCTGGATACTGCCTAGGAATTCAGATTTCTTTCAAACAGGAAGCTTTCCCCCATTTTTGAGTATCTTGTCGTCATCGATTCCTACGAGAGTGTGTGTTAGGCGCGGGCAGCAAAGCAGGTACCTTCTTCTTCCTCTACGTCACTGAGTGATTTCTCCTCGACGAAGCCTGAGCTGGCGGAGCTCTGGCTGCTGGTGATACTGTCCAAGCGCCGTTTCAGATCCACAGACAGCTCCCCAACGTAGTCTTTCCCCGGGCGGAAGCGTGCCCCTTTGCTCTGGAAAAGAAGGAAACGGAAACGTGCAGATTCCTTGAATACCAAATGGGTCTCTAGTGCTTTGCAAGGTTACAAACAATTAAAATTATTAAAAACAAACAAGACAATGCTAGGATTCTACAGTCTAGGAGTTAAGTTGGGTGGATGGAGCAGGGAGGAGAGGCAAGTTTTAACTGCGTTCCTTCTATAATGCTGAGCTTCTTCTACAGCGTCCTGTGGTAAGTACTTCATGTCCGGGAGTATTCAGACACACTGCCATTAGTGTCCTCTTTACAGAGGGATTTACCCTCCATAGGGCCAAATACAGCTGGCGGGCTGAGGAGACATACTGTACTCTAAAGCTGATGCTCGCTCTTACCTACCCTTTCCTTAACTAAATATAGCACTACCATAATGGGTCAAGAGATTAAAGTCCTAAAAATAAAATATTAAAGGGCCTAATAAATAAAATATTAGAAGCATACAATCCCTAGAAGATAAAAAGAGGAAGTTAAGATAGCCAATAAAATATGCAAAGAATTTTAACTAAAGACACACGCATACCACTCTGGGTTTTTTTTTTTTTTTCTCCTCTGCTTTACATGACAATGCTCAGGTAGAAGACAGCCTACCTTATAGGGAACAAATTCATTTCTCTTGCCCCGTAAGTAAGTAGATAGGTTTCCAAACTTGCAGAATTCCACAATCACCATGAGAGGCCCTGCAAATGACAGAGCATGTTGAGAAAGGAAAAAATGTATTTCACAAACAGTTCTCACTATGTGCCCAGCATACCGATACGCTCAAAAACTGCACTAGGAGAAGACTGCCTATAACCTTTCACTAGAACAGGGCTGTAGAAGTCATACACCACCAACCCCCGCCTGTTGAAACTATTTCTTTTCAAAAAGACAATTCTATACATGCAATCAAAACCTTAGGCAATCAGCTGAGATGGCTGTGGGGTGGGGGGAGATAGAGATGACTGAGAGTCTCTCCTTTCAAGGTTTGGGGCTGTTCATTTTTCTAATCTAACACTTACTACCCAAGTAGCAGACCATATCCCCGTGATGAGACCATTCTTTAATTCAAAGGACTCCGGAGAATCATTTGATGACAGTGCCCGCCACATTTCCATGAGATATAGCACATTCAGGAGCCTGCAAGGCTTTGTTTCCTTCAGACACTAACAGAGTCACACTCAGGCAAGCAGAGCCATGGGCAGTCAGTCGCTCACCTCCCGGCTTGGTGCAGGCGCCTAGGAGGTTCACCACATTGAGATGGTGGCCAATGTGGATGAGGATCTTGAGTTCAGACATGAGGGCTCGGTGCTCACTGTGCGTTGCTCCCTCTACAAAGTCAGAATACAGATGAGAACTATTACATGTGCCCATGGCCACAGGATGATGGCTGCATTTAACTGTGCAACTCACTCTCCCTGTGAAGCACAGCTATAGCTAGCTGAGAGAGCAACCATGTGTCTTGAAAGTCAAGTGGCAAGTTGATTCCTAATTAGAGGTCAAAGCTTACTTGAAGCAAACCCTGAATGACCGGTGTTTAAAGGACTCGAGGGAGAAGCTTCCCGTAAAGTCGTGAACATATCTGCAATGGATTCACATCCAGAGTCTTTTTCTATACAGATCTCTGTTTTTCTATTTCAGGTTTAGTAGGCTGTGTAGGACATTTCAATGTTTCCTCATAGGAAAGCAATCCCACACATTAAATATCCTCAGGTCTAGGGATCACTGAGTTGGCTGGGTAGGTAAAGGCACTTGCCACCAAACCTAACAACCAAGTTCAAACCTTGGGACCTACACGGTGGAAGGGGAGAACCAACGAACCAACTCCTGCGAGTTATCCTCTGACTACCATACATACAGTGTGGCATTGATATCCCCCCCCCTCTCACACACACACACACACACACACACACACACACACACACATAAATAAACATGGTAAATTTGCTCATTTTCATACTAATATTCCAATTGATTTGTACCAAATATGTAACATAAGAAAGAGCGGCACACAGCAAGGCCGTTTACACATGAGCCTAACAGGGCTAGGACTGCACTGATGCTGTACGGATGGCTATACCTCCCTCTCACAGACAGACATGGTTCCCACCTCGGAGCCTAATGATACCTTCCCCCTCCCCCATCTTTAGCCTATAGATAGAATATGCAAATGGAGAGAGAGAACTTTGGAAGGCACAAGACCCACTGGCAAAGGGTGAGAGCAGCGGCGTCTCCCTCCGTGGAAGCTGTCACAAGTGGAGCCGAAGATTTACCTACATTGCCTTCCCTTGTCAGAATGTCAAGACTGCGGCTCCATTACTATGAAAAGATGCTGATCTCAAAAGAACACCCACGTCCCTTTCTGTTCGCATAGCCACTCTTACCTTGTGAAGTATCTTCATAACTGACGTCTGTGGGCTTCATATTCTAATTCTAGAGAATATGATGGTTTTGCGGTCTGCTATTTTTACTGATAGCAAACTCCTCTCCTCATTTCTGAAGTGTTTATAATCAGCTCACATAATAATACACTGAGGAACAATTTATTAGAACCAGATAGGGCCCCTCCTCCATGTAACCAGGATCACTAAATAGAATTGTGCAAGTATGCCCTTGTTTTGAGGTCATGAGGCGCCAAAGGAGAAAACTGTTTTCAATTTGTGCAAAGGCAATATAAGCCAGGGGCTTAAAGCCTACCTATGCAAACAGCCACTGATGCAAGCCTTATGTTTAACGAGGAACAAAACACAGAGAGAAACATAATGATGTCATTTTCCTTTTTACCTTTCAACATCTTGACGGCCACTGTTTTGCAAGTTGCTGTCTTGTCAATTCCAAAGGCATCTGCCTCAATCACTTGGCCAAAGGCACCTCGGCCAAGAGGTTTTCCTAGGACCAATGACAGTGGCATTACAAAATACACTTTGATTGTCACAGTGTCAAAAGGGCATAAGAAGATTTCAATTGGTCAAGATGCTAGTGTATCCCATTTAGACCCACAGGACACTTTATTCCTTTGTTCTGGCTTTTCCCTTTGCTTTCCAAAATGCCCTGCTTTGGATGGTTGTACAGGCAGGCTCCTTACTACTAGAAAGCTAAATGGATGATTACCCAAAGTCAAGAGATAAAATTAATATTTATACATCAGAATATATCGTCTAAATAGACTAGACTTGTCATTGTCTGAACAGACAGATGAGCTGGTAAAACCAATATCAAGTTAATGCCAGCTGACAACTCACCTAGTTTCAGCCGGTCCCTGGGGAATTCCCACTTGCTGGCATCATAAGGCAAGCGTTCACAGCGCTCATCCAAAGGCAGTTCATCTGGATCCATGACAATAGACAAGTAGCCTGTCTTCAGTTCCCCTTCATTGGCCTGGAAAGCGAAAACCCTTTCAGTCTTACACACACAGCATCCTGTTTGGTTGTTGTTTTGTATACATATTGTTGTTTAATAAGGGCTTCATTCATGATAATCTCATTTTCCAATGAAACTTGTGGAGTTTGAGAGCGGTCCTATTATAATCCTGTGTTTAGTGCCACTTCAGTTTCCAAAATGAGTTCAGAATAAGGTTTCTAAATCTTAATTACAGTGGACAGTCCAAACCTTTCACCCCTCTGGTGGCTTCCATCAATTAATGCCCACAGTCCACCCAAAGAAAATGGACAAGAATGTTATTGTATTGAGGTAAAAATGTGCCCATTGAGCCAATAACAATGGGAAGAAGCTGCTGAAAGAAGCCCAGTCAGCTTCCATTAGTCACAAAATTCAAGACACAGGGGACAGGAGGGAAATTATGTTGTTACCCGCTTAACGGTCCGTAGGACAATGACAAGAAGGAGCCAGAAGAACATGGCAATCACTGCAGTGCCCACAAGAATAATGACTTCCAAGTTGGTTTTTTCCTGGGCACCTGGAAGACACGTTTGAGTGATCAACAGCTGGAAACCTATAGCCTATGGTAGAAGGTGACGAAGGACGACATGAAAGGAGAGGTGTTTAAAGTCTTAAAATACATACACACACACACACACACACACACACACACACACACACACACACACATGAGATGTTTTGGGTAAGAGAATTCTTTGTGGAAAAAAGTACTATGTGTGGGTATGAAAGTCTGGTTTTGTGCTGACAGTCAATATCTTCATTTGTGTTACATGGGAAAATTGATTGTTTAGAAAACTACACAAGGAGGTAAGTAAAGCTCTTTGCCCAGACAGCTACTTGTGACTGCGTACCTGCTATGTGCTGGTCACTTAAAGTACATAGCCCTTCTTTACTTTCCCAGTAACCTTCAGTTTTCAG
Source organism: Rhabdomys pumilio (assembly GCA_030674055.1). Lineage (NCBI taxonomy): Eukaryota > Metazoa > Chordata > Mammalia > Rodentia > Muridae > Rhabdomys > Rhabdomys pumilio. The sequence continues at coordinate 14,751,182 of JANHMN010000007.1, forward strand.
ACGAAGAAATAAGATGTGAAAGATTAAGCTACTTGTTTGTGAGACACAGGAAGTCGGTGGGCTGTTCAAAGATTATACTGAATCTGTCCAAATTGAGCTGACCAATACTCTGTATGTAGCAGAAGCCTGAAAGAGGAGAAGAGAGAGGGAGAGAGGAAGACAGGGAAGGGAAGGATGGGGGGAGAGAGTCAGAAAGAGAGACAGAGACATAGACACACAGAAGGATAGACAGACAAACAAAGCGAGAGAGAGAGCGAGAGCAAGAGAGAGAGAGAGCACAAGAGAGAGACAGCGAGGTCAAGAGAGAGAGAGAGAGAGAGAGAGAGAGAGAGAGAGAGAGAGAGAGAGAAAGAGAGAGAAGTGTGGAGGGAGCAGGGGAAAGGCTAGGCCAGCGAGGCTGTGGGCTCATCTCCAGAACACATTCCAAGTGCAGAGATACAGGCAGAAGGCTCTCAGAGCCAAATGATTAGCACCAGGTGATTAAGAGACAACAATTATCACTTGGGGGCTCAGTGTCTCCACTCACACAGTGAGAGTCAAAGTGAGCCTCAAACTGGGGGGATAGGGATGGCCCAGAAGCCAGAAGACAAGCAATTAATTAGTTGGTAAAATAAGAGTTACCAATTGGGAGCTGAGCTCTGCGTACATATGTAAGTGGATTTGGTTTCTCTGGTGTTCCCAGAGAAGTAATGGTTCTATCTGTCTGTAAAGATTTAAAGGCCTACTCATGTAAGGGACAGAAGAGAGGTCGAAGATTCCACGGTCTCAAGCAGTTTATGTGTGAATATCCTCATGTTAACATCTGAGAGCTGAGCTTCTGTAGAATCATTCAATGTTCACCCACTCTCCCCGCCCCTCACTCTCGCTCTCCCCTGTCTCCAGGTAAGTCTACATAATATCTATGCCACTTAGATATTAAGTGCCCACTAAGACATGGTAACCTAATGCAGATGGCTAATGGGTGGAGGCAGAGTACCAGAGAGAACTGGCAGGTGCATCCTCCCTGGGGCTGGCACTAAGCCGTGAACCCCTTTGGTAGTGACAGAACTACCATGCTCTCTGGCATCTTCATTCGCGGCTACAGCTTATGGAATCCTAACAATCTTACAGACTTGAGAACATGCTAGTCGCTCTAGATGAAGTATTCGATGTGAGTTTGACAGATTAAAGGGACCAACGTCTAGACTTTGAGATGTTAGAGTTCTGTCAAACCTACCTCTCTAACCACCCTCATCATTCCCTTGCACACCACTTCTTCACTCACACAATAGAGTCACATTGGTCCCTTAGTGGGCTATCAAAACAAGACCCAGAATGCTCTGCTTAAGATGAAATGTTCTGTCACAGAATACTGACTGAAAAACAAATGTTGGATTTCACATTGATCGATCATACACACACACACACACACACACACGCACACACACACACACACACACACACGCACACACACACACACACAGAAGCGTGCGCATGCACACGTGCATACACACACACACAGTAAAAGGAAAGAAGTTTCCTTTCATATTTCAATTATAAGCCCCAATTTCCCACATCATAAAAGCAATCACCTATTAATCATCTATTGTTTATGAGTGAATCTTGCCTCTGCTCTGAGGAAATTCCTGAACCCTTGACCCTTGTCATTAACTGAATAGCAATGTCCAACACCAAATCTTCCCCCCACCCCAAACAGATACTGAAGTGTCACTTCTGTAAGTCAACCATTCAAACAAAGTGAGAATTGGAATCAGGAGGGTACATATCACTCATGGCTAACAGTTTTCTCACAGTGAGAACCACGTGGACAGAAAATATGGTACAGACTAAAGCACGTGCTAATTTTGCTTTCTGGTTAAAAAGATGTATACCCATCGAAGACAGATTATGAAAAACACGTGGAGAAACCCTAACTCAGAACTCACAGATGAATAAGATCTGAAACTTTCTGAGCAAACATCCCTTATTTCTTGAGACATTTCCCAGTCAAAAAAGGTAGGTGCACTGAAAATATTATGTAAAATTACCTTCAGGCTATGTATACTTGTGTAACACTTAAATTAACATTTTAGATATGAGACACTTAACCACCACGAGTGTCACCATGAGTCACCCACATGGCATCCTACTCAAAGTATTTTGGGCTACGTACAATATGATCTAACTGCCAGAAACCATCTGATGAGCCTAGGGCATCACACCGACCTTCTATTATGAAGACTGTCTCTGCTCTTGCACAGCCAAGAACATTGCAGGCCTGGCAGGTGTAGAGGCCCCCGTCCTCCTTCCTCACTCTGCGGATAGTCAGGTTCCGGTTGCCATCTCTCAGTACAATGCCTAAAGGAAGAAGGAAATTCTTGCTTTACCTCTGATGGCATGATCTGTGTTTTGTCCAGGTCATTTAAAAAAGAAAAAAAAACTAATTGCTTCCCTTCATCTCAGAGCATTATCCAACTCGAAAGAAGAACACGGGGTTGACGACTGACTGGTCTCCCATGGGCTCTCCATGCAAACTCAAGGAGGACTCCAAATAGCTGCTTCTAACTCTGAAATGAGCCAGACCCTGGACCCAGGTACCTCTTTGTGTGTTCAGGTGGGGGAGGGCATGCTTGTGTATAGAGGCCAGAGGTCAATGTGAGGTGTCTTCTTTTTTGCTTTCTGCCTTCTTCTTTTGAGACAGAGTCTCTCTCCCTCTCTCTCTCTCTCTCTCTCTCTCTCTCTCTCTCTCTCTCTCTGTCTGTCTCTGTCTCTGTCTCTGTCTCTGTCTCTGTCTCTGAATCTGGAGCTTGATAATCCAGCTACTGTCAAATGAGCTCCAAGGATGTATTTGCCCTTGTCCCTTAGTACTGAGATTACAGAAGGATGCTGAGTCTAGTTTTCTACATGGGTTCTAGAGATGAGAATGCAGTCATTGCTCAAGCTTGTGTGGCAAGCACTGAGCTGTTTTTCTAGTTCCCTAAATACTGCTTTCTGTCTACTTTGAAGCAAACCAAGAAGCAATAGCAGTCTTACATAGCATCCTTGAAAAAAATTCTACAACCAGAGAAATAGAAACCAAGTTTCAATCACCTGAATCTTCTACAAGGGTCTCATTGTCTTTGAACCATGTAATGTGTGGAGTAGGGTTTCCAGATGCTGGGCAAGTAACTTCAATGGTCTCGCCGATGGTTGTCGTTTGATTCTCCAGATTTCCAGTGATCATGGGCGCCATGCGCTCTGTGTACATGAAAAGAAAACCGTAGAGCCCATGGTTCCAACTCCTAGAACCACTTTCACGTCCTGTGACTACTGAATGGTTCTAAACCTCACAAGCAGTAGCCCATTAATAGAGCAAGCTAAACAGCACAGAACCTGACAACAGCAATCCTGTTGGATGAGTGAAGTCCAACAAATGAGAAAGGACATGTCAGACAGACACTGAAGACTTCAAATATTCACATTAGCCACCCCACTTGCAAATCACACAATACTTGGGAATCTTTGGGGATTGTTTTTTCAGGTTAAATGTTTTATCCCCTCCAATCCCACAAGGCTTACCCTGTGAATAACTTCTTCTCTGGAACGTTGTAGCCACTAAGAGTAAAATCCATGTTTTCCCTTAGGAAAGGCAAAACTTCAGCACAATTATGTAAGGAGTGACTTACATAACTTTGGATAGCATTATATCATTTCTAATATTTACTGAGAGCCAGGCCATTAGGCTTATTATTATGTAATGTGATTGCAGTCCAGGGGTTTAAGCACCTTACCCAAGTCCCTGTAACTAAGTAAATGGTTGAGATAATAGTAGAATCTGATGGGCCTAAAAGTCCAGTGTGGTTTCCACTAAAACACAAATAAACCAAACGATAATATCCTAAGAAAAGCCAAGGCCATTTGTTTGCATGTACAGCAAAACATGAGCTTTACTGTCCTCCTGAAAATCACCCAACTGCAGTGAAAACATCGACGAGCATTGAAAAGAATCATGTTGAGTCTCCTTTAACGCTTAGCAGAACGTGCTCACTTCCCCTGTGCACTAAGCCAGAGTTTAAACGCGTGCACTCGGCTCTGGTCTGTTTCCAAGAACAGATTTTCGGAAACAACAAGGGCATCCTTATAGAAGCATGCCCACTGACAGTGATGGTCAACTTCCTGCTCATGGCTAAGCTCAGAGCCTCCTTCACTCCTCTTTCTAAACTCTTCCTCACCTGGGCCAGCTACTAATGTTCACCTGACAGAACTGGTCCTATATGTGGTGTGATTTCTAGGGTCTTGGGAACAACTTGACTCAGAAGCATCTTTCCTTCTGTTCTCAAGTTTTCAATAAGAATCTTAGGTTGGTGTCGATTTTGAGGCACTCCTTCAGATAAGCCAAAGCACTCAAAAAAAAATGATATTCATGTAAAGTGTTGGTGTTGAGAAGTTAGCCTGGGTAGTTTCCCTTCCTCACAATACAAAACAGAGAAGATGCATATCACAAGGACCCCAGAGAGCACAACTAAGAAAGGAGAAAATGGAAGGAAACAGCACATAGAGATACTCCCTAAACTCACCACATCCCCTCAGAGGCTAGGCTTTGCGCAAAGAACGAGGGTAGACAAGACATGGCGAGCATCCCCACAGTAATATGAACGTTTTTTTTTTTCTACTCACAAACTTCTCTCACTGAACTTTGCCTACCAAAGACCACACAGGACACTACAGAAGGACAGGCAATGAGTGTGGCACCCCTTCCATACACTCTAGAACTTAAACGCAGACTCTCATCACACTGTTCATGAAGCAGGTATCCCACCGACCACCTTGTATGTGCCAGTGTGTTCTATGACTAAAATTACAGCAGTAAGCAAACAGAGACTGATGTGTATCCTCGGGAACTGGAGACCGCACAATAGTATGAACACCCAGGATTTGCCTGTGGTCTCATCCTCTCCTTCAAGATCATCACTTCGAGTTTCTGGCCCTCTCTTTGCTAATAGTATTACACAAATGCGTTAACTTTAATCATTGAATGCCCAAAGATGCCACGGTAAGTTCGCTGGTTCAATCTAATCCCTCAGAGATACTAGTAGTGATGTCATCATAAAGGCTAGAAAGAGCCAAGCTGTCTTCTAATTGTAACACATCCCCTCATCACTGTTAGCTTTGTTCTGCTTCCAGGAGCGTGCCAGCCTACCACAAAAGCTCCCAGAGGCTTGTACTATGCACACAGCACTCAAACACACTGCATTTAAGGCGCTGCAACTCCGTCACCCAGGGATGCCTCCCTACCTAGGATGATGAGCTGCTTGACCAGGCAATGTCTTTTCTTGGTCTTCTTGTCTTGAGCAGAGCAGACATAGTCACCTTGGTCCTGCAGGGAGGCATTCTGAAATGCCACAATCAAGATGTCATTTGTGCTGTTAGAAAACATGGTGCCATTCAGTTTCCAAAAAGCATCCAAGTTCTTGCAAACTGGTGTGAGCGATTCGCCCGTGTGGACCAAGGTTGCCTGTGAGCCAAGCTTGTACCATGTGAGGTTCTCAAATGTATTTCTGTCTGCAGTGCACAACAGAGACACATCCTCCTGCTCAGTTGGCTGGGAAGCAGGTTGCACAGTAATCTCAGGACCCCCTGAAATGTAAAGCCAGAGTTAGCGGATAATGACTTAGGTTGGTGCATGTCACCATTGTCTTCTTGCCGCTATGATGACCTGAGAGACAGTTCTTGCAGTTCCCAGCCACTACTACAAAGGCAGAGCCAGACTAGACAATTCATTTCACAACATGTATGATTTGGAAATGTGAAATTAATTTTCCCCAAGTATTGACTGCATTTGACTTTGACTTCTGGATATGGTTTCCAAGTTGAAAGAAAAAATAACAACAACAAAACAAAATGAAACAAAACAAAAACAAAAAGACCAAAGCAGGGCATTTAATCATCACATGGAATCTTTAACAATGTCTTCTTACTAACTCATGATGCGAAAACTACATTTATTACAAGTAATTAGCTCAGACGAAAATATTTGAGCCTATACAATCAGCTCAAGTTTACCCATAAAACTAGGCTGCAGAGACAGATTCTGGAGTTTTGGAAGGCAAAGGGCCAGTGATTTCCCCGTACTCCCAGAAGCCTCAGCCCTGGTGCTAATCTATCACAAACCCACAGATAACGTCATGGACCCAAGTTAGTCATGAATCACACTAACTCTGGCGAGCAAGACAAGCCACACAACATGGAGCTTGAGGCTTAAAACACAAGTGGAAACGTTCTCTGGCCAGTGAGGCACACGAACGCTCACACAAACCCAGGGGCTACGTGAACAGCTTTAACTTGCTACCTTCAACTCCTATCTATACACCACACCACTCGCTCAAATCCCTAAGACAGCAGAAGACCTCCCGGTTTACTAGCACCCACTTCCTGATGGTCCCCCCTCCCCACCCTCCAAAGAGGTCTACTCACTGATCACATGGAAAGAGATGATCCTCTCGCCTCGTCCTGCTTTGTTGATGGCCTCACATTTGTACAATGCTGACACGTTGGCAGCTTGGATGACCAGAGTACTTACAGTCTGTGAACGTAGAAGACCCAAGCCATGAGCAATGCAGGATGAACATGCGCAGGCACGCACCCACGCACCCACCCACGCACGCACCCACCCACCCACGCACGCACCCACCCACGCACGCACGCACGCACGCACCCACCCACGCATGCACCCACGCACGCACCCACCCACGCACGCACGCATGCACGCATGCACGCACGCACGCACGCACGCACGCACGCAGACTGACCATCCATCAGCCCCCATAGCTGCTAAGAACTGCCTTTGTCATTCAAGGTACACACTGCCCACCCTCAAAGGTTAACAGTTCTAACCAGGCAGTTACACATGGGATGCAAAAATGCCTTGGAAATTCTCAATGGTTCACTTTAATGAACATAATTCACGCTTTTCCTTTTTCATGTGCATAGAATCAGAATTACTTTTCAACAGGTGTATACACTGAATGGCTTTATGCACTTTGTTTCTCTTCCATAAACTGCTGGAGGTACTGTGGGTTTTTTTTTCCCCTTCTCCTTTTAAATTAGTAGATAGCGACTGAACAAAATAGCAGGCTTTACTGTGCCACTTTATACATGCATATAATAAACTTAGACTATATCCACTCCTAGTCATTCTGTCTTTGCCACTCCACAGTCCAAACGATCCCTCTCCTCTTCCCAAAGTCTTCTCTACCTTCATGTCTTTTTAAATTTTGACTCATGTGTAAAAAAATCATATTTGTATTACTAAGTCCAACTTATTCTGATAAACGTGATGATCTCATCTTTCTGCAAATGGCATAAATTTGTTCCCCTTTAAGACTGAATGTGTGTGTGTGTGTGTAAGTCACACTTTCTTGATCTACCTAGGTTGACTCTGTAACTTGGCTGTTAGGGATGACATCACACAGACTGATTGTTAACCTCCAATATATCTTTGCATGTTATTGTACCGCCTTCTGTTCAGAAGTGAGAATTAGAAAGAGAGAGATTTGAAATCAAAAAGTGGACGCTCACTTTGTTTTTTCCTTCAATTAGAGCATACTGGTTTTTGGTGACTTCAATCTTATTTCCCCCCTGGAAATCCTCCACGTGCCTCCATTCTTTACAAGCAAATGGGTTTGTTTGACTGTAAGAGAGAGAAAACACAGCATGTCAAGATTGACTCCTTGCTCGCTCAGTCGTACTGGAAAGGGTCAGCCTATGGTTATCACGTTCTTAGTGATAACTCTCGGCACAGGCTAACACTTCGCAGAACTCGGCGCCAATTAAAAATAGATGCCAACAACAGTGCAAAGGTCCAAGGTAGCTGCCCGAGGATACAGGAGGGAAACAGCTATTCTGGGAACAAGTCTCCATTCATAAATTGGATCGACAAGACAATTCAAGCTTGCTTAGTTCAAAGGAAGGTAAGGAAACTTGGAAGCCACTGGGGCTTCTTAAAGTCATCTCTCTGGGAGCGACTGTGGCTTTTGTTTAGGAAATGGCCAGCAGCTGAGGAAGAAACTAGGGTTTGCTATTTCAAAAACAACAACAGGAAGTGGAATGCTTGGGGTGGTAGGTTGAAGGTGGTGGCTTGTTGTTTTCCCTAAGGATGTCTGCACTTGTGGTAGACCTTGATAAGCTGGGCCTGAGACTCTTGAGGCCTGGGCTAGGTTTATCATTGCCTCCCATCCACCAGCACTTCCTCTGAGAGATGGACCTTCCCACAGATAAGGAGAAGCAGTGTGGTCTTCTCCAGTCCTCAGACAGAAGATGGTCCAAAGATTGGCAACTAGCAAACGCAGCAAATAGTATCCATTTGGAGAGGTTGCCCATCAGGGCTAACTAAGAAGAAAGAGCTGACTCACATAGTGGGCTATGGGAGGTGAGTCCAGTACCATTGAAAGGGTAACTTCCTTGGAGATAGCCTTGCAGGCTTAGATGGAACCATGGCATAGCTTGGCAAGAAGGAATGCATGATGGCAAACTAAGAGCACACAGCCCCACTCACCTGGGCCTGTAGGAGCAGGCTTCTTCTAGCTGCCAGTACCATTGGATGTGGTGCAGGGGAGGGTTGGCGTAGACTGTGCATGTCAGCGTCTGCATGGTGCCATATTGGTAGGAATCCATAGGAGAGATCAAGGCTTTCTCACCGATCTGTGGTGGGACTGGAGATAGAAAAGACAACCTGTGAACTTCCCAATTGCTTTGAGGGAATTTCCGCAACCAGATCTGCCTTATGTACTCAGATGCTTTTGCTTTTCTGAAGGACATCTAGACTTGAAGACAGAAGACCTAAATTCTTGTGCTCTTGTAGCACTAAAACCTGAGAAGCTGAGTGACTTCAGGCCAGCTACGCGCTCCCAAGCCTCACTCTCTCGTTCTTACATGAGAGGTATTATTCTCCATGTCTACGGTCTAACAAGAATGGCATGAAAGGCTACAGAGAGAAAGCAGTTGGAACAATGCAGCCAAGACATGTATTGCCCACCAAGCCTTGCTGAGGTGCTTCACACTGACTTCCAGTCCACATAATCATGGCTGTGGCTCTCACGAGAAGAAATGGGGCAAATATTAAAAGATTTGCCCAAGGGCATCAGTTCATATGTAGCAAGATCCTGGACAAAGGTAGACTCTGGCTTTGGAACAGAAGCTTCACTTGACTTTTCTATGTACTGTGCACAGCAGGGGAAATGCTAAGGTATGTTGAATGTGACGACCTGGTGAAGTGGAGCAATGGGGTTGGTCCCTGTCTGCTTCTGTCTTTGCTGCCCGGTTATTTTCTTCTTTTCATTGACTTAATCAGCTTCTGCCTTCCTCCCCTCTCTCGAATTCTCTTTATCTATGCTGCCTTTAAGCAACCTTCCCAGAACCTGTTATCTTTAAAAATACTCCCTAAAGAAAAAAACGAAAGAAACAAAGCCATGCTCAGAAGATGCACAGAGGAGGCTGGAGATGTGTGGTTAGTACGTTCTTCCACTGAGACAATCTCTTGACGTTTTAATGTGTGGGGCCAGTAAGAAGCACAAAGAATTACACCAGCAGCATTCCTCCAACTGTGTTTGCAACAAAGTGCTCATCTGTTTACAGGGGGAGGAAACAGTTATAGTCAAATAATCTAGTTAAATCTCTGATACTCTTGTCTCTCCTGCGGGAGAAGGCAATAGTCATTAGCCTATGAAGAGTCTAAGAAAGTCTTGTAAGAAACACACTTTAAGTCAACCTGGTACATGCTACATTCACCTGACCATGACACCTTTCTACCCTGAACCCAAATACTTAATTATAGCATTCAGTTTGGGAAAGTAAAATTTAAATCACTGTTAAATCAAAAGCTTACACCCTTTCCTGGACAGACTCTAAGTATGTCCTCTGACTGTGGACAGCAAGTTATCCAAGGATGCTGACCACCAGAGGTCTCTTGTGTGGAGTCCTGCCACATGCCTGCAGCAAAGCACCTAAATCTTCAGACTAAAACATCTCACAAAACACAAGGAGGGTCTCCCAAATCTTCATTCGATGTGTGGCTTTATGGATAGGAACAATGGGAGCTCGTGAAGTTTTGAGTGACTCCAGAGGCATTTGGCCAGGGGTTACCATCTCCAGGTGACCACCAACAGAAATTTCACATGAGTATCAAGGAAGTATGGCCAGAGGGTGCCAGACCACACCTTATTTCAAATCCACCTCCCTGGGTAATTTCTCATTTTTTTTATGCATTGTCCCACTTAATGATGCAGATGATGGAACAAGAGACAACAGAATGATGGGAGATGTATGAAGATTCTCTCTCTTCTCTCCCCATCCCCCCTAGTAAACTTTTGGCAGAGGAGACACTAAATGGACTCACCATTCACAACCAGAGAGACCATGTGGCTCTGTTTCTCCATTGAAATGGGGTTGGTGAGGATGACTGTGTAGTTCCCCGCATCTCTTTCACTCACTTCCATGATAGTGAGCACGTCGCCAACGATCATGGTGTAGTTGGACTCAATGGGCCTTCCATTTCTGTACCTATGGGAGACAATCCCAGGAGGTATTGCAATAGAAGGATTTGATCTCATGCAAACCAATGCTTTGCTTTTACTTCCAGTAGTTACCATTTGATATCAGGAGCTGGGTAACTGAGATACTTCACAGGGATTCGGACTTTGCTCCCCACTGTGGCTTCCACCAAAGATTTCATCCCGCTATCAAAAGCAATAAAAGGTTTTGCTAGAAGAAAATAAAAGCAATGGTTCTCAGAAATGCCAAGTTATTATAAATGCCCCTTTGGTTTGGACTTTTAATCGAGTGAAAATGTAGAGGTTGGGATACATGTGTGCACTGCCGTCCTGAGAGTCCCTGTGCCATCTACAGCGGTCACCCTCCAGCTCCCTCCTAGCTTTTGTCAGCATTGTCTCCTCACTAGCACTCTCTCATGAGCCTTGAGCACCTTATCTTTCACACAGCCTTCTCTGCCACCACCACCACCAAGGACCAGTGGCCATACCTTATCCTCTGCTCCCATGATACCCTCTACCCAACTCTGTGTGTTGATTGCCCTATACTCACTCCTCAGACCTTCTCTCTCTCCAAGTCCTTTCTTCCATCTAGTCTCAGATCTAAAGCATCAGTTCCAAATACAAACTTTCAACGTATGCCTGACTTCTCTGGGTTCCAGGTTTACATATATTAGACATCTCCACCTGGATGCTTAATGGGCATCACCAAAGGAACACATTCAGTGCTGTTTTCTGCATCCCATCCAGTCCCCTTTATTTAATGATGTCACTGTTCAGTTGCTTGTGTTAAAGCTCAAATCATTCCCTTTTTTTGTCCACTGTCAATAAATCAACCAGCAAGTCTTCCTGATCACACCTCAGGATATACCCAAGATCTTATCTCTTCTTACTCCCCCCCCCCCACACCCTGGTCTAAGTCTTCTACCATCTTTCGCCTGGATTCGAACTATCAACCTCCTAACTGTTCTCCCCTCTTCTCCCTTCACTTCCTTACAGTAGCTTGATGATAGATCGCTTGCCTAGCGTGTGCAAGACTTTGACATCGAAACAGGTGAGTGAGCTGCAAGGTAAGTAATCCTATAGAAGCAAAGGCTGGACCTCTGGTATGCATAAATTATCTAAACTGAGGCATTTACATGCATGATAGGGTATAGCTGAAAATTAATTCACCCAAAGCTACACAGAAAGCACTGAATCAGGGTTTCCCCAATTTGAGAAGTTCATGCTTAGCCTTCCTTATGGTAAACTGAAGTCTTTAAAAACATGCCCTCATATTTACTAACACTCCACTTATAATAATAACTATAATCTCAAAGGCAGCTATATCACATAGTATCTAATGAGCACTAGCCATGTGTCATTTTAAAATTGAGATTTTGAACCCAAGTCCCTGACTCTAAAGATAATACTGTTGACCTCTGAGTCTTGAGTCATTGACAACTCAAAAGTACCTTGTAAATGAACAAGTAACCCAAATTGATATAAGGCATCTCACTCCCTGGGGCACAGTGTATTATCAAGATGGTCGCTTACTGTGAACTCGGACAAATGTTCTATTTCTCTTGGTCATCAGTCCACTGGATGCTGCACAGATGTACTCCCCTTGTTCACTCTTGGTCACATGTTCTATTGTTAAGGTGCTCAAAAACATCTTCATTGTGATCCCAGGAAGGGGTTTCACATCCCGGTTTACAATCTTCTTATTCTGATGCTGAGATGCAAAACCAGAATTTAGTAAACTTCTTCACAGTCCAGCAGAACACCGCCCAATAGTTCCTAGAGGCCTACAGAACCAACCCCTGTCGCCTGGTGAACACGACCATTGATAATAGAGACTATAAACACCACATTGACAACATGTATATTGGGATTCGGGAGAGATGTGTGGAATTTGAAAAAGATGGAGCTGAAGGAGAATATTGAAGCCTTCTTTACCTAATGAGAATAGGATGTGTGTGGAGCATGGAACCAAACACAACTGGTTAAAAAGAAATGGAACCCAGGTCACAAAGGGAAAAACAGATCAAGGGCTATAAAGCACGGAGAAGTAATGTCAAAAGATTAAGACACTAGTGGGGACCAATATGCACAGGCCAATTGCAGCAGGGTGGGTTGGGTCTCTTAGCATAACACCTTCTCATGGTTGCTATGCAGTCTGTCATAGTCCTATATAAAAGTATGGGTGCACTACCGTGTGTGTGTGTGTGTGTGTGTGTGTGTGTGTGTAAGTGTCTGTGTGTTTGTAGGTATAACTGTGTTTGTGTGTGTGTGTGTGCGCGCGTGTGTGTGTGTTTGTAGGTATAAGTGTCTGTGTGTATTTGTAGGTATAAGTGTGTTTGTGTGTGTGTGTGTGTGTGTGTATGTGTGTGTGTGTGTGTGTTTAAGTCTTTATAATTTATCTGACCAGAGAGGACCCTATATCTCTTAAGAAGACTTCATTAGGGCTTATTATCAAAGTATTCACAGGCCTGGCTTTGTGTTGTTAGTGTTACCTTCGATGGGACATGCCAGTTGAAATCAAGCCCCACATTGAGCTCAGTTCTTGCTGTACAATTTAAGACAAGCTTTTCTCCGGCAGATAGCTCGATTTCATGAGAGGGGCTCAGAATCACATCATGAATCCTGTATCCTGGGGCAAGTAAATGATAAAAACAGAGAGTAAGATGGAAAAGAGATCTAGGACTTGGCACACATGTTTTAAGTGGTGCAGAGCATGTGACAACATTTTGCTCGGGGACCTCACTGCTTCTTGATGGCTTTAGAAAAGCCATGTATAGTGATTTTACAAATCACCATCCTAAGCATTTCAAAGATGTTGCAATAACCCAATGAATATTAAAATCTAGATACAATTAAAGGAACTGGTGCCAAGCAGTGCTCTGAATATTGAATTTCTGTAAAATGAGCTCCTGTAGTGGTAGTTTTTTCACTCTTGGTCTTGACAAGAAAGGGGAAACCTCAGTTGTACTAGTTTGCCTGGTAAAGAAGAGTATTTGGAAAGAGTTAACCATATTCTGAGCTAATATTGTTTTCCATATCCCTTGCCTTTCACTCTACACCTTGCTATCCAGAATACTCATGTGGAAAGCCACTCTTTATTGTATGGTATTCCAATACAATAAAGGGGAAAGGAAATATCCACTTACCTACAACCAAAACTATGTACATGATAGACTGATATGTTTCATCATTAATCTTTGCCTCACAGAAGACCATGCCGGCATAGCTGATCATGGAACTGGGGATAGTAAAGCCTTTTTCGCTGTCCCAGGAAATTCTGTTTCCATCCGGAACAAATCTCTTTTCTGGATACCTCTGATTAGCAAAAAGAAAGACAACAAATATTTAACCCAGCACTGTCCAAATTCAATGGCCAATGAAGGACCCATCTTACTTCTTACTTCAAGGACTTTGATTGTGCTGTTGGGCCTCCCTAAGGGATCTTTGCCATTTGCTCTTGACATGGTATTGGAAATGAAAAGCTCATCTCCCAAAAGGCTTATGGCTATGGAAACGTATGGGGTGACTGCAAAAGAGGCAACTCACAGCACAAAGTGACACGTTGAGGTTTGAAATCGACCCTCGGCACGGGATCACCACACTTTTGTTCTTGTTCTCGGTGATGTATACAATATCATGCTCGTCACTGACAGAGGCGATGAATGGTGACCTGGAATCTAGAAGAAAAGGGAGTTCTCCCAGTGAATTATTAGCAGGAGACTTAGTCTTTGGGTCCATGAACTCTAACTGAATGACAGAATGACTGTCATTGATAACCTGCATGGACAAAGACATCCACAGGCTAGTCTGCACATAGATAACAGGCTCTAAAGATGTGGTCGAGAAAGGGCAAAGAAACACACACACACAAACACACACACACAGAAAGAGAGAGACAGAGACACAGAAAGACAGAGCAACAGAGAGACAGATACAGAGACACAGAGATGCAGACAGAGAGATACAGAGACAGAAAAAAGTGAAGGAAAACTTCAACAAATAACTTCTTCCACATGGAATATTAACAAGTGGAATCCATTTCAATAGTCCATGCTTTAATAGATTATTTTTTATATAAAATAAAAAATTCCATTTAAATCCATATACTTAAACTCTGAGTTTTATGATGCTAAAAGTTCATGTTTTTCCATTAGGAAAATAATGTAAATGACTAAAAAGAAATTAGGATCTTTAAACTAAGAGAAAATAACAATCAGATGATTCAGTAATTCAGAAGAATGATTTTTATAATATCTTAAGTCTGTGAAACTGTAGGTAAGAGTCTTTACAAAACATAATGTCTCATAGCCACTAAATTTAGTTTAAGATTTAGCACGTATGAATATCTATGGCAGTGAGTATTAGGAAAAACAGAATTCCAAAGATTGAGATGAAAGCCAGATAGATTTCAGTATCTTTCAGACGCTATTCACACAGTATTAATATAAGGCTGGGGATTTACTTCATCCCCTAGAGACAGAACACACGGTCTGGAGCCACTACTTGAGATAACACCTCCACTCCTACCCCCCCCACACACACACACATCTGGTCAAACCTTTTCAGAGGTGAAGAAAGAGTTAATGAAACCAAAGGGAAGAAGAGTAACTAATTCCTTTCAACAGCAAAAACCTGATTTCCTCCCCAGCTGGAAAGCATAGAGATGCAGCTAGCTTCACTCCCCACATGCCATCACCATTATCCTGCATGGCCAAGGCCAACTTCCTGGTTCCATCCACTGCTAAATGGGTCAGAGGGCTGAGGAAGTAAGAGGGGACATTAAAGACCTATCCATAGGGAATACTACATTCAATGCTTTCTTTCCTGTTGTTAAATTTCATGAGCAAACTCTTGGATAGCTCAACTCAGAAAGCTAAGCAGAGGCAGGAGGAGAATTTTATGGTCTATCCAAAGGCAGCAAGTATACAAGCAAATAGTGCCAGAGACCAGTGCTTGTTGCTCCTGCCGACCATCCATGGACATGTTAACGGAATATTACATGGCTTGCTTCATTCAAAGCAAGCCTTGGGGAGCTAAATTAACCTCTTGACTTAAGACTACAGCTATGCTGGAAGCTATTTCAGTGCCCTAAAGGGGAAGTAAACAAAAGAATACCAAACAACCACGCATCCTCCCAAAACAAAACATTTATTGTAACCCACGAGATGACTTTTCTCATGTCTCCAGGTTTCCTGACTCGGGGAGAAGGAAGTATCGAGATATTGTAGGAGAAGGTCATCTTGAAGCATTTCCAGTCAGGCTGAGAGCAGGAAATCCTTGCAATCTTCTGAGAGAGCCCCATCTCCCAAGACTGCCAGATCAAAAGGAGCCAGGCATTCTCCAAGGTCTGAGCCTCGTCTCCCTCAGCTCTGCAGGGTGAGGAGGGGAGGCACAGAATTCTATCTTATGCTTTGCTTACTCCGAGCAAAAAGAATACCCAGTCGCTGAGAAGCTCAAGAGCATCATGGGATATTTGGATATGGCCTCTGTTCTTCTGTACACTGTCTCTACTGAAATGGAAGTGTAGCTATGCAAGAAAGGTGCCCTGGTGAAGAACTTTCCTGACTGGTGAGAATGGCTTTCGGGGGGGGAAAAAAAAACCCTCAAAGTCATTTCCACCTGTCTCTAATCCCCTGAGATGTAAGGCTACATACAGATGAATAAGTAAAATACTTTTATAGATCCATCCTTCTCTGAAAGAAACATAACACTGTATGCTCATGTCAAATATCATGCAACTCAGGGCTGGAGAGATGTCCCAGCAGACAGAAGCACTGGCTGCTCCTGCAGAGGGCCTGGGTTCAGTGCCCAGCACCCATATGGTGGCTCACAATCATCTGTAACTCCAATCCAGGGGATCCAGTGCCCACTTCTGACCTTCACCGATAGCATGAATGCACACACTACACATACATACATGCAAAGCTCTCATTACAAAAAAAAAAAAGAATGACAAAGAAATCTTTACATATAATACAACTTTTATATTCCTGAGAAGCAGATGTTATTACAGGCAGTGAAGAGAGGTTTTTCATGAGAAAAGGTGGTGTGCAATGTTTAGAAAGTAAAAGAGACCATTTTCATCCCCCAAATGCGGAATACATGTTACGTTGTAGTTTGTATTATATGGATGCTAAGTTACAAACCTTGATTACATCACAAACTAACCTTTTGATGTAAGACTAAAGCTAAGTTCCTTTAACATAAAACTAAAGGTGTCCTGTAAATCAATTCTAGCTCATTAGCCCTTAAAAGGGAAGTCAATGAAGGAAGCTCAAACAGCTAGCCATAACCTCAAAATAAAATACTCACTCTGTCCGTGAAGACTGTTCATGTCTGTAGGTTTCATCTCCCTGGAGTTAATCCTAAGCTCTCTCAGTTCACACAAGCAAACACAAGACATGCAGTCTGGAGGGTTCTTTTGAGTGCAGTGTTGTGCTTTGCACATGGGTATGTGAATTTTTTTTAATAAAGTGGTAATATGGAAAGGAAAGATCTTATGGGGGAGGGAGAAAAAAAGGAAAGAAAAAAAAACAGCCTCTAGAGTCCTTAGTTATTTCCCTATGCATTCCTGCAAAAACCTCCTCCCTGCTACAGATAACCTATCTCACCACAGCAACCTCTCTATAATTCACCTCTAATCCTCCTCGTTTTCAAAGATCCCAGAGTCTCGTAGAGCAGAAGACATTTGTGAGTCTTCATAGCTCGAGACAGGTCCCAGAGAATCACAGAGCACCATAGAAAAAGAACCAGGGCTGACCTAGCCAGAGCAAAGAAGTGCAGCTCCAACCAAAGCCCAGACTGCTGCTGAGTCCTTTCTCTAAGGAAGCCTGGCAGAGAAGCTCTTACATTCCTCTGGGCAAACAGCTTTTCCAACAAGCCTCTTACTGGACTCAACTCTTCTTGACTCTATTGCATTGACAACACTGGAAGCAGATGTGGGAAGTACATTCTGGCCCACCGCTTACCTTGAACATAGACATAAACAGTCGAGGTTTTGTTGGCATCTCTGTAGAAGCACTTGTAGGTGCCAGTATCATTTCCAACCACTCTGGGAATTGTGAGAGTCTTGCAGAAGATACTGTCACTATTGCACTCAGTCACCGATACCCTTTCCTCAGAATCACGCTGAGTGTTGGGCCAAAGCCAATCCAGGTCCCTCTGTCCCCTAAAAAAGTTTTCCCGGAAGATATTAATGCCACACTCCATGCCATGAGGCTATGATTAAGAGAACAGAAGATTTGTTTTTTCACACACATATAAACTACTCAACAAACACCTTCAGACTGATAGACACTGATGACAGTCTACAAGGACTTGCCACCAACGATCACACCCTCTGTTACATAAATCACCCACATGGCCATGTGTTTTCTGTTACTTCACTTATTCATCCTTTCAATAAATATTTTAAGCAATACATGACGCTAAGCATTATAAAGTACAAAGAACAACTTTTAAGGGACCAAAGACACTATGCTCAGTGGTAGAGCAGTCGTCCAGTGTACACCAAGAAGAAAAAAATTAGTGCCTTTCTGGAACCTACCTCTGATCAAAAGGGAGACAGACCATTAAAAAGTACACGTTGATGCATAAATGGTGGTGATTTCATATTGTGAAGGAAAATAGAAAGGAGGTGAAGAAAAGGGAGGAATGTGACCGACCGGACCTATGCACATCAGGAAGGACAGCATTCCAAGCAGCAGCAGAATATGAGGAGGGCAGACAGAGGTCAGGGCATATCTGGAGTATTGGGAGAACGGCAGAGAAGCCAGCGTCCTCACGTGGGTAAAAGCAAGGGGGGAATGAAAAGTTAGTACACGGAGAAAAGAGCCTCACGGTGCCTTCTGAGGGCCACATCAAATAGACATTACATCTATAGCTTCCATTCTCCACAAAGCAAAAGGAAGGCAGTCAGTACGAATAAAGCAATGTGGCCCACTGAGCCATCATTCAAAGAGCTTAGAACTCGCATGAAGTCACAGTATCATCTGTGCCCCGCTCACTCCAGGGTTTGTTCAGAACTTAAGAAATGTTTCTGCAGTCTCGAGAGGGAAGGCGAAGCCTTTGTAGATCTTAAGTGACCTTTGTGTCTGAGAATAGGTAGAGGAAAGTCTCTAGAATGACTTAATGAAAATAAATAGCTATAACTTTCTGGTTTTGCTTTTCCCCAAAGTCTGGGCACTGGTGACTTTTGTAGACCTGAGATAAGGGGTCTCGGTTCTCTCCATCTGCAATAATCTAACTAGCCCTGAGTTGTTCTGTGGACTGCTTGACTTTCCTCAAATATAAGACAGCTGCCACAAGCTGCCAGGGTCCTTTTTGTCACCAAGCACTCTTCTCAGATGCCACTGGGCCCATCACCATCCCTACCAAAGCACACTGCTCTGCAGACAGCCCTTCGTGAATGATCACACACCCAGCTACACCTCCTCTAGGTTTCCTTTCTTGCCTCTTGGTGGAAAAGTAGAATGAAAGGTCCCCTTATTGCCAAAGAGTTCTGTTTCCCAGTTTATCCAGCATCAATGCCATGACTTCTTGCTGGCAAGTGGGAGAGAGGCCCGGAACATCAAGCCAGATTATAAAGGTTGTGATCTGAGCAGGGATATTGCTGGCTAGAGATTAAATCGCTAATACGGACAGAATTTCATTTGTAGAAAACGGCTGAAAAAAGATGTCCAAAAGCCATTCTGGGTTGAACATAGCTAGAATTTTAACTCTATTCATAAGGATATCTCCTTTGCTTTACTAATTTATCAATAGTTGTGAATGTCTATTACATGCCAGTTTTTTGGCACGTCTGCACATACATGCACGTGTGTGCCTGTGCGTGTCGCATTTGTGTAAAATGTTTGTACGTGTTGAAAACGGCTCAGCAAAAGAGTACAAAAGTTTGAAAAGACTTTTCCCATTGTTCCATTATTAAATGAGCTCTTAGACGTCTCATGACTTATAAATAATTGTGACAGTACCATTACACTCCTGCACTAGTGCAGATTGCTGTGATCTCAGTAAGCAGTGGGCCCGTTCACACAGAAAACATGGATCAAACAGAAATCCTTACCTGCAAGTAATCTTAAGGGTTGTATTTACCAAAATTGTCAGTATGTCTTTTTGTGTGCTGAGCTTGGGTGGATGGAGGGAATCACCAGGCAAACCTAGAAACAAATTAGATACGGTTGGATCCAATAGGAAAGCCCTTCCATAAACAACGCACACTCCGAGTTTTAAAAGGCCTCTTCAGCAATTCATTGTATAGGTGGGATTGACTTTGCCCCATTCCCAGCAAAAGCTCACAGGCTCTGTCATAACAGGAAGAATGGGCAGATGGTCACGAAACAACACAACAGCTCTGCAGTTCACAGCACCAGGGTGGAGTTCCTGTTTTCCTTCGTTGCCAACTTCAAGGTCTTACAAAAGGATATGGGACATTGAAACCCGGTGACCCTCCCTCCATCTGATGATCTCAGGCCTTTGGGAAAGGACCCACTGACATGTCTCGTAAAGCATAGGATATACAGATCTGACTAAATTGCTGATTAATGAAAACTCCCTGGAGGGATCTCTCTACAGCTCATCTCCAAAACCCTGAAAGGGACAGGAGCCACTGTGACCCTGTCCCATTGTCTTTTATCATGCTGTGTACCAGACTTCCTTTGGTATTTGAGCTGCAAAGGCTAAGGTACTGGCTTCTAAAGACAGCACATTTAAATGGACAAAAAGGAATTGGAGAAGAGAAACATCTCCCAAGCTCATGCATACATGCATATTCATAAACTCAGGGCAAAACTAAAAATAGTGTAAGTCTAATGAGCTATAGCTAGGGGGTCCCAACTCATTAATCAAAGTTCTGAACTCATACCAATACAAAGCTGGAGACATAAGACACTTGTTACCTAACCGACTGAAATGCATGAAGGCATCGTGAGAGAGCCGCACCACTGCAGGTCATTACACAACGAGATAACTAGTTTTCAGTCAACTCACCTATAATGTGCTACCGACTGCTTAAAAAGCATGAGAAAAACAGAAGTTGCCCGCCATGTTAAAGGACATCAAGATCCTCCAGCCCTCCACTTAAAACGTGAGCTGCTGAGCGTGGTGGCACACACCTGGAAGCCCAGCATTCTGATGAGTGAGACACCAGGACACAAGTTTGAGGCTAGCCTGGGCCACACAGTGAGACTCTGTCTCAGAAGGAAAGAATAACTAATTAATACCAGGCAGGCATCCAGGCTTTCCCATTCACACTAAGAACAGATGACTCCTAAGGCCTCAGCTGGCAGTGACATTGCTGGGCAAATAAGTGAACGTGAACAAGTATGAGACCGTGTCAATAGAGTGTGAGCAAATAGCCAAGGCAAATATCCAGTGCCGTGATGCTGTGGCCCCATGAGAACAACCAGACCAGTTCATTCCCTGACTGTAGGGATCTCACACACCTACACAGATGTGCAAAGCTGTCTACAGCCATACCACCCTGGATATACCCAACCTAATCAGATGTGCGTCTGTTGCTGATATAACTATAGATTTATTAATTAATAACGTATTTTTAAAATGTTGAAAATTAAATGACACTAATGAATTTCAGAAGCTAGCTGGCATTGTTAATGACTTGGGTTTGAGCCCTGATTCTAAACTTCATGGTGCGTTTATTCCTAGACCAACAGATATGCATTTTAAATGGCATTTGAAGTGACTGGATCACTGGTGCTCTTGGTCCTCCCTGAGACGTCTGTAGAACTGGGTAGTCATCTTCAATTAATCAGCATAACGTGTGTCAATATGAGAGAAGTCACTGTTCCTAACACAGGCAAGCAATTAAAATGTTCATAAACAGCTCTTCCAATAATGGAATCTTACTCTGTTTGAGAAGTGGAAAATGAAAACAATTTGTTTGATAAGTCTACTTTAAACATGACTGAGAAACATTAACCTGGAAACCATCACTGGATGCAATCATGTGATGAACCCGTCAGACAGGCAGATGTGTGAGGAAAATGTAGTAGTAACTAGCCATTCAGAAAGCTGTGCCCACTCTACCACCACAGTAAATGACCTTTATTCCTCAGTGCCAGGAAGCAAACACAGAGCCTCAACGCTCCACCAGTGATCTACATGCCTCCAAGAGCCTCTCGACCAACAGTCTCTATAATAAATACAGCCATAGATTCTCTTAGAGTGCAGGCACATTAGCTATGCTTATCCTAAGACATCAAAGACGGAAGCACAGTATCCTAGGGATATGTCTGCAATCAAATCTAGTCAAGGAGGTTATCGATAACTGGAGATTTACAACAGTGACTAAAGCTCCCCCTCCCCCCCCCACCCCGCCGCCTTTATTCAACCCCATTCATTTTCACTGGCAAGTTTGGGTTCTGTTCTTTAGAAAGCTCATTCTGACTGTATGAGGTACATATGCTACTATACAATAAAAGCCCTTTTATGTTCAAATCGGATAACCAACATTAATTAATTTGTGCACTGTTATCCTTCCCGCTCAAAGACCAGAAGGAAAAACAACAGCGGCTCTGTCTCCAGACTTCGATGGCACCAATTATAGACCAATCCAATTAAGCAAGTCACACACTCCAAAAGGGCAACCTCCATCTTATTCAGGGACCGGGATACTGTTAAACTGCTACACTAGGGACATTCCGGGCTTCAAAGCAACTCACTTCTCTATGGGACCCAGGGCAAGCGCATGTTCCAGGCTGTCTTTCTCTTCCCAGAAAGGGAAAGAGTGCAACCTTTTCAGGAACAAGTGGACAGCGGTGATGGAGTTTGATGAACCAAGTCATGAGGAAAACTCAGTAACTGTAGACAGGCGATCTTGGTGCTGCATGTCACCATGGTGCCAGTGCTTTTAAGGCGTGCGATTCTCTTAGGATGCACGGAATGTTTTTGCAGAATTGACTTTCTTTTCTGACCTCTCTATTCTCCAATGGGTGGAGATTAGGAAATCTGCAAACTGTGGCTTCAAAAAGGAAATGAGAAGGAAATAGAGGAAGAGGAGAAGGATGAAGGAAAGGGAAGGGAGGAGAAGGGAAAGAAAGGAAGGAATTACACAAAAAGCCCCAAAGCGAGTGTGCGCCTAACCTTGAAGCAGAGGCCATTTTTAAAAAAGAAATGTGACCCTATAACTAGGTGCCAAACACAAGAGTTTCTGAAACTTTCAGCAACTCTTTCAGAGTTTACCCCAGGGCCGAAGGCTTTGGAGTAGTAAGTGGAGAGTTACTTTAAGACACCTGGAGAAGCTGTCACAGAAGAGGAAGCTGCTTCTTCCTCCTGCCAGCAAAGTAGCATTCTGCACCAAAGAAAGTTGAGGGGAGGAAAGTGTTGCTCTGTGAAGAGACCTCACCTCACACAGACCAAACGCTTATGCGCTGGAGCTAAAGGAGAGGGGAGCCGGAGGCCGGTTCCCTGCTCCACTCCAGGGCAGCGGGCAACAGCCTGGGATGCTTGATGCCAGCCAGGCCGCCCGGCTTGCGAGGCTTCCCGGCGTTTGACTGCCTGTTCTGCCAGTGGGAGCGTCTCCTGCCCCGGCTCAGGGCGCCTTCCCACTCCCGCCTACCTAGCGCCAGGGGCTGTGTCGGCTCCGCAGGAAACGCTCCAACCGAAGCCGAAGGGGAAGCTCCAGCCGAAGGGGAGATTGGAATCCTGGCTGAGTCATTTCGCAAGTCTTTGAACCTCAGTTTCCCCATTGGTAAGTGAAAGAACAACGGGCGGTCTCTAGAGCTCTCCGAGTTAGGTCCTCTTCTCTCCCATCCCCACTCTCCGCCCGCACCCTACTTCTCCGCCTTACTTCTAAAGAGCGGGCTCCTTACCCACAGAGGCGGCTCGGGTCTCCACGCAGAACCACAGAGCGACAGCTAGCAGCAGCGCCTTGCTCTCCATCCTGCACCTCGCGCTGGGCATAGAGCCCAGTTCTCAGGCACGGACTCTTTCTCGGTCCCTGGCCCAAAGAAGTCACAGAGGCGGTTTGCGCCCCCGCAGCGCAAGACCGAGGAGGGCGCAGGGCACCGGCGCCCTGGCTCCAGCCGCGGCTGCAGCGGTGTCCGCGGACACGGGTCAGCCAGGTTATCCCGGCTGCGGGACACAATCTGGGCTTTCAGTCGTACCGGGTAGCGTTCTGCACGAGCTAAGGATACACAACCTACTTCTCTTGGGGTCCAGAGGACTCAGTGCAGAGAGCGAGCGCTGGCTAAACACTAGAGAATGGGGGCGGGGTCATTACCGGGAGGGGTGGGGACTCCCTGAGTCCGGCCACGCCCCTCACTGGATACTAGGTTTGGGTTTCCCGGTTTCCCACGCCCACTCCCCCACTACCCCGGAACTGTGCCGGGCGGCAAGTCGCATCCGAGAGCAAATCTGGACGCAGCTCGGTTTCTGGTGGAAGTAAAATGTAGCCAGTAATGGGCTCTGAGACACTTGCTGTCCCCAGCAACCTGGGAGGCATCACCAGAAACACAAGGCCGGCTGCGCCCTCATTAGGCATCTCCAAGTGCAGAACTCTCTTCGCTGCTGCAGCTGAGAGTCCCAAGGGGTCAAAAATCCGCCCGCAGGTGGGAGCATGAAGATAGGAACCCTAGATCTAGATGTATTTGGGGCACCAACTTGCAGTGAGTTGGTCAGTGCGTGGAAGTTTTGTTTTATGGTGCTTTGGCCAGCGCAGCCATAGTTTTAACACCCTCCCCCCCCCCCCCCGCCCTGTCCCCCTGCTCCATTTGAATGTTTTAATTAGAAGATAGGCGCTTATCCAGGTTGCCAACGCCCCTACTGTCTTGTCGTCTATCTGGCAACTTTAAATCATCTGAAGTTACCTGCTAAGCCCTAGAAGACATTTCTGAACTCCTTGCCTGACTCGGTCCAGAAAACCTGTAGCAGGAGATTGCAGGGAGCTAGCAGTGATCAGTGCTCCAGGGCACAGAGAAGAGCGCCCCGTCCTTCTCCAGTGGCTACTAGACTGCTTTTGTCCCCCCAGTTCCATGACCACGGTCCCCTAACAGTGACTTTGGCCAGGTCCCTTTTCAGAGCTGACCTTTCAGCCAAGATATGCTTCAGGGGAGGAGACGGGAGCAGTTCCTGCCAGGGCGTCCCTGTCACAGTAGGAGCAAAGGGGAGAAAGGTCCCCGTGTGAACAGTTTTTTTCCAACTTTGTAGACTTCAAACAGCAACTAGGGAGGAATGGCCACCTTCATCCCTCGTTTTCTTTCCATTCCTTCCACGCCTGGAGAATGACATCAAATATCTTGTAAGATCTTTTACTCCGGGCCAAAACCAAATGCATTTATTGTGATAGTTTAAAGGACAGTCTTTCAGCCACAGAGATAAAATTAATGTCTCTGCATCCAATCTAAACGACACTGATGCACACAATTACTGATGTGACCTGATGCTTTCCTTTGTTTTTTTTTTTAAAGGGGGGGGGGAGATAAACAGTGATGCTCCTTCATCACGTGCCTAAGCCTGAAGTATGGTGCCCTAAGCAGGTGGTGAGCCCAGGAGCCTTCTTAAAATCCAGGTTTGCCATAAAAATATTTCAACACATAGCGAATCTATATGGTGAAATTATGCTTGAAAAACATGGGACTGTTTGGTGCGGACATCTTTTTATGAAGGCTCGCACGGTTTATGCACATTTAGCTTTGTGTATATTGGGTTCCTCTTCTCACAAATGAAAACTCCGTATGAAGACTGTTTGGCGTCTTCCTTCACTTGACAGTGTATCCATGGGCAACACTCTGAAGGTTCTGCCTCGTTCTTTTTATCGGTGTTCCACTGTGTTAATGTACTCTTACCTAAGAGGTATTTATTTGTGAACAGGGTAGAATACTTAAGGAAACTTCTCTTGTGGAGAGTAAAGCAAACTCAAACAAACCTCGCCAATAGAACCAGGGAGGGCTGTCAGAATCGGGTAAAGGGAGGGAAGATAGATCCTGGCTCAGAAAAGGTAGGTTTTCTCCATCCTGGTGGCCAAACAATGCTTCACTGAAGCCTTATTTACAATTCTGGACACTTCCCCTTCCATGTTTTACTTAAGAAGACAGTGTCTCCTCTAATACAAACCAGAACCCGCAGGCCCATGGTAATAGCCTCATTTAGAACGCTCAGAGGAAATGGTACATCTTTGATGGCTATGGTACCCAAATTTAATGGGATCTCAGTAAAATCACTCTCCTATACTCCCTTCCA
The DNA here is from genome assembly GCA_030674055.1 of Rhabdomys pumilio. Taxonomy (NCBI): domain Eukaryota; kingdom Metazoa; phylum Chordata; class Mammalia; order Rodentia; family Muridae; genus Rhabdomys; species Rhabdomys pumilio. The sequence goes on from JANHMN010000007.1 coordinate 14,776,885, forward strand.
CACACCGAGAAATACTTTGCTTTTTTTTTTTTTAAAGACAAGATTTGTTTTAAAAAGGAAGAAGAAAAGGGAAAAAAAACAGAAGGAAGATGAAGGAGCTTCTGAAGTTTCTGTGCAAGCATGAAAAGCTGAGATTGAGCTTCCAAACTCACATTTAAAAAGCCAGATGTGATGCCAGCCTTGTTATCCCAGTGCTGGGGAAGGAGAGATACTAGGATCCCTGAGGCCCATCAGCCCAAGCCATCAGCTAGTGACCCTTAGGCCAGTGAGAGGCACTGTCTCACAGCTGAAGGGCTTGAGAAATGATACTCAGATATACCTCTGGCAGGATGATCCACCTCCACCAAAACTGGACCTCTACAGAGCATGAGTGGGCACACATACACACACACACACACACA
>JANHMN010000007.1:14790759-14870304 GCA_030674055.1 Rhabdomys pumilio
AGATAGATAGATAGATAGATAGATAGATAGATAGATAGATAGATAGATAGATAGATAGAATCCACACTTGGTCGCTAGGAAGATAGGTGGATGGGTGGGTGAACAGACTGACGGTCTTTAGAGACAGAGTACATTGGTCTAGATTATAACCACTTCAATTTTCTGACTATATCATCTCAAATGGATTATCTCACCTATTTGTGACCCTGTTAATTTAATATCAGAAGTGTAGTAATGCTATTCATAAGATGGTTGCCATAATTAAGCCAGAGATTTCATAGAAGGCTCTCAATATGATGATGTACATGTAAGTGTTCCTCAAATGTTAAAGTGACTATATTATTATTTAGGAAATAGTTTACGTTTTTTCACATTCATGACAACTACCAGTCACGCCTAGGTATTCACATGCACCCAGGGTGTCCTTGCTAATTTTTGTGTCAACTGGACACAAGCTAGAGTCATCTGAAAGAAGGGAACCTCAACTGAGGAAACACCTCCACAAAAAGATCCAACTGTAGAGAGTTTTCTTAATTGGTGGTTGATAGGGGAAGGCAGAGTCCATTGTGAGTGGTGATATCCCTGAGTATTGTCCTAGGCTTTATACTAAAGCAGGTTGAGCAAGCCATGAGTAGCACCCCTCCATGGCCTCTGCATCAGCTCCTGCCTCTAGGTTCCTGCTCTGCCTGAGGTCCTGTCCTAATGTCCTTTGATCATGAAGAGTGATGTGAAAGTGTAAGCCAAATAAATTCTTTCCTTATCAACTTGTTTTTGTCATGATGTTTCATCAGAGCAATAGAAACTCTAACTAAGACAGGGGAACACTGGTCGTTACACACACACCTACCTTTGGTGGTTACTATTCACAAAATTAAATAGTTTGTGTGAAATATATTGTTGTAAGATACTTTTCTGTTGTTTTCCTTAACAATACACTTTACCGTCCAGAACCTCAATCCCCATCATTATCAACAGACATTGAAGTGATGACTTTGTGACTCTTTCTGTGAGATAGCTTATGGCTGAGCCATAAGCACGTGCATGCTATCTACCTGCAGACGTGAGACAACATTATCTGTTTCTTCTCCCGTCAGCAAATCATGAGTTTGTCCCTCTGAGCCTTCTTCATAGTGAATAGTTTTATTCAGTATGAATTATTTTTAAATCTGTTCATCTGATGTGGAAATTAAAATATTTTATTGTAATAGTATTTTCTAGTTATTCTTCCTTCTGATCAAGCTTTTTGCAAAATGTAACTGCATTACACTCCACCCGCCCCTACCACCTCACAGGACAAGTTTTTATCTGATACTATGAACAAGTGTAAATAATGGATCACAAACTATCCAGCTGGTAACATAGTCGCCATGCTGAGTCCCTGCTTCTCAGCCTGGCGTCACAAAAAGGGACAAACAAGGACATATTCACCTTTATCCTTTTTGTCTCTTGTGTTCCCTTCCGTCTCAGAAATTCAAAATTTGAAATAAAAACTATTTTAGTAATACTATTTTATAAGCAAGCCAACAACTACACTGGGAAAAATCAAATTAAATCTAAATGTTCCTATCTTAGCAAATACCTATAAGATTTCAAATTAAAACTCCCCGCTAGCAGGAAGATGAGTGAAAGGCAGAGATCTGACATGCTGTGAGTCCTCAGGGACAGCAGTCTGCTAAAGACCTATTAAAACTGTAAGTAGGCAATGGGCCCTGGAATTTCACTCCTTGGAATCTGACAGCACTAATATCACACGACTGAAGTCAGAAGTTGATCTTCAGCGTCGATGCCAATCTCTTGAATCCTGTTAAAATGCATATTCTAATTTCGTAAGATGGAATGAAATATAAGATTATCAACGCATATATAAAAACCTCTTGGGTGATAGCCCTGCAGGGCTTCATGGACCACTCTTGGGTAGCAAGGAAAATGATCGTAATGTTGTCTATTACCATATTAAATTAAAAACCAGAGACAAAGAGTAAATACTTACAAATAACCTTGATGAAATTATTCAGTAGCCACACCATTGAGCATTACCCAGGCATTCATTGACTAATAATAAGTACAATTCAAAACTGAATAATAATAATAATAATAATAATAATAATAATAATAATAATAATGATACTGCAACTATCTCAAGGGAATTCATATGACTGTAGGGTTACATTATTGTAGAGAAACTGATTAGATTAGTTTTTTAGCCACATGAGAAAGAGTGGGACCTGGTGATTTACTTCTCTGTTGATCTGTCTATCAGTGTTTTAATGGTTTAGGTCTTATTTGGTCAGCCATAGTGTTGAAGTAGCTTCCCTGTGGTGAGACACAACCTCACGGCAGGGTTTCTGGTCATCTGGTTCTTACAGTCTTTCTTCCTCCTTTTCTGAGATATTCCCATCTTAGTGCAGGAGATGAATTCCGATGCATCTGTTGGGGCCGGACACCCCAGGATCTGTTGTTCTCTGCCTTTTGAACAATTGTGGCTTTCCACAGTGATCTCCATCTGCTGCAAAGAAAAACTTCTATAAAGAGGGATGAGAGTGGAGCCTCTCTGTGGGTATAAGTACTTAGAGTGCAGTTAGGAATTAAGCTGGTTTAGGAAAGCAGTACTTACTTGTAGGTTCTCCTCAGAGTTCCACCACCTCATAGCCTCTGGTAGCTGCGTGGGTTTCCAGTCCCAGGCATTTTTCTCAGTTGTTAACTGCAATTAGGCAGCTATTGGTTAACGTCAGGATATGTCTCCATGCTACTCATTGTTTTGGTTCATAGATATCACATCTAGGTGGGACTATTGGTTAGTTCCCTCTCTTAGCAGCTTGCAAAGGACCTTCTAGGAGAAGAAAAGCTAGTCCTGAAGGAGGAGGCTTTCAGGTCTCCAGCTCGAATCCTGTGTCTTCAGTAGTAGGGACTTACCTTCGATCTCTGAGAGGCCACCAATAGCAACAGCAATAACCTTGCTCTTGGTCTTAACTGACTAACGATTCAAAAGGGTTCTCAGTACTGGAGTTTTCATTGGTGTATGGCTATTGGGGTGTGTGCTGTCAACCAAGTGGCATAACTTCATTCAATATAATATGTATGTTGTGCACTTATAAGTATTATATGTAACTTTAGGTTTTAAAAAAATAATGTGATCCCTAATGACTTTTTCGAACATTCTTAGTGTTATTTTTTCCTCCTCCTTATCTCTCCTTCTATATTGATCTCCCACCCTTTACCCAATTAAATTTACCCTCCCATTTTCCCACTTCCCCCAAGTTCCCACCTCCCCTTCACATCACCTGTCTCCTGTTCTTCCTATATCTCACACCCACTGTCCACAGCCCCTTTTTACCTTTCAGGTTTCTGTGTGTATCAAGGTCATACACTCACATCTGAAGAGTTGGAGCGAGGAACCACGGATGAAAGAGAGCATGAAGCATTTGTCTTTCGGGGTCTGGACTACCTAACTCTGTATAATAGTTTCTAATTCCATCCATCTACCTATAATTTTCACTTTTCTTTAAAGTTGAATGCTGTGCCACTGTGTATATGTACCACACTTTGTTACCCATTCACTGACTGAAAAAAGACTTAGGTTGTTTCCATTTCCAAGCTATTGTGGATAGAGCCGGAATAAATCTGACTTAGCAGGAATCTTCAGAGTAGAGTGTCAAGTCCTTTGGAACTATGCCAAAGAGTGGGATAGCTGGATCATATGGTAGATTTATTTTTAGCTTTTAGAGAATTCTCTACACAGATTTCCAGAGTGGCTACAACACCCGTTTGCAATCCTCTTCTTAGGCTTTTGAATTTTTTTCTTCAAAAAACAAAGATTGTATTGGCCACCTAACCAGGACATTGCCCTAATCTTTGCTATGGTTTCTAGTATTCAATATAATCTAAAGGATATTTGATGGTTCTATTGTAAATGCTTGCTCACCAAGCTAAAGGGACCTTTGGCATCCTAAGATGTCACCCCTTCTCATCCTCCAGGTAAACCCTCCTCGGCTTTGCCTTCAGAACTTATCCTTCATCATTACTGAAAAATAGAAGAGTCACGAAGCAGCCGGTTGCCATGTAAGCCACCTGCATCTGTTTGTGTCTTATTTTTTAATTTTTGTTTGCTTTATAGTCACTGTATCTTCTGGGCTTCGGGCCCAGTATCTCCCCATCACTAAAGTTCCAGTACTAACAAGAGTCCTTCCTTGTATCAGGACTCTCATCCTCATTCATAACCTTCCTAGTTGCAGTCATTGGCATGTTTCAGGCTTGTCATATGTTAATAGCATGGCTGTATTGTTTATGCTTTCATACTTATATCAAACATATTTCTAAGTGAACTACTAATCCCACGTTTTACAAAAAGTTTTCAAGGCCTATCACAGAGTTAAGAGATTTCTTTGAGCAGGCATATGATATGATAGGAGGATATGATGTAACTGACTCAAATATTCCCTAAGAGCTATTTGGGATGTCTAGAGTTTTTGACAAATTCTTCAATGAGCACGTTTGTAATAAAAATCCGTGTATCTGGTGGTTTGTTTCTTTTGGCTAAAAGTTTAGGTGTGTTAGTTTTTTTTTTGTTTTGTTTTGTTTTTTTAAGAAATCTATGTCAATTTAGATTTTAATAAACAAAGAAATGTTTTGGTAATTTCTGAAAACTTTCAGAAATTCATTTCTAATAACAATATATCAGGGCTCTCCTCCCCACTCTGCTCTTGCCTGATTAAATGTTATCAATAATTTAATCTTTAATCAACTCTTTTGCGAAGGATTGTTTCATCTTTATTTCTGTTTCCTTAGCACACGTTTTAAAACATTGACTTGGGGCAAGGTACTATCTCAAAATATCTTCTATCTGTGCTTCCCATGGGCTCTAAGTAGCAATCTGCTGGCTCTTTCCCTTCATCCCACCGCAGACTACACTTACTCCAAGCAGAATCACAGGCTCAAGCCTCAGTGTGAAGACAAGGAAGCCTTCAATGCGTTATTTTGCTTCCCCAAAGAGTAGATAAGACGGTGGATAGAAGAAAAAGCTGTGAGTTGGGGGGTCAAGGATCCAGTATGAAGAGCAGAAACAGTTCCAGGAAGACTCCAAGTGGGAGGGATAAACGCCTCCCACGAAGAAAACCAGGAAACAGAACCACAGGAAATCCTTTGCAGAGAGGCTTTGAAGCATGCATACTCAGACTCTGCCCTCCTCAGCCACTGGCAAGCTTCCTCCTACAGTCTAGATCTGGAAGAGCCCCAGAACTGGGCAAACAGCTTCTGTATCTTAAAAGGGGATGGGGACGAGAGGTAGGGTAGGCTACCACTCCAGCTCAGTTCCCTTCTCAAGATGAAATGAAGCAGGAAAGTCAGGAGTTTCCCCCAATGCCATTGGCCCACTGGCGCCATGGATATCACCAGCGGGGCTTTCTTTGACGTATCTGTAGCTTCTAGTTCTGATGTACCTCCCATTTCTCAACTGAACCGTTCTTATGTCATTTCATAAACACTCTTTACCTGTTACATATCACATACTATTAAACCTGCAGTCAAACATATCACAGATATATTTTTTCTTGCTTATTCATGGGATTTCAGATCATACTATTGTGCTGTGTCAGTAGAGGTCTTGCATTTTTATGCCATTAAATCCAAGGTTTTCCTTCATGTCTTCTGGGATTTCAGCCTCACTTAAGAAAGTGTGCATGAAGGTTCCTCTAGATTATCTTTTACTTGTGTAAAGATGCTATGACGACATCACTTCCATGTGTGCAGATATTTAATCCTTCTGAACATTATTCTTCTATGTAGTGTATAAGTCAAATACTGATATACCTTTATTGCCTAAGTTCGGTTCTTGTCTCTGACACTTGTGAGCTGTTTAACTCTAGGTCAGTCACTAAACCTTGCTGTGCCCAGTATTTGCATCTACTAGTAAGAATGATATCAATTGATATCTTTCTCAAGAGGTTGTGAGATTGAGTTAATACATAAGCTCCCCAGATACCAAGTGATGGGAAGCAAGGACTTATCAATGCTTGTGTGTGTGTGTGTGTGTGTGTGTGTGTGTGTGTGTGTGTGTGTGTTTCTTCCATTGATCTACATATAATGTTATAATTTTGTTATTAGCTTTATAATAAAGTGTTGAAGGAAAATTCTCTCCCTAATTCTTTTTCAGCAATCTTTCTCATTATTTTAAAAATTATGTGTATAGGTATTTTCCTCCTGCATGTCTGTGCAACACTTTGGTGCTATGCCTACAGAGGTCAGAAGAGTATATCAGATCTGATCCCCTGGAACTGGAATTACAGGCAGGTGTGAGACACCACGTAGGTTCTGGGAATCCAACACAGCTCTTCTGGAAGAACAGTCAATGCTCTTAACGGCTGAGTAGTCTCTCCATCCCTTACATTCTGTGTGTGTGTGTGTGTGTGTGTGTGTGTGTGTGTGTGTGTGTGTGCGCGCGCGTGCGCACACCCATATGTATGTACATGCCTGTGAATCCCAGGATGTGTTTGTGGAGCTAAAAGAACAAATTTCAGAAGCAAGTTCTCTTACTCTATCATGTAAGTTCCAAGGATCTAACTTGTCAGGGTTAGTGGCAAGAATATTTACCCATCTAGCTATCTCTCTGCTCTTCTGTCAGCGACTGATTTTAGCATTTATCTTTTATACTTTAAAATAATCTGACATAAAATATTCACCTACACAAACTTTAAATTACCTGAACATAGTGGAACTGTGCCACTAGCTCTATCCTGTCCAGAAGAAAACAAGTCTCACCAAGTGAGTGTTAAAACCAGAGACGGAATGTAGTGCCATCTTGTCCAACACTCATAACTTTTACCACACAGATGCTAAATTCGAAAGCCCCGGGGAGAGTAGCTGTTCACTCACCCATCTGTCCATCTGAATGAGTCCTACTGTGTTGCTGTGCACTGCTTCATTGCATTAACAGACATCTCTGTGCTTATACTGTGTGGGTGCCTCCACCAAGGCAAGGCAGCCACTGTTAGCCAGACCATCCCTAAGGTGAAACTAGGCTCCGTTCCAATTGTTACCTTGGGGGTGCACAGCTCAAAGATTCTCCCATGCTTACTTTGAACTGTCTTTAGTCCGTACACTTTCTAGGATAAAATAGTTTATCTGGATTTACAAAATCATTTCCTGTCGTTCTGAGATCAAGCACCATCTTGACATGTAAACATGTACTCTTCTGTCCACCCAAGCAACTTAGAGGGCACCAATTCAGGTTTCCCTTCCGATGGTGGCCAGGAAGAGGCCCAATAAATATTTCAAACATAAAAGGATTGTTCTAACAAAGGGGGTTTTAAAATCCCCCTGGGTTATCTGAACAGCTTTCCTTTTCATTTTGGTTTTACCTCTACCCTTCTCAAACGGGAAAAGCCTTTTCTTTTTCTTTTTCCAAAACAAAACACAAATTTACACAGATGTGGGTTGAGATTTGAAAAGAAGATGAGGGACAACAGAAACAAAACGGCAAGCAAGAGGAGACCTTGTAAACAAAGACACAGATATTAAGTGGGAGAGATACATTGCTCTAAGAAACCAATCTGAGTCCAGGCCAGCCTGGGTAATCCCCTTGGAGGACATCGGTCCTGATAGCAAGCAATTCTTGCCTCAATGACAACTCCATGTAGCTGTGTTATAAACACAAACCTATCAGAGCACACATTACACACACCTTACTGTGACATGGCAAATGGTGTCTGGCGTCCTAGATAAGCTTTATGGAGAGCGAAGAGGAGGAGACAAAAGAAGTAGGTGAGAGACACAGAAAAAAACACTTCCCTGAGTCCTTTGATGTCACCAGAGTGATCAGCGATGAAAGAAGCAGCCTTCTTAGGTCCCCTTTTTGCAGAGATTGGAACAGAAGGTGAGCTATCAAAACTAGCCCCCTCGGAGGAGATAGATGCCTGTAAGTCACAGACAGAGCAAACAGCAATGAACATTTTTAATGCACATTTTCAATGTGAAATGGAGTGAATATACATGCTGATACCACACACTGTGACATTTCAATATATATGCCCAATGTATGACAGTCAGATGAAGGTGCCTAGCCTATCGGCCACCTGGAATATTTTTATGTGTTGCGTACATTCAAAATTCTCTCTCCTAGCTGTTTTGAAATAGACAGCTAATTGCTATCAACCGTAGCTCTCCCGCTGTGCTTACTGATCATGAGAAGTTATTACCCAACTGTTTTAGGAGTCGGCTGTGTTGACTGTGCATATGTGGCAAGGTTTCTTTACCCAGCTTCTCTCTCCAGTCATGTACAATGAGCATCGCACTGAAGTCCTTCCACGAGACTTTCTTCTTCGACTATGAGAGAAAGCACTTGTGAGGAAAGCTGAGCAGGCCAAAGTCATTTACAAGAAGTTCAGATTTACAAACCATACAGCTTCCCCACGGAGGGAGTATTCAGGTAACTCAGGGTTAATAATGGCATTTGGCCCTAACTGCAACAAAGGCATTAGTGGAGTTGATAGACTCGGGAGTGTATGTTATAAGAGTCGTTGGAATCTGTTTGGTGACAGGTACTTGCTGGACTTTACATCAATGGGCATACACCCTAATTCTCACGGTCCGGTCATCCTAGTTGTGAAGAATGCACAGGGTTAAATTCAGGCGCTCAGCGGAAGTGACAGATTACACTTTTAAAGCTACACGGAGACCAGTCGTGAAACTGAACTTCCTGTGATTTCGTTAATAACATTATAACAATGTAGAGCTCGGGCTAGATGATCAGTCTGTTTCACCTGTAAATGACTCTAGCGAAAGGACAAGTCTTCATTCCTGAAAGCAATGTTATGCTCTTTCTTTCTTCAAGGCTTGTGATGTCATTGTCCCCATTGGAATATCTGATCTCTCTTTAGCTTCCTTAAGTGCATTCAGTATCTTTAATTGTGTTCAACTACTTGAAAACGACCTGACCTGGGAAGAACTGAGCAATAAAATCATATTTTCCCCTGCTGAGTAAAATCCATGTTGCTTTTCACAGTGGTTAGTTATACTTCTAAGTAATAATAAATCACGAGTGGAAAGGCGCATTTGGAAACAAAGCCAGTTTTTCCTGAAGACAGATGTGTTCTCCCCCTCAAGTACTAACCGGGTCCAGTCCTGCTCAGTTTCCAAGATCAGATGATATGGGAGTATTCAGGGACAGATGTGCTCTCTGTGGTTAAAAGACGAAAAGAAAAGGAAAGTTGACAGGCAATCGTGAGGAAAATGTAGTGTGAGACTGAAGACGTGTCCGAACTATATCCGCCACCTCCCAACGCCATTGATAAGATGCTGTGGGCTGCTCCTGGTACTCAGAGCAGCTGTCCACACTGATGACATCATAGAAGCAGTACACACGTCCAATAAATATCTACCAAATGAAGTTGGCTATTTAGTCAACTCCTCATTAAAGCACTTACTGCCTAAATCATGAGATAAATTAGACAACAGGTCTAATTAAGCTTGGCATTCACTTATAGTTAGATTTGATCCATTTGTGATCATTTATAATGAACTTTTTCCTCCTGGAAATGCAGACTGCAGAGGTGGTTAAGGGTTGCCATTGCCCTCGCCTTACAGAGGAAGGAACTGGGTCTCAGAGAGGTGAAAAGGCCACACATCTAAGGTCAGAAATGGTTTCTGGCATTGCCACGCATTCTGATGAACTTGCAAAAGGGACTCGTAGATCTCATGCCTTGTCTGGGTGACAGTGAAGCATCTCAGTGGGATGTATGAGCACAGGAACAATTTCAAATAATTGCTGCCATGACGATGAGTGGTGAGCCCCCCTCCCTTCCCAGCTAGAAAGCATCTCCCTGAATCACTTACTTACCACGGTCAACAACTCGTCTCTCACTTTTCAGTGAATAAAAATCTCATTTTCATTAGCTCCCTTTCTTCATGGAGCACAAAGTCTAGGGCTTGGAGCTAAGAGTAGAAGAAAATGTGTATTGATTGCACGTCCAGGGGCATGAAGGCAGTCTCCTTTTCCAAGTATTCAGGACTTCAGGCTGCTGTGTAACCTGAGGGCTATGCAGGCTCGCTCTCATCCCCCCTTTCTCTTACTCCTTTCCCTATGGTTTCTAGGTGGGTGGCTTGCAATTACAGGACTAAAATGTTTCATAATTCCTATGACTATGCTAGGAAATCATAGACAAACAGCAACTGCATTGTCTACTATCTCATTGAACAAGCCTTTCCATCACTTAGGAGGAGTATCTTGGGCCTCCATCTTTCAGATGAGACGATGGAGGCCCCCAATACATGGACCACGGGAAGAGAGCAGGATTTGATGATAAGATTGGTGTCGTTGACTATTACTGGATATTGTCTTTCTGAGCAGATGTTCTGGGAAAACACAAATGCAGCATCTTAGATGCCTAGCTTTCAGTTTTGTCCATAGGATTCCCAGTACTTACCATGGATGCTTGGTGACAGCGTTAAGAGCAATCTGTATCATGTAATTTAACCTCAAAATCTACCCCTCTCCAACCTACTCTTTAGTCATTGGTAGAAACTGCAACCCCAATGCCTGGAAACTGTCACTGAACCACTAAGCTCCTAGCATAAGACTATGATGTCATCATGTGTGTGGCAAAGCCAACTCACAAAGCCAGGTCACCCTGACACCACAGTCTGTCCTCTCAACATTTGTGGTGAAGCCAAAAGTGAACTAAATTCGATCTGAGCACGGCTCACTCTTCAGCCACCTGGCACCAACATCGATGCTGCTAAGAATCAAAGGCTACAAACTGATTCTTCTGGGATCAAAGCCTCTCTCTGAAACACAGAGGATCTAGTGGCACAGCTGTGGTCCCTGCACCGTGTGCGTATATGTGGTGGTGGAGCAGAGGCAGTGTTCCTTAATAATTAGGTACTGGGTCCCCACCCCATCCTCTCCACCCAACTGACCCCAGCCTGGACTCCATTCTAGAAACGGTTTCACCGACCATTGAACATAGTTTTCTTGTAGTAAAGCCGGACACATGAGGTTAAGGTATTCCTATTGCAACGCTTTCTTGGCATTTAGGCCAATTTGATGATCTCTTGCCTAAGGTTTGGCTCCTGATAACAGGAGTTAACACTAGCCATGGTATCTGAGGAGAATGATCCTTCTAACAGCTGGCTAACTCAACTTCTCTTGCCATCTCTGCTCTCTCGGTTCCTCTCCTCTCCAGATTACTAACACACCTCTTTCATGTCCTCTCTTTATCTCCCTCAAGAGATAGGGGTGCCCTGGGGGTTCCCTGGCAGATGGGTGTACTCTACAAAGTCAGTGTGGTTCCTGTGGGAGGGGACGGAGGGAAAAATGTAGGTTTCTCCATTCAGATGTGACAGAGCTCCAGATAGGGCCCGGGACATCAGAGTCAAGACCAAAGACAGAGAAAGGACACAAACAGAGATTGAGCTGACAGTGACAAGGTGAAACAGACTGGGGATTTGCACGTGAACACTAGCTATCTGAGTGCCATGTGGCTGTCAAAAACACATTTGGGAGGGAGAGAAAAAAATTCATGATTTCTTATCCTGACATATTTTGGAGACCCGTCCATAATAGGGAGACAGTAGCATCAATGAGATGGTTTTGTTGCTGCTGCTGTTGTTGTTGTTGTTGCCGCTGCTGCTGGAGGTTTTTTGACACCATGAAAATTAACAGAACACAGTAACATTTTATTTCTCTGGGCTATAAATTTACATGTTGATGGATTCATTGAATATTTATATTTCAACTTATTTGAGGTTTAGAAGAAAAAAAAAAAGCTAAAATGGGCTTAAACCAAAAAAGAAATAGAGAGAAAGAAGAAAGAAAGAAAGAAAAAAAAAGGGGGGATGGTGGGGGCGGGGGGGGTGGGAAGAGAAAAAGAGATTACTTGTTCAGCTAACATGCACAGCTTCTAGCATGGCTGTACCCAGACACTCACATGGTATCACAGGAATTAACGCCCATCTCTTGGTTCTTTTTCCTTTTATGCTGACTTTGTCTGTCAGGGTTTCCTCCCATGGTAACAAGGACTCCACACCAACTCTAGGTAAGAAAGAACCTCTCTTTCAAGAATTCAAACAAGGTCCTCCCGTTTGTCTTTTTGATATGGTATCGGTCAAGGACCCGGCCCAGAGTAGTAACTGAGGCTAGGGGATTACAGGTATTTACTGATCAGACCTGATGCTCCAATACGGTTGAGGGGCACCAATCTCCCCATTCAAACCGCAAAATCAGAATCAGGGAGATGGGATTCTTTGGAGAAAGAGCTGGAACTCACATGTAGAAGGGAAGTGAGTGGGCCAAACCACAGAAAGTCATGAACTTTCTTCTCTTGGATCTTGGAGAGAAGGCTTCATTAATCCACTGTTTTATTTGTCCCCGCCCCACCCCCTTTTTTTTTTAGTATTAAGTTTTCTTAGCTTTTGCATCCAAACCACAGTTTAAAAAAAAAATCCCAGAAAAGTAAGAATTAATTTCTTTGAATGATAGCACCAAGTGCAATCAAACAGGAGCCAGTTTATCAACAAAAGGCCCTCCCCCTACTCCCATCCCTACCCACACCCTCTAGATGAGATTTTCCAGCTAGTTATAAAGACTCAGTAGTTATCTCCAGGTGGTGGTAAACCTCACACATGTTAATTCTGAGGCTGCTTTCTGCTGGCCTACAGCCAAGCCTCAATTATTAGAGGACGCAGAATGTGAGGAACTTGAGATCAACAGTAAAGCCTGGCTTTAGCCACACAGGTCCAGCTCCTTCCTAGATAAAACTTGGGCCCAGCTGTTGAGAACAGTTGCACTGACTAATTTGACATTCACATCTGCTGAAACTGCCCCCTCCCGTACCTAGCTGTGGGTCACATGATCCTCAGTACACTTCAATACGCTTTGGTTGGTTCACATCCATTTACCAATGGTGAGCATTTTACCATCTGGAGGGAAAGATTCAACAGATCCAAGAACTCAAAGAACCAACAGTGAAAAGTGAATCTTGGGTTGCTGCTTGAGACTGAGTTCCTTCTTGCCCTACCACCATCTCCCAGTTGACCAAAATCCCCAAGTGTCTTCCCTATCAAAACATAAAATGTCTTCTTTCTCAAAGTATCCATTACGTGGTTTGTTGCTGCAGTGAAACGTGGGAGAAAAGCAATTGAAGAAGGAAGGGCTCCTTTTGGTCCATGAGTCCAGGATGCTGTGTGTATCATCATGAGGGAGTCAAGGCAATAGGAACTCAGGGCAGCTGGCCACAAAGCATCCACACGCAGATCAATGAATAATACTACTGCCCAGCCTGCTTTCTCTTTTTATTTAGCGGAGGGCCCTAGTTCAGAGAGTAGTGTCACCTACAATCAAGGTGGATCTCTACACAAATTAATCTAATTTTCTAGGGACAAGTCCATAGACATGTCCCCTAGCTGGCTCTCAGTCTAGTCAGGGTAACAATCAAATTAACCATTACACTCATTTGTCCTTAATCATTCTGGTTTCTCAAATTGGACACAATGGCCAGAGAGAGACTGGGCGTGAGAGATGGGAAAGGTTAAAGGTCAACTGAGTAGAACAAACCAAGGTGTGCTCAGAGAAGGGGGAGGAAAAGGGGAAGGCAGCTTCAAGATGGAGGCCAGTGTCAAAGGGTCCCCACCTGGCAGTCAGCTTTCAGTGTTAGAAATTATTTTAATTAAATATAATTATAACATCCTCCTTCCCTCTCTCCAACCCTCCCCATGTCTGCTCCCTCTGACCTCTCTCATACTTCCCCAACTCCCTCTCAAATTCATGGACTTTCCCCTTTGATTATTATAGTTGCATATATATATATATATATATATATATATATATATATATACATATATATACATATATATACACACACACACACACACACACACACACACACACACACACACACACATATATATATATATATATATATATATATATATATATATATATACACACACACATATATACATACACCCCCTGGGCCTGTTTAGTGGTGTTTATATATGTGTGATTTTGGGTGTGATCACTTGGCATTGGATAACAAACTAGGCGGCTCACCCCTAGGGAAGATTGATTCTCTTTCTGTCAGCTTCATTTTATCCTAGAATCTCTTCAACAGTCACCCCACCTGCCTCATTTTTTTCCCTCTAGAAACTTGAACCATATTGTGTGTTACAAGTTTTCCTACAGATAGCACATCATACCCAGTTTAATCACAAATGACCTGTCCAGTCTGTTTGTGCTACTGGCTGTGTTACCAGCTAACACTTATTCCTGGTGGAACACGTAACTTGGTGGAACAAAGGCATCTACTTCATGACCAGACGGCAAAGCAGCAAAAGGGGAAGACAGGAGGGTCCCACAATCCTCACCAAGAACACACACCTTTAAATCCACAAGTCTGTCACTAAACCTCACTTCTTAAACTTTAATGCCTTCCAATAACCCTAGCTGTGGCCAAGTGTTCAACAGGTGGGCTTTCAGCAGATAAAACCATAGCACCATAAGAGTTAAATATGTAGCCAAATACGTCTGTCCCCTGGCAGATGTATCAAAAGCCCTTAACTGAAATTTCAAATATATCTACCCACTTCTGGAAAAGTCAGCTTTCTTCATGAAAACCCCAGGCACATGGTACCCATTTCGGCATTGAGGTGGTGAAGAGGAGGAAAAACTAGAATCTCCAACTAGTCTGCACCAGCTCACAGTAGGAGGCTATGAACAAGACCAGTAATGAACGAAGCTGGGATTTGTGGATGATGGAGTCATCTTACCCGACTCAGACTCAGAATCATGCCAGAGCCCTGTTGTGTGCAAATCACCTGCCGAGGCTCCGCCTTTGTGAGGTGGGAAGGAATAAGAGTGTTGAGTTCGTAAGTCATGGGGCTATTAGCATTAACACTTAGAATATGCCAGAGGATGCATGTAATCAACTTTACTAACTTTCAACTTTCTTAACCCACCTTGTTCTATTTTTACTTCTATTGAGGTGTGATTTACATATTCAACCAGCCCTAGGTTGTTGACATCTTATGAATCTGGGTAATTGTACAGAATTGTAAAACTCTCAATACAATCGAGACTTTTTTTTTTTTTTTGTCATCTCAAAGAACTTTCACCTGTCCTTCCGCAGGGAACCCTGTCCTTCAGTCTGAAGGAGCCCTGAGCTGCATGTGGTTAGACTCTTGGAAAATCACTGAGATGGAATCAAAGCATATACACCTGTGTGCCTGAGACCCTGCAGTCAGCTGCGAGTTTCTGACTTCTCACAGGGGTGATAGTGTGTGCGTCTGCATTTTAACTTTTTCTGCTGAGCAGCAAGTGTGTCAGAACACGGACGCAGCGCAATCAGCTCTTCCACTCACCAGCTGGTAGATGTTCCTGAGGTTTCCATCATTTTCAGCCTATGAGTTTTATGTATAAGAGTTTGGATGTATCTCTACAAGTAAGAAGACTTGTGAGTCACGGGTTGAGTGTGTTTGATTTTTTACAGTGAGCTATCACCAAGCTATCAATGGCTTCTGTAATTATGTTGTCATTTTACATTTCTATATATCACATTATAAGTAGTTTAGAAAGAAAGTATTCTGGGTATTGTTTTGAAAACTCTGGGGAAAAAATGCAGTGCCAGTGCATTTCACTGAAGAGTGGGTATAAATATACTTCTACAATTAAGTGGGAGACATACCCACTAATTCTACAATTAAGTGGGAGACATACCCACTAATTCTACAATTAAGCGGGAGGCATACTCACTTTTGTTTTTATTATTTACTTTTTAACAGCAGTTGTTTCTGGAGCACAGTCTATGAGAACAAAGGAGACATCCTTCCTATTTGTCAAAATAGTAGAGTTGTAACCTTTTTTTTTTTCTTTAAAGATATTTTTCAAGTAAATAAAACCATTAGCTTCACTTGAAGATGGTACTCTGTTGGAAAGAGACTTCCTCCTCCCCCAAAGATCCTGGCATAGCAGATGCTAAGGTTGGACGATCTGGGAAGATAATAACCCAGCTGGGGACTGATGCGACACCTCACAGAGGCCAGAGGAATGAAGCTTTACCAGTGCCAGGGCTGCTAGGATCTGCTAAGGCAGGTATCATTGCATGCAGCACCCCATGCATCCACTGTGACAACTGCTCTCTTACCACACTTAGGCTAACAAGACAGAAGGGCGGCTTCCTACTTTGTCTTTCTTTCTTATTTTGTTGTTGTTGTTGTTGTTGTTTGTTTGTTCGTTTGTTTTTGGTTTTGGTGTTTGTTTGCTCTTTGGTTCTTTTTTTTTTTTTTAGACTTATTTATTTCATGTATACTGTACCTGTCTTCAGACACACCAGAAGAGGGGATTGGATTCTATTATAGATGGTTGTGAGCAACCATATGATTGCTGGGAATTGAACTCAGGACCTCTGGAAGAGCAGAGCCATCTCTCCAGCTCTCTTTGGGTTTTTTTTAATTTACAAATTAAAATCACTTATTCTTAAAGACAGAAAAATCATTCTTGAATTACTAAATCCTGCTTAGGAACTCATGTTTAGAAATCCACAATCTTTCTAAACACTAGTTTACACTTTAGGGAATTCAAAGACATCCAACTGGTCAAAAACCCATCAGTGTTTGCTGGTAGTTCTACTAATTTTTTAAGCTTTCCCAAACCTTTAGGATGTCTCTTTTATGGAAGTAAACAAAGGCAGCCCCTCTTGGCTGTTCCTATCTGATACTGAGCATGGCTTCAAAGCTTTGGGTTGGGGAGCATGGTTTGTCGATTACCAACTTGATGGTCTCCAGGTCCAATGTGATCATCCCAAGAAATCTGTCTTTCACTGTCAGCAGGCAGGCATAGTAAATAATGCATTTGCCTGAACCTCCTTGTCGACGTCTCTAACTGGCTCCCAGGTCCCTCCCCAGCCTTGGAGCCAGTGGTCTCTAGCATTGCCTTTTAGCCCAGCATGTCTGGTCCCTTAGTCACTGCTTCAGAACCGCTCTTCCAGGAAAAGCCTATTGTTCCTGCACTTCCGGATCGCATACTTCCTGTCTTTTTTTCCCCCCAGGGAAAGAAGAAAAGCCATTCAAAAACTCACAGAAGCCTCTGATGCATTTCACAATTGTTGTTTATTATAATTATGTACTTGATTTGGGGTGGGTGTGAACATGGGGTCTTACCTAACCTAGTAGATGGTGTCTTTGTATACCAGACAGTTTCCACCTGAGTCTCAGCATAAATGCTGTCTGTTTCCATCTCAACGGCTCACTAGATGGGGAAGATGATGCTCTGCTCCAAGGAGCTGAGCATCTTTGCAGGCCAGGGAGGAGGGACAAGCACTTGAATAGGTGGAAATGTCTCCTCAACACTGCTGTCCTTCCCCTGATTCACACCAAAATAAGAACTGGGTCAGACAAACCAAGCCTTGCTGCCCAGGAGGACTGAGTCAGTAGGATGAGAACGATAACAGGCTGGATGAGAACTTACAAACTAGAACCTGGGTTTGAGCCTTGGAATAGACAGACACACACATGTGTGTATGTGTGTACACATGCGCTCACATACATATTCTCTACAATCTTTGTGGGGTGGGGAACAGGCCCAGAGCCTTGTGGTTTGCTAGGTAAATGCTCTACCACTAAGCTACACCCCCGGCATGCTCCACATTGATGCATGCATATGTACTGAAGAAATTTTCAAGTTCACACAGCTATTAAACAACTGAAGCATAGTTGACTTGGGCCTACCCAGCAACAAAGGCAGCCCACTAATCCCCTATTCACTAGCTCTGCACCTTCTGGTGATTTACATAGCTGTTTAGATTTTAGTATATTAATGTGTTCAAACAGGAATAGCAAAACCCAGAGAAAATTTGTTTACACAGAGCCTTGAGAATTAAGCTAATTTACATGTGTCTTCTCTACACAGAAAAGTTTCTCTTTCCTCTTTAGCTTAGTTTTGGTTTATATCCTAGGTAAAATATTGTAATACTGCAATGAGGGACATGAAAATGTTTGGAAACCATCATTTGCTATGTAAAATTAATCATGTAATTTTTTTTGAGAAATTATTTTAACAGAAGTATGTGACTCGGTAGTAAAAATTCATCGTAAAGATGCCAAGGATGATATCTATTAATATTTGAAAACGAGGGAAATGAGCAGGCTCACCACTGTGGTGGGCATGTAAACTGTCACATCTTTTACAAAAACAAAAACCAAAAAAAAAAAAAAAAAAAAAAAAAAGTTGTCATGTGTCAAAACCAAACCTGTGCAGATTCTCAAACCAGTTCTTCCCAGTATGTGAATGTGAAAAATGAAGATTTTTATTACATCATCATCTATAAAGGAAATGATGAATGAAACTGAAATAACTCAGAGATTATCAGAAAGGGCTGATTATATACAGGGGGTTTATATAACAGAATATCATAAATCGTTATCGTTAAAGTCTCTTTGGGTAGCAATATGTAATGATTTCCAAAGCCACTGCCAGGTGGAAAGGACAGATGTGGACAACATTTATGCTACCCTACCATGCTTCTGCCCATACACAAATGTGCTATGACCCCATTTACTTTTTAATAGACCAGCACTGTCCAGTTGAAATACAGTCTAAACAACAGATGGAAGCCCCATAGGCAACTTAAAATCTAGTAACATTTTAAAAAATAAAAAGAAACATGTAAAATGTACTTTATGATACCTTAGATATTATAGGCATGTAATCAATATGAAATATTTATCAGAGGGATTATATTATTTTATAAGATTTGGTCTGTTTTGGTTTGGTGTTTTGCTCTGGTGTGTTTCACACTTGTAGCACAGGTCAATTCAGGCTGGTCACATTCCCAGAGTTGGGTGTGCTGTGCCGGAGGCACATGTCCTAGCTGCTCCCTAATTGTACATACAGCATATAGGGTGGCAACAGTGTGGTGGTGTACAGAGAAGGGTGCGGGTCAGACACACAGTTGCTTATCTCTCTCTACCTTTTTGTGCTTTGTGGATAAAATAATTTTGACTGCCACTTTTTACCATAACCTAGTACCTCTCCGGGCTTACAGTCAGAGACAGATGAGTCACAGAGCATGAAGACGATTTTGAGTAACAAACGGCTCCTTCCTATTGATTTTACTGCTGTCAATGTTCGATCATTTAAGGGATCTGTCCCAGGAACAAGCGACCTTAGCGCGGTGCTTTGCCACTGAGAAGGGAGTCTCCTGGAAAAACCACCCAAACAGCCGAAAGTCATCCATGAGGTTTTCAGAAATGATTTATAGCTGAGTTAATGGAACATAAAATGACCCTGGCGGGGGTGGAGGTGGGGGCATCTCCACCAAGCTCCCGTTGCAGGACACAGAACAGGAAGTTGTCGGGGGCACGTGACCAGCCAGGGCAGGAAAAGGGAGACAGGTAAAGCTGCTGAGGAAAGAGGAGCCTTCCTTAAACAGGAAACAAGCCATGTTTCCTTTGCCTCTTAAATCTCAAGTGGCGACAAGTGGAGGACCCCAGTCTCAGCCAGGAGACAGGAGACAGGATCTCCTCCTCTTGCTCAGCTTGACCCTGGCAAACAGCTGGGCTCCAGAGGACAATGATCAGCCTCTAATTCCTTCAAGGTGGGGATCCAGAGGAGGGTAAGAAAAAGATAGATTAGTGGGTTGAAGGAAAAGGGGCATTGATTACACAGAAAGAAAATTCTAGTCGCTGGGTGACTGAGATGGACCTGAGTAGAAGCAAACAGAAGAGTTGGGGCTGGAAACAGAGCTTGTCAACACATTGTTCGTCACCAGAGCATCGCAGAGCATTGCCGAGCGTCGTAGAGCGTCGCAGAGCATCGCAGACAGGACCAACACGCCTTATTTTGAGACTTAATTGTGACATTAATACAAGGAAAAAGGAAAACTGTGAAATAAGATGTCGTAAATGCACAGTACGACACACAGAGACACACCTATGCATGCGACAGACATCTAATACGGTAAAAGGAGAAATGATAAGATTGAAGATACTAACTAATGTTTTTCTTTTTAGCTCACCTGTGTTTTACAGATTTTTCAACACTGTGCATTAACACAGGGTATGGATCACAAATTCATATAACCATTGGATGGCTGCACAGAGGAGTTTGGTCTGTTATTATTAGTCCAGTCTTCCTAACCAGACACAGGGTTTCATCGTACCCACGTTGAAATGCAATTCAGTCTAATTCATTCAATAATATCCCCCCAAATGTGCACCACCGTGTACAAAAGCCACCAGGGCCTGCTTAATTCAAATGCTAACACTTCACAAATCAACCTCCCTTTTGACTCCTTAAAACAATTCTCACCAATAAATACAAGAGCTTACTCCCACTGCCCTTCATTTAGAAATACTTGAGTTTTCTTCCAAGACATCCTGAGGGTTAAAATAACTAAAAGCAGATTTTATTGTCTTGTGTATGTATCTTATGACTTAAAAAAAAGTAGAAACAAAGGCACAGAGGATGAAAACAAATAACTGTGTGCTGTGGGGATTGTGAGTACTGTGTTGGCTAATTTTTAAGTTATCTCTTAACATATTTTTATAATAAAAAAAATAATATTTGACAAGCCAGTCAACATTCCATCTAGCATGGAGGGGAGAGGGGCTCTCGAAGCCTTCCTGGACTTC
Source organism: Rhabdomys pumilio (assembly GCA_030674055.1). Classification (NCBI taxonomy): domain Eukaryota; kingdom Metazoa; phylum Chordata; class Mammalia; order Rodentia; family Muridae; genus Rhabdomys; species Rhabdomys pumilio. The sequence continues at coordinate 14,811,373 of JANHMN010000007.1, forward strand.
ACTGAGGCACTATTGAATTAGGGGAAGGAGTCAGGTAAACATGATCAAGACACAGGGTATGAAATTCTGAAAGAATTAAAACTCTTTAAAAATAATGTTTGAAGTAGGGTAAAGGGTACAAAACTAGTTACATGGGAGAAATGACGTCTTAGCTCTACAGTACAATACCGTGCCTGTAGTTAACAATACCTTATTGTATACATCAAAATGGGTGGAAGAGAAATTTTTCAATGTTCTCAAAACAAAGCAATAGCCAATATTTGAAGATATGTATATGCTGGTTCCTCTGATTTGGTCATCACTTATATATATATATGTGTGTGTGTGTGTGTGTGTGTGTGTTGAAATAACAGTCCATCCCATAAACGTGTCCAATTATTATGTATAAAATGCATTTTCTAAATAATGCTTGATATGGGAGGAGCCCAGTTCCTCAGTGTTCCTAGCCGGGTCCCAGTGTTTAACTGCCGGCTGTAGCTCAGTGTTACCATGCTTCCTATGCAGAGCTTGTGCATCATGGCGGTGTCTCTCTGATAACATTGTGCTGGACCATACTCCATCTTGGCTCTGCCAGCATCCACCTCTCAAAGTGACTAGCTCTGGGTAAGGCTGAGGTATAGAGAAAGCAGTGCCCTTCTGTCTTTCTGGAGTTGCTGGCAAATTTCTTCCATCCAGGACTAGCCTTTAATGAGACCAAGCTGTATCAACTCTGGGACCCTTTTGTGATCTTGGGGTACCCATACAAACCTCAGCCTTTCAATGGCTGCCTTGGGGGAGATCTTATAGAGACCCATTCTCTATATGTGTCACTGATACTGTTGCCCAGTCTATATCAGAAAGCCTGATGGAATGATGGAGGGGAATTAGCCTGTTCCTCTGACTGTCACCTGTGACCTACACTGTCACCAGTGACTACACTGTCACCTATGACCCACACTGTCATTTCTACCTACAGGGCTCTAGTCAGAACACTGGGATCTCTGAGCTACTATATGCCGCCCAAAACTTTAAGGGTCTTGGTTCGTTGAAGGTTACTCAGGAAACAACAAATGACTAAGAGCTAGCCTTTCTCTCATGTTCCCTTGCCCTGCTCTGGCTGTTCTCGATACCTCTCCTTTCTCAGAGGTTTCAGCACAGAGAGAAACAGGCTCAGACATCTGCTTCTCCTCTCCAGCACTTTTCCTTCCACAGCAAAAGCGTTTCACTATTCATATACCTCCCCACACGGTAGCACAAGGCCAAGCAGCAAACTTGCTACCCAGGCTTTCTCACCCTGGTTGAGGAGGGGGCCCCTTCCTTTGTATATTTTAGGGGAAATTAAGGAATTTAGAAAAATTGCTCCTCAAGACAATAGCTGCCTTGGAAGACCATTGTCTTCGGGCAGAATGCAATTTGTTTTTTTTCTGGCTATAGAACCCTTTGTCTTCACATTCTATGTGTGAGATTTCTAATGTCCACACCCTCCCCTCATGTTTTCCCACCCCACCCATGCAGGAAGAGGCATGTTCTGGTCCCACCAGGCCATCGTCAGTCCTTCAGAGAGACTTATTAGGAAGAAAAAGAGAGAAAAGCACACAGTAAATTTCAAGCCAGCTCATCAATGACAAGAAGAAAACAATGATTATTTTAAAAATAGACAATTGCTTGCTAGCTCTTTAAAATTAAAGTCTTTAGAGAGTAGATAAGCTCAAAGTTACATGTTCTAATGAGATTTGAGAGAGATCAGATGGATGCTAAGATGTTGATACCCGAACCTCCACTACACTGGTAATGAGCCTTACTTGTCTCATCACTGAAATGGGTACAGCCTTAGGGTGAACATGTGTGGTTAAAATCAAGTGAGATTATGTGTATAAAGTAGAATGACTACAACACAGCATTTGCTCAGGGGCTGTCCCCAACACACATGTAGATGAGCTGCTATCAGCCAAGACAGTCAACAGAGGAAATCCTGAAACAGAGGGACTGTAACTGCTACTTAGTGTCTGCCTGTAGGCCCAGGATTATGACTTACAAATGATTATAAATATCACCACTCTGTGGTGTCATCCCACGGACTTTGAAAGTATAATCGAGTGGCGGGGGAGTAGCAGAAACCTTGCAGGCCACCAACCCAACGCCCCATGCAGCAGCTGTGTATCGGACACCGATGGCCTCTTCTTCTCCTCACCCTCCTCTTTGCTGTCTCTAAACATAAGTGTGCTGTTGCCAGTGGGGCAGGATCCCTCCCTTTTAGTTCTGACTAACAGCACAAATTAATTTTTCTTTCCACTATTTCTCATCTATTCCTTACATTTCTCTCAAGATGTATCAAGCACAGTGATCCATAAATTGATTCATATAAAAAATGTGATTAAACACTTAAAGGCTTCCACATACACACCCTACCACATTCTCCCCAGAGGTAATCCTTTGTTATGATGATTTTTCTTTTTTACTGCTTTAGACATTTTCTATCCATAAACGTACATAGATATATGCAGGTGACGTCGTATGTTTTCTTCACACACTTCTCGTGACAGACAGCTTTTCTTTTTAATTTTTATTGCATCATAGAAATGATTCCAGATCCTATGGCCTAATGGTTATGTATGGACTGGAAAGGGTAACCCCTGTGTGTCCTACCCATGGGCCTCTCACTAGCTCTGGTTTGATCTTCTTTCATTTTAAATGATACCAAGCGTGAGTCGGGAGGTAAGTTGACCAGTACAGTGCTTGTCTCATGAGCAGTAGGACCGGAGCTCAATCTCATGAGTCCATATGAAAATACCAGACGTGTTGGCACACACCTCTGAGAGGAGGTAGCAGCAGAGGGGTCTCTGGGACCTGCTGATTAACCATTCTAGCCTCATTAGCAATTCCCAGGCCAGCAAAAGACCCTGTCTCTAAGGAAGTAGATGACACCCCTAAAGATGAAACACAAGGTTGTCCCCTAGCCTCTACATGCATACACAACCACACATACACAAAAGAACGTGCACTTTAAATTTAGATAGTAGATAGATAATAGATAGATAGATAGATAGATAGATGATAGATAGATGGATAGATAGATAGATGATAGATAGATAGATAGATAGATAAGTAGATATAGATAGATGATAGATAAGTAGATAGATAAGGTAGATAGATGATAGATTGATAGATAATAGATAGATGATAGATAAATAGATACATGATAGATAGATAGATAGATAGATAGATAGATAGATAGATAGATAGATAGATAGATAGATGATGGATGGATGAATAGATGATACATAATAGACAGATAGATGTCACCATCGTGTCCAGGCAGTGGTTCTGGCCAGTGAATCATGTGAAAACTGTGACTTATATCCTGGTGGAAGGCCAAGGGTACAACTCATTTTCCAGGTAGTTAGCTTCCTTTGCCATCTACAGTTGGGTGGCCATTTGTAATTTCTCTGGTCACTTGAGAGTAAAAATCATACCAACTGGATAGGATCAGGGTAACCAGGACCATTCATCCAGGGAATGGTAAACTTTAAACACAATTAAAATTTTTAAGTTTTTCTATTTTAAGTCTTTCTATGTAGCCCAAGCTGGCCTAGAACTCACTATTTAGCATAAGCTGTCCTCAGATTTGTGATCCCTTCTAGATACAGTAATTCATGTATCTGTAATCCCAGCATGGATTACAGAAGATGGGAAACATAGAATGGAGATGGAAGAATCACCAAAAACCACAGACCACCTATCAGGCCTGCTGTCCTGGCATGCACAGTAGAACACCATCACCAGAGGCTCTCTCTCAAAGTAGGAGGAGGGGACCAACACCCAAGGCTGTCCTCTGATGTTCATACACACAACCATACTTGCACACATGAACTCATACACACACACACACACACACACACACACACACACACACACACACACTGTGATCCTGCTGCCTCAGTCCTCCAAGTGCTGGTATTATAGGCATAAGCCACCATAAGTCACACGCTTGGGCTTTTCTCAACAGAGGTCATGTCCAATGGCCTCTATTGAATCAATTTTTGTTAAGACCAATACATATATATATATATGTGAAAGACCAACTATCATTACATTTTTAACCTGATATTTCCCTTACAAAATGAATGTTTTACACTTAGGTTGCATTGGAGGAGGAGGAGTTGAAGTTGTTTCTGGCTTCCAGTTTCTACCTTGCTCTCTCTTTCTGGTTCACCAATTTATGGAGAGCCTCATCTCCCACATACCCCACTATCGTGACACTCCGCCTCACCACTGGGCCAGGATCAGTGAAACTGAGGACTGTGGACTGAACCCTTAAAAACCCGTTAGCCAAAACAAATAACCACTTTCTGTAAGTTATCTTTGGTATTTGTGGTATTATGAAAAAAAATCTAAATTTTTTAACTTAATTTTAATTACTTTAACTTAAGCTAGAGGGTGAGGAACAGGACTCGGGGAGGGGGATTTGTTTAAGATCATTCAGTGAACTAGTAACTTCTTTGTTTGTGGATGAAAAAATGCTACAGAGAGAAGGGAATCAGAATGCAAGCCAACAGCTGCTGTGTAGCCACTGTGCTGGCATCTTTTAACTATATGCTTATTAAATCACGAGCGAAGTACCCCCTACCTCTCTGACACCTCGAGACACAGGCTTGAAAGACAATCTCTTATTCAAACAGTTTCCCAGTCTACCAATTCACAGAACCCATTGATGAACCACCAAGGTCAATATTTATAGCCACTCCAGATGTACAGAAATGTGATGGAAGGAAGCCACACAAAGAAGGAAGTAGAGACTCAGAAAGTTGAGCTTTTTACTTAATGTTTCATGCGACTAAGAGGTGGAGCAGGAACCCGACTCCCGTCCTTCCATCAGGACCCCAAGCTCACCTTGCTTTGCCCTTACATGAAATCCGACATTGGAAAACATGGGAGAGTCTTCCTATGAGACATTCTGAAGCACATGCTGCCTGAGAGCCACAGCCGGTGTGACCATGACCTCTACAAAACTCTGGCCACCTGTGACTACCTCCTCACACAGGGACCGTCCACACGTGCTTCAGGTTACTGATATAGTTTTAAACAGAGACAAGCACTGTGTTCTGCACAAAGACACATTTTGCATGCACGGTGGAGTGGCCACCAGCACTGCCCGAGGCACCATGGAAGCTTTCTAAGTGCACGGGTAAGAACCTGTGTAGGCAGCCGGTGCTCTTTCTCCTAAATCAGCTGAATGTCTGTCTAGTTGCTTCATAAGCAACCACCTTTACAAGTGCAGTGAGAAATACCGCCGTGGTACTTGGTTAGTGACAGTGTATGGTAGCAGCGATGTCCTCTCAAGGTGCCTTTGAGATTATTTAGACTCTAATGACGTGTTCAATCCCCGCGGAGTCACCACCAGGGCCAGCAGGCAGCCTGGCTCAGGTTTCCCTTCCTTGGTGTTTTCTTATCTGTCTCCCATGATGGCTCAGCCTGAGTGGGGTCAGGAAGCAGCACACAGCCTCTGTTTTTATTCCTGGTGTGGAAATTTTCTAATTATAGGTCACACCGAGAGTTTCCATTCTCCCCCACAGGCACTCCACCTTGTTTATGTAACTTAATAAGCAAAGACTCGGAGCCTTTCTTTAAAAGACCTAACCTGGGAGCTTTTAATGAGGAATCAACTCATTCTCTTATCTTTCTGACTAGTAAATAGCTGCCTGTTATCTGCTTTGTCTGCAGCCGAAATGACAATCTCCTTTCTGCTTAGAGTTTTACAGTCTGATTACGCCCTACGTTTCCTGTGCCAGCCGTCAAAAGCAAACACACACACACACACACACACACACACACACAGACACACACACACACACACACACACACACACACACACACACACACACAAATAGAGCTCTTCAAAACTCCAACCTTCATGGAAGACAGGACAGGGCCAAGAAATAAGTGCTATAGAGTTAAGATAGGTAAATCATGGTGCCAACTTAATAAAGGAGCCCATTAAGAGCATACATAGAGGTATTAGACCATCACTATTCTTTGGAGAATGCAAACTATGGGCTAACAGTTTTTAAGAGTTGTATTCAAATTGCATAGATAGGTCTTCCCTGAATCAGCTGCCCAAAGAGAATGCTGTCTCATCTTCATGTGGAATCTACCAGAAACAGATTCAAGAACAGAACCTTTCGGGCAAGCTTCAACAGTAGCAATAATGGACTAGAGAGAAAATGAAAACGAAGCCCCTGCTTTTTGTTGGCTTTGTTTGTTTGTGTGTTTTTGACAGGTACTTCCTATATAGCTCAGACTGCCCTCAACTATGAGATCCCCCAGCCTCAGTCTGCAGAGTGCTGGCACTATAGCCTTAGACCACCATGCCCACCGCTCAGTAGCTTTACTATAAAAGGTAAAGCCACATTTTTAAGCCATTTTTTTTTTCAAAGTCAGGAACCAGCTATGGAAGAAATCAGCTAATTTTTTCTGCCAGGGTGTGTGAAGAGAAATCTTTTTTGCAGATCAGCTGAACAATGAAACCTAATAAGGATATATATATTTTTTTTAAAAGTAGAATTTTAGCAAAAGCCCCCCACCCTGAGGATTGGCACCAATGTTGAACTACTATAAAATAAACCACTTGATTATCCTCTAGGGTCTGAGGAACATATCTACACGAAGGGAAATTAATTTAAGAAGCAGCCTGCCAAGTGGACTTGGGGAAGGTGTTTTCTCTTCAGGAAGCTTTAACTGGGGCATCGAAGCAGGAAGACAGGGCTCAGAAAGAAAGGAACCAGCAGACCCCAGAGAATCAACGGGCTTTGTGCAGCAGGCACACGGCAGCTTCCTTCTCTGTGTGGGGAAGAATAACTGAGGGGCTATGGGGGCACAGAATGAATGCCATTGGACCATCGTTATCTCCATTATCTGGGAATTCCCAAGCACCATTCAGTTAGGGGACATTTGAGACTTAAACAGGCGGTAGGTTTCCTGACTTCTTTTAAATTGCTGTTGCATGTTGATATGTGGAAAAGTCATACTCCACAGTCTCAACTGGACTTCAGTATGTTCTTCCATGAGGAGATATAGCCGGGAATCCCATCTTGTGTAGGAAGAGCCCGTCTAGTTTAATGCCTTTGTTGTTGATTCTATGAAAGATGAACATTGTTATTATTATTTGGTATAAAATAAGTGTCTCCTGCACATAGATAGCATTCATTATCATTTATACCTACTATATTATTATGCTTTATTCTTCCTGAGCTTTCTCTCCTCAACAGTCTTCCCCCAAGCCCTTTATAAAACCTAGGACCTAATCTAAGAATTTGTCCAGGTCTGATACAGACCTCTGGGTAATTTACTAAAGCAAATCTTAAGGAATTTACTAAGCTCCTAGAAAATGAGACAAGAAGATACTCAGGATCATGGGACTGATGGGGGAAAGGAGTGGGGGAGGAAGGAGATAATGAGATTGCTAACAGACAGGTAAAACATAAACACCATGCTCTTTAACACCTCAACAAGTGGGTGAGGTCCCAGCTGAACCATCGCACTGAGACCACAGCACTGAGACTCCATCCAGGTCCTCACCATGTTTCTAAGTAAATTAGATAAAACCGCTCTTTCCCTGAGGAACTTCCATCTTTCACCTTCTAAAACATCATTATAATATAGTAGTAATGTTGAAGGGAAACCTATTCCCCTGGGGCTGTAACAATGGCTCCACAGTCAAGAGCATTGCTCTTGAAAAAGATCGGAGTTCAAATCCCAGCACCTACATCAGGCAGCTTACAACTGCCTGCAACTCCAGTTTCAAAGAATCCAATGCCACCTTCTGGACCAGGTGGGCACCTGCATTCACATTCCCACACATGGATACACACATGTACACATAATTCACATTAAATAAATTAATAATACAGTCCTTTAAAGGATACTTAACCTTCTGCTCAGGTTAATGTTACATGTAAGTTTGTATAGATAGGTTATGTCTGTGATGAAAATTATGCTCTGCGGACAGTCCTTTGTTCAGTTCATAACTTCCCCAAGATACTCGCACCTTGAGCATTTTGTTTTATTAGAACCTTTCAACACAAATTCTGAGAAGCTCTGACTTCTGCGCATGGCATCTAGATGAGCTCCAGGTACATGGTATGTTTTCTGTAGTCACTGAATGAATGAATGAACCAATGGAATACTTCCTTAGCCTAAGAATCTACTGCAAATGTGAAAACAAGACCAACTACCGCCGGCATGTGCGTCAGGTTTTATGTTAAGCATTGTACACATTCCCTTGACAACTCAACTTTACCGTAGTTACTTTTTGCTAAGTCCCTCAGCTGGTAACTTGCAACTCATAAGGCCATCCCTAAGCATTGTTCTGACAGCTCCGTCCTGCCCCAGGGGCTGCTATATCCATTACGAATACAGAACTTCCTGTATGGCCAGTCCAAGGGAGAGAAGGCACGAAAGGCCCATAATCCAATTGCCTTTTTTGCCTTCAGAGACAAAGTTATTCTCTTTATTTAGCCCAGACATGTAATGATATCTCTATTGACAAAGAAAACCAGGGATTCTTTTTGGTTGGTGGTTTGTTTGTTTGTTTTTGGTTTTGCTTTTTTGTTTTGTCTTGTTACCTGTGAAGGTAACCTCAAGACTTACAACATCATCTGAAGTGTCCCAGCCACTAGATGGCACCGAAGCTCAAATGTCACAGCAGTGTGGAACACTTCAGCCATGTCTTTAAGAAGATAATAATACCCACAATAGCCAAGGCATCACTAAGCACTTACTGTGCTCCAGGAGCTCTTCCAAGGCCAGTGTGCACACCATCCTCTTGAATCCTTAGAGCTCCTCAGGGTAGGTCTAATAACATCTACTTTACAAAGAAGCTGTGCCTGACGGTCAAGTGTCCTGGCCAAGATCACACAACTGCTAAGAGACGGAGCAGAAACTGCTAACCCAAGTCAGCAACCCAACTCCCCAGACCAGCGTCCTTCACACCCTGCAGTTTCCTCCTCCAAGAACACTGACCTCCAGCACATGATCTGTGGCCACAACAGATTATTTTTGGAACCCCACAGTATGGAAAAATCTTCTCTCTGAGGGGAACAAGAGAAACTCTCCGCAGGCCACAGGGGCACACCAGGCACAAGCCAAGATTCAGCTGTTCTCGGTATTTACTCAAGGGCACAGCCTCCAAAGAATGTCACCCTGGTGGAAGAAATGGGCCATAGCCTGTCCTATCTGGCTGCAGTATCTTGTGGTAGAGAGTGCCCTAGGGAGAGCAGGAGACCTGGTTCTTCTTATCTTTTCCAGGATGTAGACAATTTCTTGGCTTCTTGAGAACCTGGGACTGTATTTGCTAAAAAATAAAGACTAGTGGGCTGGAGGTGTAGCTCTTATGCTTAGGATGCCTTAGGATGAACCAGACCCTGGGCTGGATTCCTAGTACTGTCAAAAATAAATACATAAAATAGAGAATAAAGTGTGCTTTCTTCTTTCAGATAGATGGATGGATGGGTGGATGGATGGATAGATAGATAGATAGATAGATAGATAGATAGATAGATAGATAGATAAAGATGTTCACCTGCTGTTTCTCTCAATGATGTGGTATTTTAACCTCCTCCCAGCTTTAAAGTAAGTAACTTCTTTGATCTTCCTAATTCTATTCTTTTATAACCAAAGCCTCTTTCCAAAGAACCATTTTTAAAACCCAGATCTCACCAGATCTGCTCTTCCAGGCAGCAACTGTAAACCCCATCATCAGTTCCTAACATAATGTGAGGTCTTTCTGTATTCATATCCAACCTGCGTCCTCTGCCTCAACTCCTCCAGCTCAGCCCCTCCTTCACCTTGGACAGACAGCAGATTCCTACCTCTAAACTGCCTTCATCTCTCTGTCTCCATATCTCTCTGCATCTATCCTTCCACCCATTGGGACTCCGCTGTCACCATCAGAGCCATTGACCTTTCTAGGCTTCCTGACATCTTTTAGAAAATGACCCCAAGAATCTCACAGCAGAAAGATGAGAACATCACCCCAATCAGCCTGAGAGGCATTTGACCCTATAGTGTTGGAGTTGACTCTTCCTCAAAGCCCTCACTCTGAAGAATAATTACTGCCAGCCCCTAAAGCAACCCGGGGACGCAACTCAGGGGTAGAAAGCACAGAGTCCTGTCATAAGAAGACTAGGGGCTTGAGAGTTAGTGAAGATCCAGAGACTCCCACCTTTTGCCTTGCTTTTTACCTCTGCTGAAAGGTTAGGCCTCTGGCAGCTGTCACTGTGGAATCCCAGAGTAGCCTGTGACAAACAATGGGAAGTGTGACAGTTCCCCTGCTTAGGGTTTAGTGGGTTGTTTTTTTTTTTTTTTTTTTTTTTTTTTTCTTTCACAGGAAAAGCTTGACCTGGCTGAATCTATGTTTAGACTGTCTTCTTTTGTGTTTGGTTTGGTAAACTGCATTCCAAGGCCCCCAGGATGCAGGCTATACTCATTACCTGCTCAATTTCCCCTCCAATAAGATTTTCACATCAGAATGATAAAGGGTGATACAGAGTAAGAAACCTTGCCTCACGGAATGTTCCTCAGTTCATGCAAATCTTAGGGAGAACAGCCATTTTCCTGACTGAAGAGTCGCTTTACCACATACCATAAAGCCAAACATGGTTTTCTGATCTGCCATGAAAATATGGTACTTTTCTGTAAATTTGAGATCAATTTGAATCAAGGGAGAGGGAAAGGATAAAAAAAAAGAGAGAGAAAGGAAGCTGACAACCAGGCCCTTTCTACCTGCCCTGCCCTCTTCTCCCTACAAAGAGTTAACTAATTGGGGAATCACTGGGCCTCAGCAGTGGTCAGAATTGTGGGGGAAGTGTTAGCCATTCTGAGTACTTGCTGGTTAGGGCCTCCTGGTACAAGTGAAATGAACAGCTCCCAATAAAGGCTAAACAGAGCATCCACTGGTACAAATCATGACAAGAAGCCATTTCTCAGCAGGCGAGCCCTGGAATGCCTTCCCTTCACAGCCCAGCTACCCAGTGTTGCCTGATGAACTCTAACAGTATCTATACACAAAGAGCAAAAGGCACAGTCTGGAATGATGGAGTAGGAACACTTTTCTCAGGGTCTCTCGCTGGCTGTATCCCCACTCCAATCCCCACTCCCATCCCAACTCCCATCCTAATCCCCACCCCCACTCCCATCCCTACTCCTACCCATTTGAAATGGCACTCCCATTTCAGGTGTTCATGGAAAGCACACACTTCCAGCTGCACCTGAGAATAATAATCTCTTTCCTTCCCTTCCCTTCCCTTGCTGGAGCTGCCCCAGAAAAAAGCCAGGCTAAAACAGGAGGCCTAAAGAAGACCCAGAGTCTCCTCCAGTGCTATACAAATGGCTAAAAATTCCATGCTAATTCACACTGTGATTAAACCTCTGAGAGTTTGGATAGTTGCAACCCCAAGAGAGGAAATAACTGACTCCCTCATCTATCTCTTTCTCTCTCATTAGAGCCACAGAGGCCAGGAGGAATTGGCACCGTATGCCTCATGCTTTGAAACAACTGCCAACCTACAACTGTGTACACAGGGAAAGTATCCCCAAGGAATGAAGGGAAACGAAAGACATTCTCAGTGAATAGGAAGCTAAGAAAATGTGTCACCAGTGGGCTGATCCTAAAAGATCAGCTGATGTCCTTCTACACAGAAAAGAACCAGTAAAGGAAGAGAAAGCCTCAGGGTTCAGAAAAAAGTGTGGAGAGACAGATCCCAACAGTTGCTTTGCTTTTCCTTCTGTCTCCCAAATTATGTTTATGAAGCAAAGCATGAAACTCCTTGAGGTCGTTCTAAAGGTGTGTAGAGGAAATAGTTAAAGTAAATAATATATTAGAGATGGTAAAGGGACAAAAATTGAGGTCAAGTTTTTATATCTGAAATAGCAAAATGATACCAGTAAACTAAACAGCTACACAAGTAACAATAAAATAGCCAATTTTATTATTGGCAGGATGTGTTAAAAACATGATGTAGCTTCTCTGACATTTCAAGGAGACACAATCTCCCAGCAAAGCTCCTGCTTCTCTGGCTCTCCCAATCTCCCTGCTCCATCTTCTACAATGGTCCTCGGAGCCTTAGGTACTGGAGTGGGGTTGTAAATGTATCCACCGGGACTGGGCTCCACAAATCTACAGTCTAATCAGTTGTGGTTTTCTGTAATGGTCTGTGTGCTACAAAGCAAAGTTTCCTTGATGAGGGGTAAGGACCTCATTTTTCTGTGGGTGTAAGGACAAACAGAATGAACATGCTAACATGAGATGGGGAAATCACAGAAGGTCTGGACCTTAGATAGAGACCTACAAACAACTAAGGAATGCCAAGAGCTGGAGAAATAGTCTTTCTCAGGGACAAGCACACCAATTGGTTGTCATACCATGTGGTCAGTCCTGAAAACACACGTACAAATAACATTATACAGGCTGATAAGTTTTATTTGTGTATTTGGGAGTACACACATCCACACACCAACAATCAAAGATAACAAGCTCATGAATTTGAAAGAGAACAAGGTGCTCTATGGTAGGGGCTGGAGGCAGCAAAGCGGAGGGAGGAAATGCCATGATTATATTATAATCTCAAGGAGTTTTATGTTTTGTTTCACAAAGCATAATTTAGGAGGAAAATAAAAAAAATCTGTAATCCAAAAAATATGATCTAGAGCTAGAGAGATGGCTTGGAGGACAAAAGTCCTTGCCAAGCAAGTGTGACAACCTGAGTTCAATCCTGAGAATCCACACGCTGGAAGGAAACAACTGACTCCCATGTTTGTTCTCTGACCTCCACACAGTTACCATGATATACACACACATATTCCTGCACACACATGCACACAGTTAGACACATATACAATAAGAATAATAAAGTCAGAAAGAAAAAAAAAAACATGATTCAACTATGTGGCGTCTACCAAAACCTCCCTTCAAATACAATGGTACAGGCATTTAAAAATAAAATAATAGAAAAAAAGATGTATGGTGCAAAGGTTACTAAGAGAAAGCAGCAATGGCTATATTAATAATGAATAACGTGGACTTCACAGTAATAAGCAAAGAACATGACACGGTAACAATGGGCTGAGCCATTAGGAAGTCATAACACTTCTAAATATGCAGGGACAAAATACAAGTAAATAAAGCTGTAAAATCCATGAGTAAAACCCGCCAGATGTCAGATGTGGATGGAGCAGTAGACAATTCCCCAATTACAGTGAGAGAATATCCTCCCCAACTCAACAACAACAACAAAGAATATAATTATTATTTAGTAAATCAGTACAGATGTAGAAAAAAACTGCTAGTCGTTAAGCTGAGGTCAGCTTGTATAGACCGTCTTATACAACAATATACTTTTTGCAAAGACTCACAAAAATAGAATTAAGACCGAGCCAACCTCAACCACTTGAAAAAAAAATCATTCTTTTAGCTTTTCGGTTTAGCTTCTTCATATTTCACTCTCCACTCACGGACTTCACCCAGGACTTCTAAGGAGAACGAGACAGTGAAGACTGGTTTCATTTTTCTGCTTCTCTTGTCTTAGGATTTTGACCTCTCGGCTTCTCTCTACTTGGTAAGTTGTTAGTGCCACTGAGGACTTGAGGATGTTCTGGTTGGGTCCATCATTCCTAATCATTGCCAGTTGAAGACATGATGGACAGCTGCCGTTACCAAAAGTCTTCTGCATGGTGACTTTTGAAGAATCCCTGGGGTACATTACATCTCTCAGAGCTTCCATTTGCCAAATTGCCCCAGTGACACCTAGAGCCCCCCCTTATGCCACGTAAGCAACCAGAAGGCTTCATGATGCTTGAGAGACTGAGGTGTTTTGTTTTTTTTTTTAAATTAAGACAAGGATAAAGATAGTACACATGTGTGACATTGTTACACTTTGTTGACCACCTAAACTCCCTTTTAGATAAATAATTTCATCCTAAATCAGAATTTAAATCTTCATGTTATTCTGAAAACTCCATTTTGTTCCAGAAACAGAGCTGACTAAACTTTCTCAATGAGTGGATTACAGGACTGCCTGACACTTCTGAACAAGCAGGATTACTTTATTTATTGAGCCTCTCTCCGATGGAAGGTGTTGTGATTTTAGGTAGTGCACAAGGTACAAATATTACTGAAACACAAACTTTGGAACTTGAAAACCTTAGAGATGATTAAACTGGATTCACTATTCTACAGAAGCATCATCTGGTCCAAAACAAGAACTTCAGCCTCTTTAAACATGCTCAGAGCTGGACAACGGTGCTGCACTTCTTTAATCTCAACACTTGAGAGATGGATCTCTGAGTTTGAGGCCAGCCTAGTCTGCAGAGTGAATTCCAGGACAGCCAGGGCTACACAGAGAAACCTCATCCAGGAAAAACAGAACAAAACAAAACAAAAACAATAAAAAAACAAAACAAACAAACAAAAAAAACCTGCTCAGTATTCTCAGTGTTAAGTACAAGTGTTGGTTCCAAAAAGACCCCTCATGGTGTCTCTCTCTCTAGCCTCTCTTCAACTGTGGGTGGACTCACACCCTTAAAGCTCCTACTACATTAAACCAACCTGTGAGCTGAGTTTATTCTAAGGGTGAATTGTGATTTTCTCCCAGACTTTTAAAAATAATTAACACATGCCAAAATAAGGCAGAATAGTAGAGAATGGAGAAAACAGCATCGAGGTTGATCTGTGAAAAAAAGTCCGTTGGCAGAAAATGAAACCCTTTCCTGCTTGTGCTACGTGTAACACACAGCACATGTGCAAGAGGAGAGCCCTGCCCTGCCCGAGTAACCTGGTCAGTGTCCTGAGCTTCTGGGTTGAGCACTTCTGGAGCATACGCTTTCTCCCTTCCATTCTTGGGAGAGGAATGCTGTCTTTCTGTGTTGGTCTTTAATTCTGCTTCTGCTTCTACTTGTAACCGTGTGTCCCCGGTGCAATCCTTTGTCCCAGAGCACAAGAACATAGAAGCAACATCAGGTGCCTCCAAAAAGAGACCCATTTACTGCCTTTAGGAAATTACATTTATTACAAATTACTCTTCCACACAGAAAGTTTTTAGTCTCTATGTAGAAGTTCAAATGAATGAATGATTATACTCATAGGTGGTACAGTATATGTTACAATTGACAGCCTATATGTGATACATGTATAATCACGTGTAGCTATAATGTATTCATCTCTGTGACATGCATGATTGAAATGGCCTTGTCACCATGGCTACCCTGACAGAGCAGGAACACCTTAGGAATGGACATTGAACTTTTCCTCACCAGCCTCAGCTGGAAATTTGAATTATAACTGTTAAATGAATGTGGCCTCCTGAGCAATTCATGTAAGTGAGCAAGATAATAAATTACCCAGGAATTCACAGGGAGAAAGTTCTGACCTGACATTCATGAGTGACAGCATCCTGAAGATGCGGGTTGAGGAAGACTTAAAATTTAAACTCAAGTAGATAAGATTTAGACAGTCTGTAGTGTGTGTGCTGTTTGTTTCCTGTGGCCACTGTAACAGATAACCTAGTGTCTCAAAACAACCCTTAAATCAGAAACCTAAAATTAGTCTCACATGACTAAAAAGCAAAGTGCTGGTAGGACCTTGCATTCTCTGGAGGCTCCACAGGAGAGTCTTTTCTTCATCCTGTCCATCTTCTAGAGACTGCCTAAATTTCTTAAATCTATTCTGCCATCAGACTAACAGACTCCAAGGTTTGGGGTTTGGGAGTGTGGACTTTGGAAGGCCATTAATTTGTCTGACAAAGATGCTTTAAGCATTGTTCTTTAAAGTGTGGACCCTGTGTTACAGGGAGCCCACCTGAGATGACCACTCAGTCACAGTTTATAGCCAATTGAAAGTCTTTGTTCCACCCATCTGGGACTACACTCAAGTATTAAAGACCCAACCGCCGCACTGAGTGTGTGCGATAAGGACTTTGTAAAGGCAAAACTCACATCCTGGTATCTCACTCTGCAGCTGCAGGGAAAGGTTTTGTGCAAACAAGCAGTTTAACAGACGCTAAGTTAACTGAGGTATCGTGACCTCAGGTTTTTAAAGTAGAGTTGGGTAACTTCCCATGGGATTCTCCAACAAAAAAATAAATAAATAAATCCTAGATAGACCTAAAATGGTCTCAACAAGAATACAAGATAGAAGAACCTCCGTGTTGGAAACAAGCAAAAGAATCTTGTTCTAAGTACTGTAATTTTGTTTCCAGACTCCATTTAATCATGGGAGGTAAACTAAGTTCAAGGTCCCAGGCCCTAGCGATCTGGGGACTTACCGATAGCCGAACAGCTTCTGTAGTAAGGAGACAGTTGTCTAAGCCCAGCCATTTCAAGGACAGCTTGTAAGAATAGAGTTGTCAGAGTCCAGCTGTCTCAAGGACAGCTTCTCCCTCTCTCTGGTCAAATTAAGTTCATGCTCCCAGGCCCAGGAACCAACTCTATCTTGATTCTTGAAAACTCCCTTGTTCAATCACTTATGTCAAAATATGACTGAACAATTCTACTGTTCCCTCTTACTTTATGGTTTCATCTCTTGAATACACGGTACAACTGTCGGGCTGTGGAAGGGTATCCTGGTTCTTGGGTTGTGGGTTTGGCCACGCCCCCAGAACCCAGGTCTAATCTCCATTCAACCTGCACCCTCCAGTCACATAGGACACAGGAGGAGGGTGTGATAAACAGGCCTCAGGCCCTAGAGAGATTTACATACTAATGAGGTACCTGAAGGCCAGAGGGTGGAGCCAAATAAGCATTCCTTCCCAGCCCCTCCCCCCCCCCCTTTCCCTCCTTATTTAACTCAGGTCCGCCCTGGGTTTTGGGGGATGTGCATGCAGATCCATCCACCACCCGTCATGTCAATAAACCTGTTTTGGGAACCCAAGGACTTTCCTGTGTTTGGGGCCGCACCGTGAGGAACCGTGGAGCCACAGCAACCGGGCCTAACTTCCAGGTGGAGAAACCCAGAGCGTTTCCCAGCCAACTACACACAGCATGTGGCATGAGGAACCCTCTGCGTTCTCCAGCAGCCATTACCTACAACTATCCTTTAGGATCACACAGTTTACCTCCCGAGTCTGTTCTGAATACCCGATCAATCAGTCGCAGCTTAATTATCATAAGTTTTTGTCATCTGCATTGCCTTGGTGTTTGAGTTATGCTGGTTATTCCCAGGCCCTCCGTATGCTGAGATAAGGTGGGTGCCATCCCAGCACAGAGAGCCTGAATTTCAGGCTCAAGTTGCAGTTTAATGCATCACTCCATCATGAATTTATTAGAGTTCTTTTCTTACTCATCTCACAAAAACAATTCCTTAACTGAAAATGCACATTGATTTCATGAGGTATAACGTTAACCTATTCAAATTTACCAATTTAACAGAGTGAGCTAGAGAAACAATGTCTCTTCTAAATCTGCAAATAGAATCCTTATTATCAGTCTTTTCACACTAACATAGTCCAAACATATAAATTATAAAAATACTCAAAAGATGACATAGTGCCTTAGTGATATTTGAGTTAACAAACGTTTTTAAAGTAACTATGACACAACTTTACCATTTTATTTTTCCTTCTAGTGGGGTAAGAGCATATCAGGGTTATCTCCAGACACCGAAGCCCAAAGAAAAGAACTGCAGGTGACTTCCCATGAGGGTTGATTTAGGGCAGAGGACAATAGCCTTTCCAAAGACAGAGAAATGGGGCCATTTAGAATTGTGCCTCCCAGAGGCAAACAGGAAACAGGAAGCTCTCTGTTAGCCATTCTTACCCTGCCCCCAAGGGCAGGAAAAGCAGCAGGAGAGGCCGCTGTAGTACTTATTTTGACCCAGCCCAGGAAATAAGATGGCTTATTCAAAGTGGAGACATGGGTTGCAGAGGAGTGCACAGACAGCCTCTGCAATCCAGCTGGCTCTGCCTGACAACCTGATAAATCCAGGCAGTTTTATCGATGAATACTAAGGAAATGAAGAGCCATGTACACTCAAGATGCATTAATTAGGTTTTTAAACAAAAGAGAGAAAATGGTTTGTTTTTTGTTTGTTTGTTTGTTTTTGTTTTGTTTTTTGTTTTGTTTGTTTGTTTTTGGTCAGGCAGCAGTAAACAAGCTATCTTCTATCTCCAAACTGGCTCCAAAAGGATATCACTTTAAGACACCTCAAGGAGCAGAATAGAAAGGTGCGTTACAGCGCCCCCTAGCAAACACCACAGTAATAGGAAGAGCTAACTCAAATGATGCAGTGATACCTCCTTGCAACTTGTTAGACCAGTCTTGCCCAGCTTAGAAATGTATTACAATGGCTTCACAAAATTAACTATACTAGAATAAAACTGAGTTTGCAGCAAACAAAAAATCCATCGAAGCTCTGGTTTTTGATCACTTGAAAGGGTGACAGGGAAGGCAAGTATAGAATGTACCCAAATATCAACATAAATGTCACCACAATTAAATGTTTTAGAAACTCTCTTCAGGGCACTGAAAACTGTCTGCACAATGGTCCTGCCGTGCAGATGCAGCACCAGGGATCACACTTGAGGAAGAAAATCAGACAAGTCTTCACTAGGGATGAGGCATGACTGCGTTCATTGGTGTAGATCCTGCTCCCTGCAGGATGACTCTAAACATGACCTTCCTTCTGCGCCTCTAGAAGCACCCACGCTGGCAACCTAGCGGCGTGGAGAGAAACACATAGAGCCATTTTGTCTTCATAGGACTGGAGTCAAGTGACCCGGTAGCAGGCTTTAGATCTTCCACTCCAGGCTGGTCTGCATCCCTGATCTCTCTTGTTCTGAGTGTTTACAGATTTCCCTAGTTCATCAGCCTGCAGGTGGCCATTGCGGCTCTGTCTACCCTCTGAGCCTTGTAAGCCAATTTGATCAACTCCCTCTTATAATGATATACACATCCCGTTGGTTCTGTCCCTATGGAGAACCTGACTATACACTTCCTCTTCACACACCTCAGTCCCTAGATGCACTGAGTCTTTTGTTTCCTAGAAACATCTGTATCTCTGCCTCTCTTCGTTCTTACAACTATCTCAACTAGAAACACTGCCTCTTGACTTATGTCCACATCCTTGAATATTCAGCCAGAAGTTCAAAGTCCCTTCAGCACACAGGGTCAATGTCCCTTTTGTGTACATCTCCTTCTCTCTGGAAAAGGGACTCCCTCGTCTGCATCACCATATCACCTTACTCTGATAAAATCATCATCCGTAACTATTTTAGTAAGGCATAACTTCCACGGCACAAAGGGTCCACAGACATATAGCTCTTTAAGTCTTTACATTTGAGCGCACTGGGACTCAAGCCCAGATCAAGAGAGCAAACATTTCCAGTGTCTCAGTGGACTCTTCTGTACCCCTCCCAATTAATACTGTGTGTTACCCAAAGGTAACCGCAGTTTCAGTTCTCACAGCAGCAAACGACACTTGGCTACTTTTTAAAGTGTATGTGGAATCATAAGGTAAGTATTCTTGTGCGTCCTTTCTCCTACTATTAGATCCCTGGAGATTATGAATAAAGCTGAGGTAAACCTTGTTCTGCATGTCTTCTTTTATCGACACACAGGCTCATTTAACTTAGTTAGTTAGTCAGTGTTCTATATTAGTAGAACTGTTAGGATGCAGGATAGATAGATATTTTACATTTTCATGAAGCAGTTTTCCCAATTTAAGTCGTTTGTAAGGCTCTGGATGGTTCCAGTAGTTCTGCTATTTTATTGATAATTTTTCTGTGGCCACTCCCCAACGACACTTTTGAGTTCTTTGGACAAAGTTCCGTACCTTATGTTTCTGCGTACACTCAATACATAGATTATAGGCTCAGTTGCATATTTTTGTTGCACACAAGTAAAAGATTAAATACATTCCTTAGCATGGTAGGTGAGGGGTTAGCAGTGTTACATTTAATTAAAGGAAAATCTATTACTTCTCTTTGGACCCATTCCAGATGACAAATGCCTAACCCAGCCCTCCAATACTTCAGTCATCCAAAGTGAGCTGAGACATTCAAGTTGGGTCAAGACATTCCTCCGTCCTCACTGAACTGCCCCCAAAGCCCAGACACATCTGTCTGCCTGCATTATTGGGTTTCAAACATGTGTATGGGCTTCTACTAAGCTGCTGGAAATTTTAGTAGACTATAAACCCTCTAAAACTCTTTTCCCCCCTCCTGTAACTGTACAGAGTCGTTCTGAGATGTGTTGAGGAAACCACGCTCAATAACTGTCCAAACTGTCTTTGAAGGTGGAACCAATTAGTGCCAAAGTCAGCCACCTCAACCCGTAGATAAAAAAAAAAAAAAAAGACCTCCTCCCAGACAACAGCTCGAACGCCTGTCCCTTGATCTGTTTGTGCAGATGGAGGGGATTAGTTACACAAACATGGGGAGAGAGATAGAATTTCCAGGAAGTCCTCCACAGTTCTCCAGCTCTCCCCAAAAGTGTTGCTGGTCCTTCCTGGGTTGGCTTTCTGAGTGTGCTACATTTTTCACTGTTCTAATATTTTTGCAAGTGTCACGGCATGAACTTTCTCCTATTCCATTTTGTGGGGCTGATTTTCATCCTTTTGATTTTCCCTTAAACAAACAAACAAACAGGTTCCGAAGGTTTCAGATGCCAGACCCAAAAGAAGCACTCCTCAACCCTAAAATGAGAGCCTTCCATGGCTTTATACTTAAAACTCCAAGACAAAGTTTCACCACACTCTGTAAATGGAAGACGTATGCCGCTGGGGTCTCCTTTTCACCCAAGGTGTGTAATAAAATTAAAATATCCTTTTGAGTCTAAATAAGAGTGTTCTTTTAGTCAAGACATGCTGCCGCCCCTCCCACCCCTGTGTGTCTGAGTTACACAAGAGTTCACAGGCAGTAGAAGACCTGCTCATTCTTCCATCTGTAGAGATACTTCAAAAACAAGGCCTTTGAGTAATCTTGACCGACCTATGGATTATGGCCAGTCTATACCACGCAGTCCCCCTCTCAACGTCCCAGCTATATAACTGCTGTGAAATTAATTCATTAAAACTTGCAATTTAAAATTATGTGGTCTGCCGGGCGGTGGTGGCGCACGCCTTTAATCCCAGCACTTGGGAGGCAGAGGCAGGCAGATTTCTGAGTTTGAGGCCAGCCTGGTCTACAGAGTGAATTCCAGGACAGCCAAGGCTATACAGAGAAACCCTGTCTCGAAAAACCAAAAAAAATAAAAAAATAAATTATGTGGTCTATGACATTTTTACAAAAATTATATAATTCTTACATAAAAATTATATAGACATACATGTATGTACATATATATGTATGTATGTACATACATACACAGGTTAACACATCTGATGTGCAAGTATGAAAACCAGAGTCCAGATCCCAGCACACATGAAATTTCTGGGTGGGTATGGTAGCCCATCTGTAGATCCAACTTCCATAGATGAACACGGAAATACCAGAGAAAGCTAGCTAGTTATATTGGTGAGCTCTGGATTCAACTGAGAGATGCTGCCTTTGTGGATAAGAAAAAAGAATTGATATTGACTTAACCTTAAACACACGCACACACACACACTACCCACCCCCCCACACACACGCCAATATGCATACATACTTTCATACACCTCATACACACACATTCAATTTTTAATAAAAACAATAACCAGATTCTCTTTCCATTGTTCATACACAAAATAAGGTTTTGCAGAGAAAAAAATGAATATTAGAGTCAGCTGTGTACACTACAGGGTTCCTGTAGGATATTTTTAGTCTGAGTCACAGAATTCCCTAATTCTGATATCAAATCAAAAGTAACTGTTTCATATATAAGATGTAATTATGGCAATGATTTTAACACAATAAAATGGTGATTCTTATCTTGCAAAATATTCTGGACGCCATTCGTAAATGGATTCCAGTTCTAAACACTTGATAATATTTGCAAATGAATTATCTTGAAAGTCTAAATCAAGCAATGACTCAGCCAATGAACATGCTTGGCTCATACAACCTTTCTTTGATTTTTGAAACCTGTCTGACTTATTTATTATAATGTGCTTAAAGTATATATGAACATTTGAAGACTAAAAATCCACCAATCTCTACTAGTTAAAAATATTTTGAAAATGATTGGATTTGCATTTATTTGCTCACAAATGTATGCTAACACAAATACGATGATACTTACAAAATGCCTGTAGAAAACTCTTTGGGATGACAATCAGAATGATTTACTGGTGCTGGAGAGATATTTAAGAGGTTAAGTGTGCCTGCTGCTTTGCCCTGAACCTACTTTGCTGACACACAACTCCCATTCAACCCAGCTCCACAGAAAAACAAAAATAACTCTTAGGAGACTCATTTGCATATAAAGTAGAAACTGTATCCTGGCTGTCATTCCAAAGCACATGGAGGAACCCCATCACAGTGTGTCCAAGCTCAGTTTGCATGTCCTTATGGTGTCTTCTTCGGGGCTCTTACCTATTGGGCAGTCTTTTCTAGAAATAATCAAAAGTAAGCCTTTATGAACTTAGAATCGATGGTGTTCGGATCTGTGAGAATCATTTCATTTAGCATAAAACTGCAGTCTGTGCGAGGCTTCTCGACTTGTGACTATCTTTTTAAGTGTCCTTGACATTGGATCTAATGATTCCTTTCTACTGGGCCTCTTCTTTGAGATAAATTTATTTTCCTTTTATTTCTGCATTCCTTTTCATTTTTTTCATAGTAGTTTTCTTATGATTTCAATTTTCAAAATCATATAGCCAATTTTTCATTCATTTCACAACCTCACTAAAATAATATTTTCCTCTCTTGTTATTCAAACACATCATTAAGAAGTGTCCGCGCCACAACACTAAAAGCATTCTCACATGCTCCCTTATTTGTATCAGAAGGTTTAAGTTTTGAAAGGCGAAGGAGATGGGTGTGATGGTTCACAGCTGTTATCCCAGCAGTGAGAGGTGGAAGGGAGAAGATCGAGAGTTTAAGAACATTTTCATCTACATACTGAGTTCAAGACCAGCCTGGACTTTTTTGAGACACTGTTTCAAAAGATAAACAAACAAAACAATCTAAAATATAAAATTTTAATAGATATTAAGTTGAAAAATAAAAATTAAAAAAACTCTGGGTTCATGTTCATCCATAATCTGCCCCTGGTCTCTCATCCTGCTCTAATTCTGTCTTTCATTTCTCTGAAATTATTCCCTTCAGTGTTCAAGCCATAATCCCAGGGCTTTCATTTTTTTTTTTCCTCAACCCAACTCTCAGGTCTTCATTTTTGAAGACCTGGAGGGATGGCTCAGTGGTTAAGAGCACTTGTTGCTCTTGCAGAGACCCAAGTTTGGTTCCCAGCACCCACCTGGTAGTTCAAACCCATCCTCAACTCCCATTCCACAGGATCAAACCACCTCCTCTGACCTCTGTGGACACCAGGGATATACACAGTGCAATTGAGAGACAACTCAAGAGAGCAAGAAGAGGCCAAATTCATTTTTACAAGCAACCCACCATCTCCTTAGCCAACCCACTCCCAAGACAATGGAATGTGCCCACTCTAGAGGACGAAGCCCGCTCATTAGGCCCCACCATCAGTGGTTTAGATCCTAACACATGCATTTCACAGACACATTCAAACCTCAGCACATGTTACTGATGAATAAATGAAGACCTCGGTCCTCCTTACAGAACAACAGGAGTAAACGACTGTTTTTAGAGAGTCACTTTAAGTCCTAGAGACCGCCCCCCTTTTCCTTCAAGGCAAGAGCATTGTGCTCTTGGAAGGCAGAATGAGACATTTTTGCTGGAATCACCTTCCAAAACCTATCTCAAATCTGAGCTTTGCTCAAAATGACGACTCAGAAGGTGAGCTGAGTAGCTCTGTCCTCTGTTCTGTGCTCACAGCACAGAAGGGTTCTGAGGAGCCATGCAGGAAGCTGGCCTGGAATGTGTAATGAGCTCAACACAATGGTACTCATGACCTATTCACAAAGTTGACTGCAGTGAGGTTGGTCTGCAGCCGCTGAGGCGTATCCTATACCCTCAGCCTCCTCTCCCTACAGGACGGAGACAACAAGCCTAGTGAAAGATACCACTTCCCTTCTCGAAATTAAAGTGAAACATTAAGTTGCCATTTATAGAAATGAGGAACACAGAGATTTCGTTATAACACGGGAGCTAAGTCGAAGCCTCAATGTCCTACCAAGGTGAAAGATGTTTAATATCACAGAGACAAAGCAGGGCAAGAAATCAAGCAAGGGAGGAAGAGAAGGAAAAGATCATCGGCAAGAGAAAGAGAGCAAGTAGGGCCAAGGAAGAAAGTAGCATGGAGCTTCCAAAAGAAAGGTGATATTCTGATGTAGAAGAATTAAATCCAACAGCCAGAGAGAAAAGGGCCAGGTCGTTAAGTACTAGAGACCCTGGGCTGGATGCCTCCACATCTGTAATTATTAGCCCTCTGTTCCAGATGAGGAAAATAAACGTCACGCAATGATAAGAGCCAACATCAGCCAAGTCTGTGACAGCAAATGGGAAGCAGCATGAACACAGTACCTCAGGCCCAGGAGTTCACTTGACTCTCATGATCTTAATCTCATCCGCAAGCACATTGACCGTGAGACTTCTAATCAAATGCAGATGGGGGAGTAAAAGCCTCAGGTCTCTCTCTTAGACAGTGTTGCTCATCTCCACAGTCTAGAACAGCAGTTGTGTGTAGCAGAGAAACCTCACCGCCGCTCGCGTGTAACTGTGGAGAGCATACACTACTATAAATGCTCCTATTCGATTCCGAATAGTATCTCTGCAAAAAGCCACCCTCCTCTGCCATGAGCTGTGGCCCTAACCTCCAGAGCCTTTTATTGTCTACTGCTCTCTTCAGGGTTGTCATAGCATCAGGATATGTTTGATCTCTCCAGCATAACTGTACCTCATTAGGTGGCTCCCTTCATGTATCATGTAACCAGTCCTTACAAACGTCAAATGTTCAAGTGCTTAACACTTCCTTCCTTCCTTAACACACTCAGAAATGTTTCAAAAATAAATAAATAAATAAATCACCACCCCCTTAACTCGAAGTGCTCTGAAAATCTATCTTTTGGGAGCTTAGAAGAAAGGCTAGGTGGATCGAATTGTTGAGGCGATCCCCCCCTCCCTACCCCCTCTATCTTCCATCACAGTTCTGTTTACCACACTTGTCACCTAGATAGTGAATCTAGGTGGCAGTGTTTTAAAGAGCAGGTCAGCCAGTGCTCCTAACCACTGAGCCTGGAAGCAAATCCTCCACCTTTGATTTAGCAGCAACAACAAAAATTCTAAGTGAGTCTTGATCCACCTCCCACCCGTCACTGGCCTGGTTACACTGTTGGGGGGGGGTGTTTATAAAATACACCTTGGTTCAGGCTACCACCTTCCTTGGAACCGTCCCCGGCTCTCTCTGACCTGAATACTTATTCCTGTGTATCTTATGTTTGAAACCTTCATCAACCTCCTGTTCCTCTCAGCCGCAGACATATTTAATACAGTCCCACTCTGAGCTCACTTTACTCTGTGGAAGCGTCCAGGCAACTCAAAGCCTTGGTCTCCTGATCGTTCTTCAAGCTCACGTTCCCTTTCCCCTCATTTTCCCCAATCAAAATGTAATTCATCCCCTAAGGCATGAATTAAGTTTCACCTTCTAAAGAGCACTGTGAAGACTCTCAAAGGGGATTAACCACCCCTTCTACACATGGAATAACTGCCTGGTTTGTCTGTACATTTGTAATGGTTGATTGTTTCCAAGCACATTTCTGCTGCTAGTCCATTAGTTCCCTGAAAGTAAGGTCAGGAACTTGTTCCTGGGCCCAGTGGTTAGGAGCACTGGCTGTTCTTCCAGAAGACCCAGGCTTGGTTCCCATCGCCCACATGGTGTCCCACAGCAGCCCACAACTCCAGTTCCAGGGCATCTGACGCCCTCTCTGGCTTCCAAGGGCACCGTATGCACATAGTACACATGACACATGTAGGCAAAATATTCAGTCACATAAAAGAAAAATAAATCTTCTTTTTAAAGAATGTGGTTGTCACAGTGCTGAATGCAGGATCTTACAGCAGGAGATCAATAAGAAAGATGTGTGAGCCACCAGTAGTTTAACCAATGGAGTGAGATGCAAGAAGGGTATAAGTTTGGAAAGTTGTCTCAGCCCCTGCAAAGCTAAGAAAGCAAATAAGTGAGCTTTAACTACCAATGTACACTTTACTCAAAGTCAAAAAAAAAAATTGTCTCCCCTGGGAATAGTGATAGCTTATCCTTACAACTGGATTCCTTAAAGGGCTGAATTGGTCATGGTTTTCTAGAACAGTGTATAGAATAAATGAAAACATATATTGTTAGGATTCAAGAATCACCAGAGAACCATACACCAAACTCAAATAGTATGCAAAAAAAAAAAAAAAAAAAAAAAAAAAAAGGTCAGGGGAATTTCCTGCATCCAGGGGTATCCCCATTCAGGAAGGGAGACACAGGTATGTACTTTGCAAGGTCAATTTAAAGCCTGTTAGGGCAGGAGTGGGTGATTTTTACTTTTTTTTTTTTCTCCCTTGATTGGTTGGGTTTATCTCCAGGCGTATGGGTGCCTTTATGGTTGGTTAGGGCTCTGGGGGTTTTCAGATTGACTGCTCACAGCTATGGTTGGTTGACCACAGGTTCCTAGAGCTGGGTTCTCATTTCTGGGAAACAGAAACTTAGGCCTAGTTTCCCAAACTGCCAGTTTTCAGCCTGTCATGGAGTCAGCTCTGGCTCACCCAGTCCTCTCAATATGGGATTTATTAGAATAGCTTACAGGCTATGGTCCAGCTAGTCCAACATTGGCTGTCTACCAAAGAGACATCCAAGAATCCAGTAGTTGTTCAGTCCACAGGGCTGGAAGTATCCACTGGTCTTCAGAATATGCCAGAATATATGCCAAAATCTCAAAGACCCAGGCTAGAATACCAGTGAAGAAATGGACTTGCCAGGTAGAGCAAGCAGGCACAAAGAGCAGGTTTTCTTCCATGCCCTTTAGGTTGTCAGCAGAAGGTTGCCCAGATGAAAGGTGGTTCTTCCCACTTCAAAAGATCTGGATTAGAAGTGGATCTTCCTGCTTCAAATGATCTAGGTGAGAAAAAAAACCCATCATGGATATACCCTGCCTCTTGGATTTTAGTTGATTCCAGATGTAACCAAGTTGATGACCAAGAACAGCCATCACAAGAGTTAATGAAGGAAGCTACTTCTCTTCCTTTTGCACCCATCTTGTACTACAGTCCTTTGAGTCCACTTGCTTAAGTCCCACTATATGGAGGTGTTTAACAAGCCCCTGTACAACGGCCAGTCAGCAATGACTTTCAGACCACAGTGTTCTGTGCACAGGGCTCAGAGCTTTCCAGAATAAGTCAAGATCTCAGTATCACACACCAAGGAACAATATGAGAAACACCAGCACCTACAAGGACTAGGCAGAAATGAAGCTTCAAGAAAGACTCACTTCTTCAAGTGGAGTCCTTTGAAGAGACCAGGGTGAGTGGGTCACAGGGAGCACAGCCCAGCAGACATTCCTGTGAAGGCTACAGGTTACAAAATATTCCACTTGGAGGACAACTCTGTGCTTGGCTCTGGAGGGAAGTTGACCTCTAGTGACTCTCAGCAAGCCAAGAAGCTTGGATCCCAGCTACACTGAGCTGTGCCTTAAAAGTCATCAGAGGGAGTTAATTTTCAGACCATCTATCATACCTTGCTGGTAACAACCCTGAGCAATAAGAGGACTGAGAAGTTTGGAGGAGAGAGATGCCTTTGTCTCTCTCATTGTGTCCTGGGGTACTTAACAAGAACTGATTCTGATCGTCTTGAAATTGGCATGAAGTAAGAGACTTCAAGGACAATGCCAAGTGAAAGTAAGATTGTACGAAGCTCTGAGTGGCAGAGGATGCCCAGCTGGTGTGCACCGTGCATCAGAAGATAGCTCCTTTGTCCCGCGCACTTAAATAGAGTATGTAAAGTTTGAGGGTGGTCCTGCTTAAGGTGGCAGAACTTTGAGCATAAACAGTTAAATTCTGAAGAAAAGGGGAAAAATATTTTCTAAGACAGCTCCATGGCTCCCTTGTTTTGGGGGAGTGGCCACTACTCTTGCCTCCTTCAAATTTGCCTGGAAAGTAGATCCACAGCTGATGTCAGAAAGAAAGATACATTAAAAACTAATGTTCAAAGCCTCTGCTGCACATCTGGGGAGCTCTCTGGGTCTTTTTTACCAACCCCCTGCCTCTCTTTCTCTTCAGCACAGAAGAAAAACAGAACATAGAATCCTGAGGCACAATGCAAAAACCTCTCCCATGCAGCTTGTATGATCAGAGATGATCAGGACTATGGGGACAATCAGGGTCCTCAGCTGAGAAGGGTGCTGATGCTCACATCCAGGAAACGTCAGGGCCGAGAGCCACTGAGTAAGGAGGCGGGAAGCATAGACCTCTCCAATAGTTTGACTAAATTGTCCGCCAAGGCCTTGCAGCATAATAATTATATATCTAGGTTTGTATTTTTCTCATTAAGGAAAACAGTCATCTATAAAAATAACCGTAGGAGACAACGAGGAAGATAAGTTCCCTAAGATTTATATGCAATCCCTTTTTGATGTACATGAAAAGAGAGGTCTTCCTGTCAGGAGGAGTGGAGATGGTCTCACCCAGGAGAAGGCACTTGGACTGTTTGTCTTTGAGGGTTTTGACAGGCAAAGATGAGGGAAAGGGCATTTGAAGAAGACAGCAGTGTGAGAATAGACAGTTTAGTTTGGCTGATGGACAAGTACATGAAAACTGAAAGTCATTTACAAAACAAAACACACACATGCACGCACACACGCATATATGTGTGCAGACACACAGTCCTCAAATCTTCCCGCACAGGAACCAAGAAGCTCAGATTGTCCAGAAAATGATAGACATCACTGAAAGTCTGTCGGGTGGGGGGTGGGTGGAATCCACACTGTAGGAGTTTCAACAGGTCGCTTTCCAGCTGAGAAGGCATGTAATAAATTAAGGAGAGGGAAGAGGCAACATCATTTGAGAGATTTTTGCAATAATCATGTCAATGGGGAAGCTAGTTTGACCCAGTGGTAAAGACACATCAAATGATGTCACTGTGCCATTAACCGTCTAGAGTGGAATAAGCTGAGATTTTAAAAAGCCAATCATGCAGAGCTAATAGAATGAGCATTTCAAATGATAATGAATCCCTCCTTTTTTTCTTTCCACTTCAGGGAACAAAAAGCAAAGTGTTGGGTGGTTGGATTTTCTAAGGGGCTAACACAACTATGGATAGAAGGGCCAAGCATCCACTCCTTATCAGAAAAACTGCAACTCTGGCAGCCATAGACCCGGTCACAAATCTTTAATTATACATTACAATAAGAGTCCCTAGAAAAAATGGTGAATTTGTTACTTTTCTCATTGCTAAGCAAAATGCCCAAAATGAGCGACTTGGAGGGTTTATTTTGACTCACGGTTTGAGAGGACATCTACAAATGCACATCTACAAATGCAGCAGGAAAATCGTGGTGGCCAGAGCATGAAGCGGCTAACCATACTGTTTCCATAGTCCAAACCCAGAGAGAGATGAATGCTGACATTCATGCTAGCACCTTTTCCCATTCATTCTACCCAGGAACTCAGTCCATGGGGTTGTGCAGAGCAGGTCTTCCCTCCACAGGTCTTTCCCTCTAGAAACACTGTCACAGACACACCCAGAGGGGTGTCTCCTGCGTGATTCTAAAACCAGTCAAACTGACAGTGAAGATTGACCATCTAAAACACCAATGGTTCCTTTTTTATTTAATTCTCTATTTCTGGACTAGAGAGATTAAGAGCACCTGCCCCTCCTCCACAGTCCATGTTTCTTTCTCATTTCATGAGGTGATGAACCCTTTCTAGCAAGACTCTTTCATCTGCAAACGACAACATCTCATCTCAAAAGCTTCAATGAGACAGAAGTTTGGGAGTTCATGGGACTGAAGTCCATAAGTGACTGACTTCACATCTAGACCATTTAGTGAGATGTTGTACCTTAATGTCTCACAAAATTTCAGCCTGTTTTTCTTACAGTTTTGGTCCATTTTTAGTCATGCTATCCTGATAGTATCAAGATAGTTCTCAACAACTCCGGTGACCTCAACAATGCCAGCAAAAGTCTACAGACACTTGCTTTCTAATGACAAAAAACCAAAAAACAAACAAACAAAAAACAAACCATAAAGGAAGAGGATATATGGGAAGAGAGAGGGGATTGGAAGTAGGGAGGGAGGAAGAAAAGGAAAATGAGATAGAAAAAAAGAAGGAACAGGAGGGAGGGTGGAAGGGAAGGAGGGAAAGAAAAAGAACACAACAGCAGGAGTTAAACCCGACTGTCATCCATGACTAAGGCGTGCGATGCTCTGATCAGCTGATCCAAGACCGCCTGCTTTCTCCTGAGCATGAATCAAAAGTGGAAGAGAGACATTTCCCCACAGAAAGTTCTCAGGGTGCTACAAAGAGAATAGGGAATGGATGGTGAGGTTGAAAGCCAGCAGATGTCCACAGGGTCATGTCGTCAAGCAGAGAGGCAACATGAGCAAGTTGGATATCTGGCTTCAAGCAAGAAACTTAATTATAATTTTTAAAATGTTGCCTTTTAAAGCTATTTTATTGGAGCATGTGATGCATCACCAGACAATCCTCCTGTCAGCCTCAAAATAGTCTAATCGCAGGTGTACTGCATATGAATAGATATGAACGGTGAATTTCCATGAGAATTCCATTCCTTTGGCAGCTGGTGTAAGAGAGCATTGAAGAGCACACCCAGGCTAGAGGCCAGGCTCTCCTGTCTGCTGCACTTGAGGACTCTCCACCAGCACAGTTTGAACCAGCTCTCAACTCCTCGGGTGTTTAAGATTTCATTGTGGATGAAGTACACCTGAACGTATCCGCTCATAAACACCTCATTTCTGTTTCTGGCTCAAGATGAAACAGTGGTTACCCACAGGAATAGCTAGCTACTTAGCAGCATATGTTCCCCCACTTAGCCCCAAGGCTTATTTTAAATAATATCTCCCTTTCTCAATTATTTTTCTTAGGTGTTTTAATATTTCAAACCTCACACCTGATACGAAGTAACTAAACTTGCCAAATATATTAATTGAACATCTGATTTCTCAACTTTGTTCCAGCTTCTGTTAACCTCATCTGTCCATAACTAGCGCCTTTGGTTAGGTTTTCTTTTTTCCCAGTTTACAAATGCACAATCACATGAACACATACACACACTCATAGTCCTCACGGGTGTAGTCCAACAAGGTATACTGCTTACTTGCAGAGCTATCTGTTGAGAAATGTGGAGCTCGACTCAGTAGAAAGGGAGCTGTGATCAATTAGTGATGTCTGCCATGAGCACAGGAAGAGAACATGGTATGTATTCTATCGTCCCAGACACATCCTAAAGTCAATCCTAACCAAACTCTAAAGAGACTCTAGGAGTTCCATTCAGGAGAACTCAGTGTTCAGTCTCTTCCAGGCAAGCAGGAAGCCAGGCCATAGGCTACTTACTACTCCCGGCCTGGGGGAATCACCAGGGCCTGAGCTAGGTACAGGGCACAGGGAGAGTCAGAGCAGTCAGGGGCTGCAAATCATATTGTTGAAGTGAGGTAAAACAGTTACCGACCCAAAGGTAATAGACATAGTGGGGAAATCCAAACTCACAGAAACAGGAGGGAACCAGGGAAATGAGATCAAAACAATAGGGTTCAAATTGAGGAATAGGAAGTGGAACCTGGAGGAATTCCCCGGGCTGTGGAATCAGAGACACAGCTGCTTATGGGGTTGTTAACCAAGTGCACAGACGGAAAGGAAGCCATTAAGGGTAAGGCTTAGCTCTTTCACTGAGCATCAAAGCATCTTGCTCTTGGACCAGTTCTGATCTTGAGCCCTGTTGCTAATGACAACACCTTGAGCTATTCCCCAAACCCAAGCCCATTCATGTGCCCACATCCTGGGATTGCCCTTCCCTACCAGATGTGGGATTCCCTGTTCCTCCCTGTTTTTCCAACTCCTTACCCTTCATCATTGTGGAACAGAAATTCTGTACCTGAAGTCCATGGTATACCAGTTAGCTACCAATAGGCTTCACTGGCATTCTACAAATAGTTACTAGGGCCACTTGTGATAGAAGGAACCCAGTGGCACATGGTTGCTATCTTCATAGAACTTTTAAGCTGGTGAGAAAATGGATGCTCGTGGAAAAACCAGACAAATAAGAGTAAACTTGTAACTGTGGTAAATATTATAAAAGGAAAACATATTTCTTTACTAGAGCTACCTAACATAGTCAGAGAGGTCAGGGAAGCCCCACTTGAGGAAATGAAAACAAAACAAAAACAAAAACAAAAAAACCCGCTAACCACCCATTCACCCACCTACTCAGGTATTAAACAGTAAGTGTGAGCCTTCCCATACTAGATGCTGCTCTCATGTCAGGGATCTAGCGGTGAACAAAACATCTCATCTATCACAGAGTTTGCATTCTAAGTGCAGAATGAGATGAGTAGATATTTAAACAATCCAATAAAATAATGACAGTTATCAATCAGATTTGAATTTCCATAACGAGAATCAAAGAAAGAAACATGGATTCTGGGGCAGTTAAGAACCTCTGTGATGGAATATACGTGACATAAGGAGGCCAACCTCATAGTTTGAAAGGAGAAACTTTTACCCAGAAGGTCAAAAGTCATTAGAAAGACTGAGGCAAAAATGAGCCTATTTTCTTCTAGGGATGCTAAAAAGACCAGTAACACGAGAGCCCAGAGACAAAGCCAACCTCACCAAATAAATAATTGGAGTTTGACTTGAAAACATGCCCAGACAGCTAGCTTATGGATGTGTGGTTCTTCCATCCCTGTTCGATAGGACTGTAATGTGAACGTGAGACTTGTTGCACATGTCTGTTTGGGCATCAAGCTCCCCAGCAGTTTGATGGGTCAGTGTGGAACCAGCTGGGGCCTCCCTGAAGCCTATCGTGAGTGTGAATGGGACCCCTGATAACATTGTTCATTTGGTCACTTTTCACTCCCAGAAGCAATGAAGACAAATAATTGGCTTCCTGAAGGAAGGAGACGTGAGTCTTGGAGCGTTTCTGCGTTGAATGCCTTCAAAGGTTCACAGCCACAAGCTTTCAGGGGACTTCAGGGGACTCATATCTCTCCTCCTTCTGAAAGTGTAAGTTTTTCTTGTGGTCCATTAAATTTTCAAAAGGCCCGTGGGTTCAAAACTAGCCTATGTTATTGCAATTTGCAACAAGGTGAGTACCTGATTTCAGAGATAGCCCAAAATTAAAGTAAGAAGCATCTGTGCTTTGTCTGCATGTAGCCACAGAACCCTGAAAAGGTTGTTGTATGGTCTCTCTGGAGTAATTTTTTACCCAAGTAAAAAAAGTCTTCCCAGGGATAATAATTGCATAGTGTCCTTTCAACTTTACATTGATCCAGATACTCAGAATGTTATAACCTGACTTGTCAATAAAGTCTTTGAAGATGTCAGTAGTTTAGATGAGACCCTACCGAATGAGTGTGGGGCATAAATCTGATGACTGGCGTCTTTATAAGAGAAAGGAGAGGGAGACTCAACACCGGTACCTACACAGGTAAGATGGCAACATGGGACAGAGCCACGGGTAACGAACCTACATCCAAGGAACACTGGAAACCAAGAGGAGCTAAGAAGGCACAAGAAATGATTTTCCCTCGAGCTTCCAGAAGGAGAGTGGCCTTGAGTACCTCAATGTCAGATTTGGGACTTGTAGAACTGTGAGAGAATACACTGTTGTTTTAAGTTTCACTGCTAATCCACACCCCACCCACTGCTCGTGACAATTCAGTTGCAGACCTATGAAGTGAACACAACAGCTACTGAAATCTGTGACCTGGCGCAAGAAAAGAAAGTCAGACGGTATACTATACTTACATTAGCAGAGAGGGAGGCTGAGTGCCCATTTGATGCGTCTAACTACAGAGGCTCTGAGTAAGGAAGTGATCCTGCAGAGTAGCTGGACCTCTCTAAACTCAAGGGGTGACGGGGTGAGAGAGTGTAATGTCGTACATGTGACAGAAAAGCAGGAGTTGGGGGAAGGGACCAGCGAGATGACCATGGGTGGGATGGGAAAGGATAGTGGGGCTGTGGAGATGAATAAGAACAACGTATAATTATCTAATGTATATGAAAAGTCACAATGAGACCCATTGCTTTGTATGCTAGCTACACAATTTAATTAAAGGATTGAGCCATTGGCATTAGTCTAAATCGAGTCCTAGCCTTGTCACAGAGCACAGTATGGTTGTCCCTTGGTGCCCTGGGTTAAGGACCCCTTGGATACAATTTTCTCAAAGTGCTTATACTTCCTGGGATATTCAGGCCCCACTTGTAGGGTAGTGTAGCACTTACATCCAGACTACTGTGCACTGAGACTACCCAAGATACCTACTGCGGCAGAAATACTACTTAAGTGACTGCTAGAACTTCATCTTCATGACAAGAAAAACAATATGGAAATCAGGTGTGGTGCTATACATGCAAAACCCCAGCCAAAGGCCAGCAGCAGAAAGAGACTGGGTCAGAGAGGCTTGGGCAGGGAGGCCGGATTAGGGAGACTGGATCAGGGAGACTGGGTCAGGGAGACTGGGCCAGGGAGGCTTGGGCAGGGAGACTGGGCCAGGGAAGCTGGGGCAGGATCAGACACTTGAGGTCAGCCTAGGTTACCTAGTGAGTCCTGTCCCCAAAACAAAAATTGTAAATATAATAAAGCAAATAAATAATAAAGTAAATAAAAAATAATAAAGTAAAATATTTTAAAGTCTGTGTATGTATAATTCAGACAAAGGGTTTTGTCTGTTTGTTTGGTTAGTTTGTTTTTTTTAAAGAAATGTTTTGAGCCTTTAATTGAATCCTTGGCTGTTCAAGCCCAGTTGTTCAGAACCAACACACACTAGAGAGAGGTACAGCTCCGCCCTGAGCTCAGTCATCCCTTAACTGGGTGTTCTCTCTTTCTCTCTTTCCCTCTTTCCCTCTCTCTCTCTCTCTCTCTCTCTCTCTCTCTCTTCCTCTTTCCCTCTCTCCCTCTCTCCCTCTCTCCTTCTCTCCTTCTCTCTCTCTGCCTCAGTGTCCCTGCTTATATAGCAAGACCAAATTATCTAGTGCTTTCATTCATTTTCAGTCTTTCTGGTGTTGTCTGTGTGGTCTTTGTTTGTTTGGTTTCCAATTGCCAGGATATCACTATATAGACCAGGCTGATCTCAAACTCACAGAATCCACCTGCCTCTGTCTGTCCAGTGCTGGGATTAAAGGTGTAGGCCACCAGCCCAGTTTCGTTCTTAGTCTTAGAAAATAATTCCATGTGAAGAAAAGATTAAAGACACTGTGGAAATTTCAAAAGAAAGCCATGGTACCTACAAATCAGATTTACAGTGTTGACCTTGATAAAACCACACACACACACACACACACACACACACACACACACACACACACTATTCTTTTATTTCTACAATTAGTGCATCTGATCAAAACAAAAGCTAGGTGTCTTTCACTAAAATCACATTTTTCTTCTTTTTAGATACAAAAAAAAAAATTTAAAACCATTAATGCCTCATGTTTGCACAGGATCTCCGGACCGAGGCCTTCCTGTACAGTATTTTTATAAACCGTATGTGTTTCTAATTTTTGGCAGGTCACATAAAAGTGCTAAGCTGTCTAGGTCATTGGCATTACTGGAGCCCATCAAAGTGACACAGGGGTTTCAATAATAAACTCAGTTTTTTTGTTTCATGTACGCGTGTGTTACACGCAGGAAGGTCGGAGGTTTTAGTCTTAAAGGATATTGCATCACCCTGTGGTGCAGCAAATACGAAAACCGAGTCAAGGCAGAATCTAGAGTAAAATCCGTGTGTGCTAAGGTGGTGTTTATTAGGATCTGTGGCAAACTCGTGTTAGAGGCCAGCTCTGCCTGGACACTGCACTAAGTGCCCTCAAGCTTTAATTCCCATGAGCCTCTGCAGCCTGAGCATTGCAAGTGAGTAAACCAATGATTCACTGTGCTCACTCTTCTCAGGCTGCGTTTCATGCTTGCCTACTCCACAGGGGCATCCAGAGCTCTTCATCCATGTCACTGAGGGGATCCACCAACCATCGCTGTACCTCCTCTTAGGGAGACTGTACCTCATCTTAGGAAAATGTCCTAAGGCCATACCGATCGTTGGCATATGTTTTCATTGTCAGATACATGATCTGTTGGCACACACTTAGGAAAGAAAGAACCAAGCTTATTTAAGCTTTGTTTCTGGGCAGTGAGCTTCAAGTCAAATATTTAATCTCCTTCCAATACAGAATCCACTCTCTTCCCTCACTCCCCCAAAAATCTATGGTACTATTTTCATTGTGTGTTCCTGTATTGTAAAGAATATATGTATATTTCAAAATACCTGGAAAAGACCTAAGAATTGGGTCAAACTCATTTTGAATCATGTATTGCTATGTCTTACTCCTTGGAATTATTTGAAGTCTCGGGGACTAAAATGACCCTCTGTAAAAATCCTTGAAAGCCTCAGTGTGTGGGGAGTGGGGGGACCGCTGTGGTCAAGGTTGATTTTCTTTGACTTCTAGATACTTTTTTATGCTGAGGACATCCCTTCTAGCTCTTGGGAGACAGACTCCTTTGGATTCAGGAGAAAATGGAACAACCTTCAAGGCTGGTGTGTCTGCAAACAGAGAGAGCTGCATCTGCAGCCACTAAGCTCTGATCAGACCATTTAGGCCTTTGTCCTGTGCAGCCTCCACAGTGGACTCAAACTCATGCTCTCCAACACACATTCTCAAAGACTGTTGGTCTTCTAAAGAGAATGGCATTCATGGCTGCAGGCATGCTTTCCTCGTGCTGTAAGGTTTCCCAGGTTTGTGTCAGGTGAGGGGGGGGGGTCTTAGATCCAGCCATATTTGCATCGCTCCCAAAAGGAATCTTATCCCACTTCCTGGTTTTAGTTTTTTTGTTTGTTTGTTTTTGTTTTCTTTTGTTTTTTAATCAATCTCTTTAAGAGAGGACAGAAATTAGTTTAGGATTCCCAGTCATAAATATAAAAAACAAAAAACAAACAAACAAACAATCAAGAAGGGGGCTATTTGCTCTGTGGAAACAGGCCTCATCTCTCTTTCATTTGTTTCTGTAATCCAGGAACCTATGACCCCAAGCACGTGCCCATCTGCCTCAAAGGGCTGACTTAGTTTTTGAGGCATTCGAAGTTATCAAAGGGCACAAGCAGGGAGGGGCGCCAGGGTGGGAGTGGACGTGCAGACAGAACCTGCGTGTGTAAGCATTCTTTCCAGAGGAAACCTGGCTAAAAGGCTGATAAACCCCAATCTCTCCTCACAGCTTGCCTTCAGAGCTCCTTAATGCACTCCTTCATTTGTTCATCAGCACTTTATGAGAAAACAAACAAAAACATGGCCTGCTTCCTCACTGTCAGCACATCAGGGCACTTCCTGCTCAGAGTCCAGCCTTCCACCCTAAGAGTCAGGGGCAAGACCTCTGTCTTGCCTGCTTTTTAATGGCTCTTTCTCAAGCTGAGTTCCATGGGTCTATTCAAATCTGAAAACCTCCTAGGTGGGGGTCACAGATCACTCCCATCCCTTGCCCCATGTTCTATCAGGCATGGGGCTCAGGTCTGGTCTACTGCTCTAGAAAAATCAAGGAGTAACTGTCCTCATGGAAACTGCTTTCTCCCACCACACCTCTCTCTCTCTCTCTCTCTCTCTCTCTCTCTCTCTCTCTCTCTCTCTCTCTCTCTCTTCTTCTTCTTCTTCTTCTCCTTCTTCTTCTCCTTCTTCTCCTTCTTCTTCTCCTTCTTCTTCTTCTTCTCCTTCTTCTTCTTCTTCTTCTTCTTCTTCTTCTTCTTCTTCTTCTTCTTCTTCTTCTTCTTCTTCTCCTTCTTCTCTCTCACCCCTTTTGGAAAGAAAAGGAAAAAAGAAAGAAAAAAAGAGCACACACATACACACACACACACACACACACACACACTTAAAACTGCCTTTTTGCTAGTTTTGTGTAATACCCCAAATTGCATGCTTTTAGAGGATTTTCAAATCAATCTACTTCTTTTAGGCTCTTCACTAAATCCTACGGTTTCACCAAAGAAGAAAGAAAAACCATAGCAAATATGAGAGCTTGCTGGGGTTTGGGGTGGGTCATGACCCTTGAGTTTAAACTCCCAGGCAGCTGGGCGGTGGTGGTGAACGCCTTTAATCCCAGCACTTGGGAGGCAAAAGCAGGCAGATTTCTGAGTTCAAGACCAACCTGGTCTACAGAGTGAGTTCCAGGACAGCCAAGGCTATACAGAGAAACCCTGTCTCGAAAAACCAAAAAAACAAAACAACAACAACAACAAAAAACTCCCAGGCAGCAACCAAAAATAGGTCTGGCATGAGGTTCTCTCCTATTGGGAAGATGGGTGTATTTAAAGAGCGGTCTGTGACACAGAGTCTAGCTGGTGAGTGTAGCCAGAATTCTGATGGGCATTGTCGTATTTCAGTGACTCAGGGGTTTGCTGGGCACCCACAATACTGAATTCAAGTGGCATGGGCTGGGTCTGTGATTCTGGCACATACTATATTTGAGGCCTTAAACAAGTTGCCTAATGTCTTTTTCCTGGGTATTGGGTGTTAGGTGAAAAGCGAAGGCCAGTCATCCCAGGCTCAAGAAGTGTTAGATATTATTAGTGAGTTCACACGTTTATTACGCTTTGCAGATTATGGGTATGAGCCGAAAAGGCTCGTTTTGGTGGTGGCCTGGGTTGATTTTGACAGACAGAGATAGCATCACATACACAGTGGGAACTGACATATTTGTAAGGAGTAGAATTCAGTACACGATGCATCTGTCTGAGAGCGTGTAATAGAAGTTCGTCATCACCGAACAGAAGTAGAGCAAGCTGTTGGCAGGAGCCTGGGGCTTCAGCTTCTGAGCTAAAGGCCTGGAGAAAGACTGAACAGTATTATCTGTGTGGTTTGTGACCTCAGACACAGCCTCTTCATGTCCTCCTTTCAAACAATAAAGAGAGATGAACTAAAATGTATTAAATATTTCTGAACAATCTTATTTCACTGGAAGATCCTATGATTCAACTTGATGCCACAGACTGTTTGAAGTTAGATGAAAGAGAGTAACACCCCCCCCACAGTGATGACAGACAATTCAATACTGTATTATTTAGACTCTGAAAATATACTACTGTTCAAAAAGGCCTTTAGCCCCATCCCTCTAATTAGATTCAAAACTCTTTGCAGACAGGGACAATGCACACATCATCCTTATTTCTCAGTGTGCGTAGCAGAACATTTAGTGTGTGGTAAACATCTGTCTTATGCTAAGTGGAATTTAATTCCATACCCTGTGCCAAGTCAACCATTCCACAGCCCCGTCATCTTCCCGGGTGCTTACTGCTAGCCTACCTCATATAGGCTTTCAGGACATGAACCAGATACAAGACTCAGTAAAGCTTATGTGTAGCTTTTTACTCACTCAGGGGGCTATTCAATAACCAAGATGTGCCAGATACCACCCTGTCCTTAGGGACATTCTGTGCCACCATGGCAACCCTGAAAGACCACAGGCACGCAATGAGTACCTGCAAACCATCGTGAGACGTTAATCTAGTACCTGCACTTTTCTTCCCTAATGGAAGAGCTCTGCAGATCATCTTTCGAGTTTCGTCAGTATTCTCTCCAGGTGACAAGTGTAATTTTGCTCAGCTTTAGATTAACAGCAACCATACACATGTATAGGTTTATGTATATACACATCTAAAACCTAAGCCTTCATCAAATGATCCTTGGGACTTTCTGAAAGCAGACATATTCTGCACTAGACTGGTGATGCCTGTTGCTAGGAGCCCTTGACACTTCTTAGCGGGTCCTGCTGCTCTGTTTCTGGTCTTAAGTGCTGCGTTCCAAAACACTCTGGGATCTGTCAATTATCGGTAAACCAACTGACAGGTATCCAGTGCAGACCACGAGCTGACACCTCTTCACCCACACGGCTGCCCTTGGATGATGCTGAAGAAAGTAAAAGCTCATCATCTGTGGATGGGTGGGTGCCTGAGAGGGGCTGCTCTGTGGTTCCTGGGGCCAAAGGGCCGTTGGAGATTTATCACTCCAGCGCTTATCAGCCACAAAATGGTTTTCCTCCATTTAAGCAGCAGCCTTTTTCCCTCCTGTGGCTCCATTCCCAGTTGCCAAGGTTCTCTGAATGCTAATCAGGAGACAGAGCGCTCTCTGATCTTGTAAAGTGCTCCCCCAGCAATCAGGCAAAGGGAGGTAGGGTGCAAACATCAGCAGCCCGGGTCTCAGTGAAAGTTCCATACAAAAGTGACCGCTTCACACTCCGCATCTGCCCCTGCAAAGAAAAAACGGGACTGAGCAAGTTTTGGGGTTTTATTTTCTGTCGAAAATGTATATGTTTAAAAATAATAATAAAAGCAATATATCCATGAATATAAAAAGGAGGACGATTGAGATGCTCATATCAGGAACCTACGGATAACACACATGGACAAAATGAGATTCAATGAAAAACATTTGAGATGGAAAGAAATGTGGAGGTTTCTAAGCAGTGTGAATAACGGCATCTAGGGGTTTATTTAGCCAATGAGACGATCAGCAACATTGTGCTTGTCAGCTCTTGTAACAAAGGTACCGTGGTTTACTGGACAGAAAAATCAACCTGGAATTAACCAGCCTTTGCCGAAATTTACTGTTTATGGAAGCCCTTCCCAACTTCATAAAGAACAAATCTTACAAAGTCAGATCTCTTCCCTAAACTTTATTTCTTAAAGCCTTGGGCAGAAAGAAAAAGAATCTGTTCTCCTGCTCATTTTAAGCTTCTGAGCCATCAGTAGTATTTACAGGAACCATGAAAGGCAACCAAACAACAGACTGTTTTATTTGAATGCCAGTGGAACTCTGACTAGTGGCTTCTGTCACCCAAAATAAAAATAAGCCACCAACTTCGATTCCATTCAGAGTATCACAGAATCTCAGGGCTAGAAGTATCCTTGAGAGGTCACAGAGAAATCGAAATTTTGGAGACTATTTGTGTACGTGTAAGCAAACCTCGAGAGAACAATTCTCGATCCACATTAGTCAAGTAGGGATTCAGAAGGGCCCTGGCGCTGGTCAGCAATCAGATGTCATAGCTCCCAGAAGATAAGATAAGAGCCTGAACCAGGCTTAGGGGCTCAAAGCTGAACTCAAACCCTGCGTAGCCTCCTGGGAAGGCTGGTCGTTGCAGCTCAGCACAACTGCTTCTGAATTCTTAGTCATTAGCACTAAGTCTGTTTTTAATATTAATTGCCAGGGGTCAAGTTCAGACGCAAAAAAGCGTAGGTGGGTGGGTAGTTACAACCTGATGTGTTTATCTCTTCAGCACACACTTTCTGCGGCAGGAGTGTGCCCGAGGTCGCAGCAGCTGTAGGAAGTTGTTTATCTAGCCTCTTGACCTTTGTGGAGTGTGAGGAGACTGTAAAAATCACAGTTTTGAATTATAGGAATCCTCCAGTTGAGCCAGCAGCCAGCAGCCAGCATCTTAGCATGAGTCAAGACACCCCGATGAAGGCATCAGAAGGTCAAGAATGAATGACTGCACCCCAGTGGCATCTGTGAAAACAGCCCTAGCCCTGACTTACAGTACGAGTTTCCAGAAACAAGGCACCCATTCAGCACCCAGAACATACTTCTTGCACTCCTACTGTGTGCAGGGCACAGTTAAAAGGCATTAGACAAAAGCATTCTAATACCGCATCTGGGGCTCTCCTGACCTTTCAAAACAGCAGTTGATGTTTGCAAATTTGCTCTTCAAAAGTCTCAAAAGTTATAAATTGTGCCAAGATGAGATATGGTTCAAAAACCTCAGGTCTTTTTTATTAAGAAAAAAATTTATTTAGGGGGAGACTATGACAAATAAAAAATTTAAAGAAAGATAACAATTTTCGCCAGAGCAGGAAGCTGCACCTAAGCTTAAGGGTCACACCGCTTCTGCTCTGAGGGGTCCCCTGCTCCTGCCTGCAGAGATTGCACTAATTTGCAAGTGGGACCTGATCTATCAACCTAATCACTCACAGAGAAATAATAACAATGTCATTAGGGGAGTTTCCAAAACAAGCCAGTTCCTGCTTGAAAGTCAATCCCTCAGAAGCATGCTAAGCGTTATTTTTGTTATGACATGTGGATGAAGTCACAAAGGGTCCTTTGGTTTTTCTCTGTCAACGTCAATGTCCTCTGGGGACCCACTGTAGTGATCTTAAAAGACAAAGGGAAACAAGTCAGGGTCTCCAAAGAGAAGAACTCAGACAATAATAATGTTTAAGAAATCCAGATAGCTTTTCCTTTGGGCCCCGAATAATTAGAAACCCTCCAAAGGATGAGCCTGCAATTGAAATCAGAATGCATGCTCATGTATCTTGGAATCATGTTAATTGACCTGGCATAACCTGATAAATATTTATACACTTAGCTATTCACCTTAAGCTATAAGTAGACATGCAGACCATATGTGTATAATGCAGTTATGGAAGGATAGATAGGTTCTTTGGAACCTAAAATAGAAGAGCAAAAATAAAATTTTATTTCTAGTTGGCATTGTTCATTCATTGCAAGTATCATGTGTGTGTGTGTGTGTGTGTGTGCGTGTGTGTGTGTGTGTGTGTGTGTGTGTGTACATATGCACACATGCACGTACTTGTATGTATGTCCTGTTGTCAGGAATACCAAGGTTGACACATACACCCCTTGCCTTCCAGGATCCCATAATCTAATTGTGTCTTAGAGCCAGCTCATTTGATATGGTTCTCATCAGTTATTTTTCTGTCATAAGAGGCCATTTATCCACCAGACAATGCTATGGTTGGAGATTTAAAACCTGAAATGTCTCGTTTTCTGGTTCCCAAGTGACCTGAAGTTAGGCATGCAGCTCTCTGAGCCCTCAAGTGTTCACTCTCGTGTTCACTCACCTTGGAGAGCTGACATAAGAAGCCTTCCCAGATATGAATAATAACAACCACGGAGTCTAGTGCAACAAGAACACATTAGGTTGATTTGCCCAGCCATAAAAATTATAGATATGTGGAGTCTGAGGAAATTTCTACAGCAGAACTAAAAGAAATAAGAAAATAGTTACAGGTGCTAACGAAGCAAGACAGTTATCTAAGCATAAAAAACCATGTGCTAAAGATGCCCTTGGTGCTCGCTGGGATAGAATATTGCTCCCAAATGGCCCTGCCACCCTCTCCAGAGTCACCAGGGATCGAGTCATGTTCACAGTCATAGACAACAGAATCGCTTTCTGA
Source organism: Rhabdomys pumilio (assembly GCA_030674055.1). Lineage (NCBI taxonomy): Eukaryota > Metazoa > Chordata > Mammalia > Rodentia > Muridae > Rhabdomys > Rhabdomys pumilio. The sequence goes on from JANHMN010000007.1 coordinate 14,854,781, forward strand.
AAACTTTAAGATTCCTGTGAGAGTGAATTGATGGAAGAGAATAGTGTTGCTGAAGGCAAACACCACAGACCTGTGGGAATCACAGATCAACTGTCCATACGTGTAGCAAGCAAATATCCATGCATGTGATGTTAGAAAAAGACACAGCCTAGCCAAACTGGCACGTAGAGTTAAGCATCGCAGTTAGGAGATGGTTTTTCTTTGAAGCAAATTGTTATGGCTTAAATACAGCTTGAGAGTTTCCCAGGGTTCACTGTTGGATGCTTGGTCTTCAGTGGTGGAAATCTTTAAAAAGTGGGATCTAGTAGGAAGTCATTAGGTCATTGGAGACACTCTCAAGATGGATTAAGGAAGTTCTTTGAGACTCCTGAGTTACTTCTCAAGAGAGAGGTTGTTCTAAAAGCCTGAGCTCAATCCGTGAATTGCTCTCTGGTTTCCAGTCCTACCAAGTGTTCTCTCCCTCTGGCACATGCTCTTGCTACTGTGACACTTTCTGCCATAGGGTCTTCAGTAAAATTGAGCTGCTACTGCCGCTTCCATGCTTTCAGCGTCCAGAAATGGACACTAACTATGTTTCTCTCTCTTTTTTTATTGGATATTTTTTTATTTACATTTCAATTATTTTTCCCTTTCCAATTTTCCTCCCCTTAGGAAATCTCCTATTCCATCTCCCCTCCCCCTGCCTTTATGACGGTGCTCCCTCACCCACCTACCCACACACTCCTGTCTTCCAGCCCTGGCATTCCTCCACACTGGGGCATCGAACACCCTCAGGCCCAAGGGCCGCCTCTCCCGCTGATGTCCAACAAGGCCATCCTCTGCCACATATGCGACCGAAGCCATGGGTCCCTCCAAGTCTACTCTTTGGTTGGTGATCCAATCCCTGGGAGCTGGGGTGGGGGGTTTCTGGTCAGTTGACACTGTTGCTATCCCTATGGGGCTGCAAACCCCCTCAGTTCCTCAGTCCCTTCTCCAACTCCTCCGCCAGGGATTCTGTGCTCAGTCCAATGGTTGGCTGCAAGCATCTGCCTCTATATTTGTCAGGCTCTGGCAGAGCCTCTCAGAAGACAGCTATATCAGGCTCTTGTCAGCAAGCTCTTCCCAGAATCCACAATAGCATCCGAGTTTGGTGACTGTATATGGGATGGATTCCCAGGTGGGGCAGTCTCTGGATAGCCTTTCCTTCAGTTAAATACATCTCTCTTTTGACAGTAAGTTCTAGGTCACTTTGGGCTACATAATCTTTACCCACACCCAAAGTAAAATCTCCAAAAAATCTGTCTACCTCTTTCTAGATGTAAAGCGGAAGGAGGGTTGCTCATAGTTCATCCTGATGGCCAAGCGACAAGCATGAGGTGGTAGTGGCGATTAGACATAAAAGAGCATTTCAATAAAACTATAAAGTTCTCAACCATCTGTCACAGAAAATAATTGCAAGAATCTGATAGAATATGTTATGGTATCAATTTAAACACTAGGTAGACTACTATATAGCTGCCTGTAAGGGTGTGAGCAGGAACAGGGAGCCGTTTTCGAACAGTAAAATTCCTAAAACGTCATACAACATTTTGTGTGTTGTGTGCTGCTTGCTAAGCAGAGACCATGACTCTGGCACCAGATGTTGGAACTCAAGGTTAAGACATCATGTAGCATTGGAATATTTAATTCAATGGGAAAATGCTCAGATGATATTTCTGAATGAAAAGGTCCAATGTTAAAAAAATACTCTGTTTAAAGTACTTCTGTGTATGCTTGGAAAAGCATGCACCAAGATGTTAGCCGGGGGTCATATCTGAATGGAAGGAATAGATGTAACTGTTTCAGAATTGGTGTTCTGCTTTCCTGTGGGATGGCCTGAATTTCCTCCATTTTCTGCAATGTTTGTACTGTTTTTACAAAAGAGAAAACAGCAATAAAAGTAGAAGCTGCATATACAGCCTTGTGGAAGAGTTTGTTAATCTGTCCTCAGCAGAACTCAAAATGTGAAGGCTCTAACTCAAGTCTGTTGGCCCCCATTTGTTTCTAGTAGTAGATGTCACAGTGGTCAGAACGACTCTGCTTTGAAACTACTCAGTGGGCAAGGAAATCTGACTGGTAAGCCTGGGGATGAAAGCGCCACCCGCAGGACACACATAAAAGTGGTAAAATCAAGCCAAACATCACACACACACACACACACACACACACACACACACACACACACACTCATACACATATTCATACACACACACTCACACCTACACACACTCACATACACATATTCACACTCACATGCATACTCACACACATACACACCCTCATATACACTCATGCACAATCATACAGTTACACTCACACACATCACAATACATACACTCTCACAACACACACAATAATAATTCCTTAAAAGAAACCATAGCAACCCTTCTTCATGGTAGCCTTCTTTGATTAGCTGAGATACATGTCTTATTATAATCAGTCACTTGAGGGACAGAGAGATGGCACCAGCAGTGAACACTTGTTACTCTTCCAGAGGACCCACACTGGGCAGCTCATAACTACCTGTAACTCTAGATCTAGGAGATCCGATGCCCTCTTCTGGCCTCTGTGGACACCCACACAACATGGCATGTTCTCACACAAAGATCTATAAGTGCAAATAAACCTTCTAAAAATATATTAACTATAATTTTATGTCTGCGCTCTTTAGGTGTGAACTTAGTTGACACGAATCCTTTGGTTAGTAATTGAGGAATGTCAGTTCTCTGAACGTGACTTTTAAAACCCACATAGTGGACACCTCGATTCTGTTTTTGTTGTCTCTAAAGCTTGCCAAAGAGAAGTAGGTATGAAAAACAGCGAGTCTTTCTCCCTTCCCAAATTCAGATTTGTGGATAGAACGTCTTCCTTTCGTTTTATCTACTGTCTCTGTTTCCTTTGTTGCTGGCACTGGAGGGGTTAGATTGTTCCCCACTACAGAGCCTAAGCTAGCCTTGAAATCATAATCCTCCTGCCTCGGCCTCCCAAGTTCCCTGATTATTCTACCATCACCTTTTAAATGCTTTTATTGTAACCTTTTCTTCAAATGTTGGTCGGTGCTAGAGAGGACCCAGGCTTAGTCTCAGCACTCAAATCAAACCACCCATAACTCTGGCTCCAGGGGATCTGATGCCCTCTTCTGACCTCCGCAGACACCAGGCACACATGCAGTGCACATACATGCACACAAGCCAAACACACTCAGCACATACATTATTTAAATTAATATTGACCTGTCTATTAGTAAATATTAACAGCTGTAGAATGAATCTTGAAACAGTCACTAAATGTCATCAGCAAAATGAGTTCAATGCTTGCTGCTGTGTTTGCACACTTGTGTTTGGGACTGTGCATCAGATTGATCCAGCTGCTGAAGAAGACCTGGAAACCCACAGATCTGTCAGGGTAATGGGTGCATGAGAAAGACAAAGAAAAGAATGGACAAGCAAGTGAGCAAGTGAGCAGGATTGGGCCATGAGGTCTTCAGACTGTGCCCCGCTCTGCCACCTGTGAGAGGAGGGGGAAGGAGAGTGCCCTGGCAGCCATAACCCCAGACAACAGCAACCCCTGCTAAAATTTCCATCAGGCTTCATGGACAACCTATCGGGAAGCTTCTCGTTAAAAGAGACATGCCCAGCTCTGCCCTCCTGTCATTTCCTGTCACTGTACAGACTGTTGAAAAAGCAGCCTCAGTGTGAATGCTAACATAGAACCCCAGAGGTACGGCCGTTGGCTGCTGGCAGTTGCCTCCCTGCACCTTGAAAGGTATTCCAAGAGAGACATCCCATCATTACCACAGGGCAGTTTTTGTTTCACACATAAAGATTTATTTATTTGTTGCTTATCACTCAAGGGATGCTTTCTGATAAGGAAATCAATTTGGTGAGAGGTATACTAGAATCAAAGCCAATCTCCCCTCCTAGCACAGAAGAGTCATACCTATTTAGTCATAGTTGTCTCTAATCAATAGGGCCTGGCAGAGCCAGACACAGTGGCACAGGCCTATAATCCCAGCAGTTGAGAACTGAAGGAAGGATAGTTCTGAATTCAAGGCCAGCTTGGGCTTCATAATGAGCTCCAGGCCAGTCAGAGCCTGCAAACTGAGGCTCTGTCTCAAAAGAATGCACACGTACACATTTTATACATAAATACATATATCTGTAAGTACATGTCCCAATTATAATGATGAATTCAAACTAAAATCCTTTTGACTAGCAAATTGTCAAGTCAAAAATCTATTGTTTAAAATTTTACACTTCCAGAGATTTTGTTTAAAATGTATAACTTCATGTCATTGCAGACCCCTGACAGTTCAAAGATACCAATTACTCATGGCAAAGACAGAGCAGAAGCACACCCGTATCAGCAGAGATCTCGTCCTATGAGCTAACATTCAGGGTTTGCTTACATTCTAGGCTTCAGTCCAAGAAACTCAACTTCCATGATCCATTCTCTCAGATATGAAAGTAAACCCGTAAGAGGAATGGCCTTATCCCCCAGAAGTAGAGAGGGAAAGGAGAAAGGTCAAAACTATGGAAACTACGCTGACTTTTGAGACATAGGCAAACAGAACTTCTGGAAGACCTTCACTTGGTGGACCCAAGAGGACAGAAGGGTTTAAGCAATCAAGATTTACAAAAGCCTTCCCTTCCACTATCAAGCCGTGTGTGTGTGTGTGTGTGTGTGTGTGTGTGTGTGTGTGTGTGTGTAAGAGAAAGAGAACTGTGTGTTCCTGGGAGTGTGAGAGTAAGTGCATAAGGGTGTGTGGATGTGTTCATGTCTGAGTGTTGGTCATCTGAGTAGAGCATGTGTCTGAATGTGCGTGTATGAGAATGTGTACGTATGTCAGTGTCTGAGTGAGTCTTATGTCAGTGTATGACGGTGTGCGACTGTGTGTCTATATCTGAGTGTGTGTGTGAATGTGTGTGCCTGAGTGTGTGTCTGTGTGGGAGTATATACGTGAATGTGTTGGTGTGTGTGAACGTTTGCATGTAGGTGTGCATATGGGTGCAAATCTGAACGTGTTGAAATGAACATGTATGAGAGTCTTGGTGTGTGAGAGTTTGTGTGAGAGTGTATGGGTGTGAGGGCATGATTGTGAGTGTGAGTCGTGTGTCTCTCAATGCCTAAATGCATAGTTTATGTGTGTTTGTGTTATGTATGGGGTGATTGTATGTATGTGTTTGTGTGTTGGTGGGTATCTAAGTTGTGTGGGTACGTGTGCTTGAGTGTGTTTGAGTGTGTGTAAGTGTATGTCAAGGAGTAGAGGGTCACCATGTGAGTGTGTGTGTATGAGAGTGTGTCTGAGTGTATACCTCAGTATGTGTGTCTGAGTATTGATGTGTGTCTAAGTATGTCTATAAGTGTGTATGTGTCTAAATGTGTGTGTGTCTAAGGGTGTGTGTGTGTCTAAGTGAGTGAGTGTACATGGGTATGTGGTGATATGAATATACATATATGAATGTATATGTGTGTGCTTGAAGGTGTGAGTGAGTGTATGTTTGAGTGTGTGTGTGAAAATATATGAGTGTGTGTGTATTTGAGTGTGCTGTGTGAATTGCTAGTGTATAAATGTGTCATGTGTGTGAGTATTTGTGAATGTGCATGTTAGTGTGTGTGAGTGTATGTTCACTATACTGAAGTGTTAAACATCCTGAAAACAAATCCTACCACAAGCACCAACCTCAGGCTCGATTCCTAATAACTGAAAATACGAAAATAGGATATTTTTCCTATCCTAAATTACCTCAGGATGTGTCATGCGAATAAATCTGATGGCAAGATTTATTTCTAGATTACTGTGGCTTAGATTTCTTTCATGTACAAAATAATCACCTAACCTAGATAACTCTCTAGCACCTTAAAAAGACAACCAAGCAATCAAAGGAAATAAGAAAATAATGCAAGAATCCCTCTCTCGTGCTCCACTCCCAGGCACAGAAGAATGAAGAACTGTTTGAAACCCAGAGTCAAGACCAGTGTGGTCCATGGCAGCTGGAGCTGTATAACAAGGCTGTGCCATAAAAAAAAAAAAACCAAAAAACAAACAACAACAACAAACAAAACAAAACAAAACAAAATGGGGCTTAAGGTAGAGTATTTGCCTAGCACACACTGGGTCCTGACTGATAGAAAAAAAAAAACCAAACAAACAAACAAACAAACAACCCAAAACAACAACAACAACAAAACCACACATAATTGTCTCTCGGAAAGCTGGTGTTTTGCAGCCATGTTGTTGAAGCTTGAAATCTAAGGATGAGTCTGAGTATGGGAGAGATGAGATCAGAGTTGTTTGTGGTACACCTCAGTCCCAGTTTACTGTGTACTGTGCCACAAAGTCAGAAAGCCAGAAGAAGACCCTTGCTCTTCAGAACCACACCACTCCGCCTGGCTTTTCGACAACCTGGGCATATGTCTGGCTTCCTTTTATGAAAAGCGGCCGAGGACCCCAAACCACAACAAGTCATTAAAAAACCACAGAGGACAACTAAAGGGTCAGCTTTCATTTTCATCCCGGTGACCCTCATGCTTGTCATCATTATTAAGACATCAATTTCCTGTTCTCTTCCCTCTGCCCTTTAAGTAAGGAAAACCAATTCCCTGGAGGAGACTGGAGGAAAAACAACACGGACCCCGGCATTTGAAGCAGAAACCAAAATGGATGAATAGAGGCTCGTATTTCTTCACTCCTCAAAACAAACACCTCATCTGAGAGAATCTGCCCTCAGATGGAAATCTGTGACACTTAGAACGAGTCAGGTCTGCTGTGTGACTCAACTTCAAGGACCTGACAGATAAAGACTCATTGAAGAATGAGTGAAGCAAAAATCAAGAATGGGAGTAATTGATATTTTAGGAGACACTTAGCTTGATTTCACCAAACCACTAATTTCAATAATGATCACTGTAGCCAACATTTAATCACTGCTTACAAATGCCAGACCCCAAACTAAGCACTAGCTGCTGATCACAGTACTTAACTCTCACAAGAATCCCTGCAGAGATGAGAGATTGTGTCCTTCTCACAGGTGAAGATACCTCGATACATCACGGGCTCGTGTGGTCAGAAAGTTCCAGAATCCAGCTGCAGGATACCACTGCTCACTGGGAACCTATGAGTCTATCTCTTGCCTCGGAAAGACTATTCCGGTTATCTTTAGATGTGTGAAATCTACCCTGAAACTCAGCGATTCACAGATTTTATTTGTTCTCTCTCAGGCTGATGCTATTGTTACTCAAGATTTTTCCTGTGGTTTATTTAAGGAAGGTAATGCATGAGCTAAAAGTTATCCAGGGCCTGACAGGAGTGGACATCCAAACGGACATACTCATAGAACTTCCAGGTGATTCTGGCTATTAGCTGGGAGCTCGGGGCAGCTGTGGACCAGATGCGCATGTGACCTGGGACTCGAATATCGTGATACCTGGATTCCAAGAAGGAGCATTCTGAGAAAGTGAGGACCCTGGAAGCAAGCATTACAGGAGACCCAGGTGGGTGTGGCAAGGCTTCTCGGACTCAGTCTAAACATCACAACCATCAAATTTCACCTGAGCCAGTACACACAGGTACAGCCTGACTCAAGAACAGAAGGATGTACACAGTCTAATAATGTCCAGGAGTTGTGAATTTACCTTTAGATACAAATTAAAACAGTTATTTCTATGAAGTATAAATATTTTTTGTGCCATTCTGGGAAGAAGCAAGGTGGGGAAGGGGAGGGAGAGTTACAGAGAGAAAAAGAGAGGGTGGGGGTATGGGGGTGGGGGAGACTGGACAACAGTTAAGCAAAGAGATCTAAAAACAGCTACCAGAAAAGCAAACCCAGGTCCTAAACACACACCGAAACTCTTTTCTGACTTTTCAACATAAGCCCTGAACACCCGCATAACCCTCACACCCCTGGCCAGCAAACGGTCCTCTAGAGTCCCCAAAGATTTGTTGCGGGTGACTTCCTGTTTCCTTGCTTCCCTGAGGCACCGTTGGAGGATCTGGACTCAAACGGGCCTAAATTTGAACTCTCACAGGACTCAAAGGCCTCAGACAACTTTTTAAAAATTCTCTCTCTACTTTGTAAAATTGTTTTTAAGTTAGCATGTCAACGTCATTTTGACATTCTTATTCGTGTATATCCATTATGCGTTTTGTCCCAATGACTGAAGACTCAGCTTTTATAAAATTCCATTTCTTCATCTGAATTACCTGAACAATAAAAACAGCTGTATCTAAAACGCAGTGCCTATGTCTCCGTCCATGTCACTGACGTAAAATCACAATGGATTTAATTCAAGCCATATTCTCTGAAGTTCCCGTACCTAATTTCAAAAACATCCTTAAGTCCTTTTCATTTAAAAAACAGACTTATACTCTCTTCCCCCTCCCTGCCCTTTTCCTCCTCTCTCTCTGTCTCTCTGTGTGTGAGCGTGTGTGTGAGCGTGTGTGTGTGTGTGTGTGTGTGTGTGCTCACACGCACACACATGTGTAAGTGTGTGCAAGTACCCATGGAGGCCAGAAAAAGGCATCAGATAACCTGACCCTGGAATTACAGGTGATAGTGAGCCACTCAACATGAGCGTTGGGAACTGAGGGTTTCCCCGCAAGAGCAGCAAGCACCCTTAACCTTAGCTGCTGAGCTGTCTCTTCAGCCTCACCCCCATCTCCAAAGGAGAAACCAAAGAAGAAATGAAATTATTTGTTAAGTATGTCAGGAGATCCCCAATCTCAATGACCTGGTACGTAAGTATAAGAGCTGAAACCATAAAACCACTAGAAGAAAATACAAGGGAAACACTTCCATACACTGTATGAGCAAAGGAGTCTTTCTTCCGAGACTTCAAAACCACAGGCAAGCTCGGAAGTGTCTACGCAGTGATGGGAATGAAAGCCACCCTCTAGATTGGGAGAAAATGTTTTAATTTACTTTAAAATTTAAAGCTATAGTCTCTAATTATCGCACCACCACCACCCACTCCACCCCCTGGCAGAGTTTATGCTCAGCTCTTCACCCAGGAGGTGCTGCGTCCAAGAATATGGTCCTCATAATTCTGTACTTTAGAGGGCAAACCATGTGGGGGCAAGGCCAGAAGGACAAACATAACAAGGCATGCCATGTTATTGTTCCTGTGCAGAGTTTTTCCTCAGTTTCATACGCAGTAATTGCTACTGGATGGGTGGGTGAAAGGTCACATTTTATGTGTCCTTCTTGCTTTCCTTCATGACAGTCTCAAAGATGGCTTCTGCTTCCACTTGATGACATCAAACCTTTCTGTACAACAGCAGATACCAATTTCTCCTTCCCTTGCTCCTTCTACACGCCTGTCCTCCTCACTTGCTATTCAAGTCTTTGACCTGTGACAAGATATTGAAAGGAAGAGACCTATAGACCAAAGGAGATAGACAGTTCCGAGCTCCTGGGCTGTGTAGAGAGCTTTTCTCCATGCCAGAAGAGATGGAATAGAATTTCTTCTGAAACAGGAGTTAAGAATCCTAGCTGAGATAAACAAGACCAAATGCCTCTCATTCTGAGGGGGTCTCTAACAAAGGATCCCCTCTAAAGACTTTTAAAAGACTAACAGAATCATCTCTTCTGTTATCAGCCTATGGCTGGCTGCCTCTCCTCAACACCCATCCATCTGGCTTTCAATATAACCAAAAAAGATGGAGAAAAAAAAGATAGTTGGAATTGAAAGCTGTCAACCTTGTGGGTCTTTTGAGAGACAGAAGAGGGAGTGTGATACCCCCACTTCAGGAAGCCAGTAAAGGCATGCTTGCATAACACTTTGGGGTGTAATGAGAAAAGGGGAACCGTCATCTCAGCCTTGGGTAAATGTATATGCTCTGAATTCCCAAGTGGTGGAAAGACACCTCATAAGAAAGTTTGACCTGATCCCATAGTTTGGTATCCGTGTATATTGCTGGTGCCTGTGGCTCTCCAGGAGATTTACAGAGGCACAATCCTTGGTGAGAATCCCTAGGAAGAAGATGTATAAAGGCACTCCTTTAACAAGTATTTACGTTTCCACCATCTTGAGCTGGTAGCCCACACAAGTCCCTTCCCTTAAAATGTTCTGCAGCCATAGCAGGCTCCAGAGGAGAATGGATGGTACTCACGAGGCTTCTTACCACATGCCTTTCACAAATTACCCTGCCCAGCAACAGAGAGAATCAGATGAAACCGGATCTAACAAAAGAACAACTGGAGATTCCTCTCCCTCCAGGCCTCTCACTGGGACCCTGAAATGCATAACCTTAGGTCCACATCCCTTCTTTCTGGTTCTGCCTCAGAGAACCCCAGTATTTCTTAAGCAGGGCAAAATGGCGTCTCCAGGAGGAACCTGAGAGAGCGGGAGAGCAATGAAGACCTGTTTGGGGGAAAAGTTAGAGAAATGCTATTCTAAAATGTGTTCTACCCCAAGAGCAGCTCACCCCACCAAGAAAGGCCCTAGGCAGGAGGAGGTGGACTCCAGGGCCAATTAATCCTCCATCCCACTCCCACCTCTAGTCCTTGCCATTCACGGCCCTCTCTGTCTCAAGCTGCTGTATTGGCAGAGCAGAGAGCGAAAGGCAATGTCCATATTCCAGCCACGGGTCTCCCGGGAGACCGGCCTCCGAAGGGGGAGATTAAACCCAGACTGAGTCTTAGATTCACACCACAAACTCAAACGGGCTGAAGTTTTTGTAACCAGGGCAGCGCAGAAAAGTATGAGATCTGCCAGAGGTGTTAAACAGTGGGAAAGCAAATTTAGCTGAACGTTCTAGAAGCCAGCTATTGGAAAAAATACAAGCATTTCATGTTTCTACCCGACTCTGATGTAACTCCTCCACTGACTCCATAAAGTGGAGCGGGGTCATGGCTTTTAAACAGACCAAGGAAGGAAGGTCAGAGAGACCATTTCTGTCTCCTTTACTGACCACCACAGATAAGCAACCTCAGGCCTCCCAGCTTGGAGGCTTACATCCTGTTTCCGCCCAGGGCCCAGGGTAGAGGCACAAAGCCTGATAGTAGGGCTCTGGTGATTGGATGTGAGGCTCACCAGAAACCTTGTAGGGGACCAGCGTGCTGGGCACAGATGCTTCCCTGCCAAAGAGGAACAATGGCAAGTAATAATGGGGCGGTGGATTTTCCTCTCCCCCTCGATACAGGTGCTTGATACCAGAGCTCACTGCAAATAACCCAGGAGGAGGGAATTCCCAGGACAGGGCAGGCCAGAGAGAAGCCACCTGGGCACCTGCCCTGGCCAGATACAAATGAACTCTTCCAGCTCGCTAACTCACTCACACCAGTGGTAGAGGAATACCAATTTCCCCTGGTATCTTTCTTCTCTCCCTTTTCCTAATCATATATCTATCACTCGGACAAATACTTGTGATGTCCCCCAAGTAATACCTCCTTTAAAAATACCCTCTTAATTTAAAAAGCCAACCAATACAAGCTTGTGAAGAATACTACTGATAGTCTGTGGAATTTTTCAGCTACGTTAATCTCTTGACCCAGCCGTTCTGCTGAGCCTGGAGGCTTACAGTGTTTTATACTTGAGTAGGTGAGTGGATGAATTATGAAGCATGCGGACAATGGAATATTATTCAGCAATGGGAAGAATGAACTACGACGGCATGGTGGACATATGCGTACTGGAACAGACACCGGGAAAGGGCTGCATAGGCCGTTTGCCAGTAGCAACCTGACATCTGCAAAAGGAGAAACTGTGAACCTTGCGAGCATGCGTGGTCACTAGGACTAGGGAGAGAGGACTGGGTAGCGAACGGAGGACTTTTAGGGCAATAAGAATGATTTAGGTCGTAATACAGTGGTGCCTGCCTGGGTGTCATTACACATTTCCGTGATGCCTTGGCATGTATGGCAGCCAAGTGAACCCTAATTTAAGCTGTTGGGACGTGGGTGGTTATGGTGCGGCAATGTGGCTTCAAGTTAATACTCTGGTGTGGGTACTGATAATGGAGAAAACTATGAATAAAACAGGCCAGGGGGCCTATGAGAAATATCTGAAGATTTCTTCAATTTTGCTATGAACCTAAAACTGTTTTGTGTTTAAAAATCCCTCAAGAAAAATAGCAAACGATATAGATTTCTGGATGACAATTTGGCGATCATTATCAAAATTGTATGAGCCAACAAGATAGCTCAATGGATTAAATCACTTGCTGCCAACCCTGATGATCTGATATCAATCTCCAGCACCTACAAGGTAGAAACCGAATCCTGCAAGTTGTCTCTGATCTACACACACACACACACACACACACACACACACACACACACCAGGGCACCCGTGTGCCCTCCACACATATACACACAAAATAAATAAATGCAAAATATATTTCTTTTAAGCTTTTTGATGTAATGACTCTCTGACCTATTAACTAGTCTAATTATTATTCTCTGGATCTGTCATCCATAGCTGTACCCATGGAGCCTAAAGCTGTGGAATTGTACCAAAGACAGAGTGGGTACTCAATAAAAAAAATGTCACAGTCTCAAAGGAACAAACACACAATTTTAAAAGTGAATTAGTATATAAATTATTCAGTCTGGGCTTCTGGAAGGCATGGATTTCTCTGCTGCTTAAACATGCATAACCCTTCCTGGTTACAACACATGGCTGGAGACAGGGACGCAGCGCGAGCTGTACAAGATTCCTCCACATTCTACCTCCGTCTTACTTCTCTTTGTCCTGCATATTTTGCACAGTCCCGCTGCCAGTTCCTTCCAGGTCCTGTTTCTGACATAAATCTTTGTGTCTGTATGTAGCAATGAAAGATCATGCCTCACGCTTTGGGTTTTAGATGAGTGACAGGAGGTACAACTCCATTCAATCTCATCACGATAGACAAGTCCCTGGACACTCTGCTATAGCAAATGATGTTACACAAAACCAAAGCTCCCTCATGTGATCGCTTACAGACGCGTGTAAGAGTGCCTCTGGGGCATACGACTGGGGAGTGGGGTGTGGGTCTGAAGGAATATGCATTCCTTATGTTATTCTCCATTTCTCTGAGAAATAACAGACTGCTCCCTAGAATGGGTACAGTAGCTCACATGGCTGCCAGCAACACAAAGAGCTTTGCATTCTCTGAGAGAAACTCCAGATAGAACAAGCCACGGTGGAACAGCCACCTCTTGAGAACGTCCCCATGACATTAGTGCAAACTAAGGGTAAGTAGTCCATTTATCTGCAATGAGGAATTTTTTTTTTTTTTGACCAACACTTGTGGTTATCAAACCCTACGATTTTATTTTTAGTGTTAGAGCTTTAAACTGATACCTTGTGGCTTATTTGGCAGTTCAGATTTCAATAATGTTCATTTTCTTTTGTATGTGAGCTGTTTCTTTCCACTGTATTTTTGAACTTTCCATCTTTGTTTTTGGGATTTTTTTTTTTTTGAGGAAAAAAAATAAGGATTTTGTGTCATGGCTGATTTATGAGGGTATTATTCTAGACAATATTGAGGAAGGACTGAGTCCCTGAGATTGTCCATGAATTTACAATGGAGGATGAACTTGGTAAGTCATTGTCTTTCATCTGGATCTTTCGAGCTAAGCCAAAATCTCTTGTACAGCATCGTTGTTCTTCATTAATTCAGTCCTTGCTGTAAAATCTTGCAATTTGGACCTGCAGGATGTCTCAATGGATAAAGGTGCTCACAGTACAGGCCTAGTGGCCTATGTCCAATCTGCAGAACCCACGTAAAGGGGAAGGAAAGAACTAACTCCAGCAAGTTATCCTTTAGCCTCCACATTCACACTGTGGCAAGCAACACACACACACACACACACACACACACACACGAGTAAATAAATAAAAAATGTTTAATATTTTGTTTCTTCTCCACACTCTGGGTGCAGATATAGCAAAATCATATTGTAATTGGGCTGGCACTTCATTCCTGCTGACTGGTCCTCATGGCACCAGACAGTGTTCGGAAGCTGTTGAGAGAGAAACATAACCAACAGTCTTACCATGTGCAACACAACTGCCAGGCCAGATGCAGCATGCTTAGCGGTGCAGCAATGGTAAGTCTGTTACAGGGGTAACCAATCGATCTCAGATTAGAATGGAAGCATGTTTCACTGGAAGAAATCCTTATCTGGTACTATTAGCCTGGTCTAAAGTCGATGGCTAAGGATGCTATAGCATTGATGCTATTTAGTTAAAAGGGCATGATAATCAAATTGCCTTCTTAAAAAAAAACTGTTGATATTCATAAATAATTTTTTAAAGCTTTGGACAAAGAAGTTTGGTTATGCAGTGATCCGAAGTAACTAAGGAGACTCATAGCTGGTTAGCGGCCTCCCTCTTCAAAGGCCCAGAATGCAGGGCAGAAGACAGGGGAAAAAATGTAAGAACTGGAGGATTCGTTTGGAAGAGCAACTGCTGGGAATGAGACAGCCATTGCACTCCACAACTCACAGTATCTGTGATGACCTGCACAAGATCAGGCCACCAACATCCTGTCATGGAGGATGGAGGAGCTCATGGGCACCCACCTCTTCCCTAGGATTTATATACACTTAATGGATATTAGGGGTGGGAGAGACATTTTCTTCACTTGCTGTGGACACCCATGTTCCTGTAAGCAACCTTAATGCAACTCATTGAGTCATCAAAAAAAAAAAAAAAACAGAGAAAAAGCAAGAGAGAGAGAGAGAGAGAGAGAGAGAGAGAGAGAGAGAATTAGGGAGCCTAGTTGGGGAGGAAGAGGATCAGTGAGGGTGGGAGGGGTATCAGTGAGTAAGAAAGGGTACATATAATCAAAATGCATTATACAAGAATGAAATTGTCACAGTGAAGCCTATTCGCCTACTAACTGCATGTAATTAGTGAATCCCACTCCATCTCCTTCCTCATATCTGCCCGATATCAATGCCACGTACTTACTCTTAGCATCACAACTGACACACAGTAGGTCAGAGGAACTAAGTATCTCCCTACTTGCCATTCTTCCTAGTTCCATTGCCATAGGCTATGAATCATTTCATTAACTATCTGAAAACAGTCACTGTGTCTCTATGTTTCCTTCCTCTGGGTTGATAAATCCAGTCCACAGCATTGCCCCTAGAGCAAATATTCTAGCCCATTCAAGTTCCCGTTGATTCTCTGAGCAAACACTTCTCCTGAAAGTCTTCTGTCCAATAAATAATCAAATAGGGCCTCCGGACAGATTCTAAACAAAGGCGTGTGGGTCTATTGCCCTCTATGGTCGTCCACACTCTGTGGATATGAACTAAGGATGCCTCCCCCTCATTCCGCAGCAGTCACCTGCCAGCTCACTGAATTTGTGGCCAGAGAACTCGCCAGGACCCTTTCCACACAAATGGTTGCCTGAAGCTGTGGCGTTAGCTCGGGAGGCCACCTGGACAGTTCAGAGTGTTAGGTGAGATTGCGAGCTCTGCCTCGAGCAGCCCATCAAGTGTGCCTTTCACACACGCCCATCAAGTGTGCCTTTCACACGCATGTAACCTAACTTAAAAGGTTGTCCTCCCTTC
>JANHMN010000007.1:14870704-14883645 GCA_030674055.1 Rhabdomys pumilio
ACACACACACACACAGCCTTATATTTTAATATGCCTTAAACAGCTCAGTGGCTGGGCCACTTCCAAACCTCCACACAGCTGGTGTACTTTCCGATTATCACAGCTCATCACCACCACTTACCAAGATCTGTAGTCCATCTCTACTGCCCCGGACCCAGACCTGTAGCCCTCCTGGGCCATGATCTCCAAGTCTTACATGATTGCTACGTTCTCTGAGGCCCGCCCTTTACTCCTTTCCCTGCATGGTGGCTCTATCTTCCTCCTCCTTCAATCCCTTGCCCAGGAATCCTAAAGTTCCACCTCTGTCTTCCTGGCCAGCCATTAGCCACTGGCAACTTTATTTACCAATGAAAACCAACTGGAGGATAGGGTCCCTCAATGTCTTAAGTACAGACATGCGGATTCCTGTGTAATTTAGGGGACCAAATTAACATAAGTAGCATTAGACCAAATCCACAATGTTTGACACATTAAAAATGATTAGCAATTAGTGTGCTAGGTCCTTCCTCTGGGCTCCTTATCCCCCCTTTGAAGTCCTCAAATGGCAAAATAAGGCATAAGGCATTCAATTCTTCCTCTATCAAATCTATTTCTATTCAAATCTATCCAGTTGCTTTCAAAATTCCTCAACTTTGCTCTCTGATGCAAAACCTGCTAACTGATCCAAGACAGAACAGTAAACATTGCAGTGTTCCTCTCATATGTGGTTGATAGGACTTTGTGGAAAATCCCCAGACTCTCAATGCTTCCACGCCTGTGATCAAAGGCAGGGCGCAAAGTCTGATAAAGGTGATTCATCTCACCCGATGGTTTGATGTCGGCATGGTACATCCATGACAGGTGGCAGCAGAAATATTAGCAACATATGCACGGCATAGTCTTTATTATTTTATGTGCACAAGTGTTTTGCCTACATGCACGTATGTGCACTGTGTACATGTCTGGTACCACTGAGGTTCCGAAGAGGGTGTCAGATGCCAGGAACTGGATTAACAGACAGCTGTGTGGCGATCTCTGGGTGCTGGGACTTGAACTCAGCAAGAGTTCATTTTGCACTGAGCTATCTCTCCAGCCCCTACAATATTTTCATTATCAATACATGCTCCAGCTATTTCAATGTCTTCAGCATTATGAATAAATATAGAACACAGGTGTTCATTCAAGTCCTTGATTCACCTCCTCTCCTTCAGATAAACGCACAGCAGACAGGAGATTCTTGCATTATGCGTTCGATTTATATGCGTTCCATCTATTTTGAAGTTTGTGGAGAAAGTGAATACTTTTTTCCATCATGATTTTGACAATTTCCATTCCCACAAAAAGCTTACAAACTCTTCTTTCATGCATCCTGGGCAGCCCTTCATCTTTTCTCTGCAGCTGTTCCAGCAGGTATGGGAATGGTGGCACCGCATTTTGCTTGTATTCATATTTCTCTGATAAACAGTGATATGTACCTTTTCACACCACCTGTATGTCTACTTTAGAGAAAATTTTATTCAAGCCTTTTTGTCCAAGTTTTAACCATTTTACTTTGTGGCTTCTTATTTTATTTATTTTTATTTTATTTTTGGTTTTGCTTTGCTTTGCCATTGAGTTGCTTGAGTTTCTTTTATGGTTTAAATTGGCAAAATTTTTTCTCTGAATCTGTAAGTTTTCTTTTTACTTTGCTGAGGTTCTTTTCCCCTTTGTAGTAAAAAGCTTTTAAGTCTGACATAATTCCATTCATTCCTTCTGCTTTGGTTATCTGTGCTTGGAGGTCATTAAAACACACACACACACACACACACACACACACACACACACACTTCCTAAATCAATGCAATCTGGGCTTTCCTATTGACTAATTCCTATATTGACCATGGATATTCAGTATTTCCAGTACTGTTTATTGGAGAGATTGTTCTTTCTCCAACAAGAAGCCTTGGGATCCTTGTCAAAGATGGGCTTATTTCCAGGTTCTCTTTTCTGTTGAGTTGTCGGGACCTCCTCAATGTCCTGCTCTGACATGTTTTAAAATTAGAAACAGTGGTGCCACCAGCTCTGTCCTTTGTCACTGCTGTTTTGTCTGTTTGGAGCCTTTCACGGTTTCCCAAGAATTTAAGCTTTCTCTTGTAAATCTGTGAAAAATACTACCATTTTTTAAAAATAGAAGTCATATTGGATCTGTAGGGAACTTTAGGTAATATGGACATTTTAAGCATATTAGTTCAGGGGCATTTACTGATTCCAGAGAACAGGGGCACATTTCTCAGGATCCTCGTGGAGGCTCACAACTGCCTGTAACTCCAGTTCCAAGCATTCAGATGCCCTCTCCTGACCTCTGCTGGTACTGGGCACTCAGACAGTGTGTGTATGCATGCAAGCAAAACAGACAAAATAAAATATAAAATTAATATTTTAATTTTATTGAACATATTGATTGTTCCAATATGTGGGCATGGGTTATTTTTTCCCACTACTGGTTACTTCTTTGATTTCATCATCTTCTCTTTTTCAGTACACAGACCTTTTGTCTTCTTCACTACATTTTTTTCTAAATCCCCCCTCCCTTTTCCTCTGCTCCCTCCTCTCGATCCCTCTCCCTCCCTCCCTCATCCTCTTTCCCCCCCTCCCCACACTACCACCCCATCATGCTATTGTAGATAGAAGTGTTTGCTTAGTTTCCATTTGGCATGGTTTATTGTTTGTGTCAGAAGCGTAACTGGAATGGTGCGCTGATTTTCATACCTGAAACTCCACCGAGTTCATTTATGTCTAACCCTCTCTGGCTCTAACGTCGGGGTTTTTCAATATGGAATGTCATAAAACCTTCAAAGATCTTCAGTTCTTCGTTTTATTTATTTCTCTTCCAGTCGTTGTCTTTTGCTCCCTTCTCACTTCTGGCTTACCCTGTCAGGTCTGTCAGGATCTGGGGTGGAAAGTCAGTGGGTTACCTGAGACTATGTAGTGAGAGCGCTCGCCACACTTCCGTCTGAGGTCTGAGCTCGCTGTGCCTGTGGTTCCGTTACATTCACATCACCGTACTCTTTACTTGTCTTCAGATTTCTCCCCCAGCACACTGGTTCTTCATGAGGGTGTTGTTTCTTTTCCATACAGTTATAAACTTCCTAAATTCTTCTCATTACCGATTTTTACATTTGTTATGTTTGATTGGAAAAAATTCCTGACATACTCAGATCCTCTCAAATGCGTTAAAACTTGTCCTCTGGCTTATTGTGATCACCCAGCATGCTCTGTGTACCCAGGAAGAATGTGTATTCTGCTACTGTTGGCTGATAGCTGAGATGCTCTTTATGCGTGGGTCAGCTTTATTGGACACGGAGTTACTAGGGCGTATCGACTTTCTGCCTGGGAGATTTATCTATCTTTCAGAGTGGGATACTGGAGTCCTACTTCTCTCAAGTTCTCTCTAGCTCTCCCTCCAATGCTTATCATACTTTCTATACAGATTTATAAGTTTCAAGTTTGAGCGGGTTGGAATAAGACTGTCCCCCATAGACATTTGAGCATTTGATCAATATGGCAGCACTTCCCGGGCGTGTTCGACAAGTATGCTTTTGTCTGTATGGGGCCATACAGGCTTTGAGTGTTTATAGTCTCACCTTACATCCAGTTCATTCTTTCTGCTTCATGCTCACATCTGAAGAAGGAAGCTTCCAGGTTCCAGTTCCTGCCACTATGCCTGTGGCTGGCTACAGTGCTTCCTCACCAATGGACTCTTAGCTCTCTGGAATCATGGGCCAAAACTGTGGGGGGGGGGGGGAAACTCACGGGGAGAGGGGAGAGGGAGTCCAGTGGCGGGGTCCCACAGCGGTCTGGCTGCGGGGTCCCGGCGGGCATCCCACATCGCTGGCGGAGGGGGGTCCCACATTCACGCAGGGTTCCAAAGGCTGACAATCTGGAGGCAGGCGCAGGAAGGCCCAGGCAACACATGGAGTCTGGTTTTCCAAAGCTTTTATTGTTCATGGTGTGGTGAATGGGTGTAGATGGTGTGCGTTCCCCTCAAAAGTCAGGGGGCCTGGCTTTTTATAGGTAGGGGGAAAAGAGGAGGCAATAACTTAATTAACTATGCCCCCCCTTTTAGATAACTCATTAATATTTAAATCTCTGGAGGTGGAGAGCTCTACTTGTGTCCTACGTGATTGATGGTGCAGGTTAAATGGAGTTACCTCCTCCAAGGCACGACACAAAACCAGCTAAGTCTTCTGTCCTTGAGTCTCTTGACATTAATATATTTAACAACTGACAGATTCTCTTAAAGAACTTACCTCCTTTATCATTATATAATAACCTTATTTGTTCCTTGCATCAGACTTTATTTAGTTTATTCCTTTGATGTAATCACAGCCATCACTCTCTTTTGGTTACCGTTTGCACAAACATTCCTTTCCCAAGTCTTCATCTTTATCCTTTGTGTCCCTGGAGCGAAAGGACATCTCACACATGGAGTATTTTAGAATCTTGTTCAATTGCTGTTTTTTTTTTTTTTAATTCATTCCCCTGCTCTATGTTTTCTATTAGATAACATAAGTTGGTTACGTTTTAACCAATTACTGGTGGACAAGGATTTCCTACTGCCATCGCTGTTCTCTCACTGTGCACCCTCAGTTTCAGTCCCTGCTCTTCCTACCCTGCATTGAGGTTTGATAGATTCTTACGGTGGTGTGTTTTGATGCTTTTTTTTCCTTGACTTCTGTGCACTTGTTGTGGGTTTCTGGTTTGTGAGTACCATGAGAATGACACAAAACCAAATCCACCTATACTAAGTTCATAGAACTTAATCTCAATTTCAAGCACAAGCTCAACACATTACTATCAACATGTTACTATTCTGTACATGTTGTTAGCGATATCACAGTTTATATCTTTTTATTGTCTATACTTCTTAATAAACTAGTAAAACTCAACAACACATATGCGTTCTGAAATGTGTCATTAGGCAGTTTCAATGTGCTGAGCTGTGTAAACACCACAGAGTAAACCCACACAAGCTTAGATGGCTAGAGCATCCCTAAGCAATTCGATCATGCAATCATCATGACAGACACAGTTCACCATTGACTAGAATGCCATTATACAGCCCATGAAAAGGACTTTTTCTCTTTCAATAAACTGAAAATTGATTTATGCAACACAGTTACTATGTATGAGTACTCTAAGTTTTTCTACATAGGTATCTTTACCAATTGTTTTATACTTTTGTTATTTTTCAATGATAGCCAGCATACGGTTGGAAAGTCCCGCTGTGTGTTCTCTTACAAAGGCATACCAGTGGGGCCCAGAAGATGCTCATCTGGTAAAAAGCATTTGCTGTACAAGTCAAGCTGAGTTGGATTCATGGAACTCATGTGGAGAGTCATGTATGTGGGATGTATCTGCAATCGTAGCACTCCTACTGCAAGACGGTAGCTGGATACAGGAGAATCACCAGGAAGCTCCTGTGTCTGCCAATCAGGAATATGTATTCAGTGACAAGAAACAAGAGGCTTTGCCTCCACAGGCTGGAAGGCTAGAAATAACTTCTGAAAAATTTTCTCTGACACATACACATGTCTAGTACAAGTGCACATGCACACACACACACACACACACACACACGCACACAGGCACACGCACACACGCACACACAGACATGCACACACAGATACACACACAGACACACAGACATGCACACACACACACATACACAAACACACACAGACATGCACAGACAGATGCACACAGAGAGACACATACACATACACAAACACAAGCAAGGCTTGTGGTTACTAATTACAGGCAAGAAGAAATTCAGGTATGTCTGTGCCCTATACCAAATCCTTATAATTAATGTTGATTGCTCACAATGAATCTGTCCTGGATATATATTTTATTATTAAGAAGGTAAAAATGGTTCAGAGACATCATAAAACTTTCCCAAGTTCAGACAACTGGCATGTGGTAAAGCAAGATTTGAACTCATAACTACAAAGTCAATTTTCTTTCTCACCAGACCTCCAAGGTCATCACTAAGACCTCCAACACTTCCCAGTGTCCTGGGCTGCTTGGGGAATCTGGAGCCGAGGCTTTAATTTCTGATTTGACCACCAAGTAATTTAGGTCAATTTACCCTTTTTAGGGTTTTACTGACTCCACTCAAAACACAATTGTACATAGCATAGTATCATAAGACCAAAAAGAATGAATTCATGTTTATAAAGTGCTGTGCAAAGACTAAATATACTTTTATTTCTTAAATATTCTCATATACAGATAAAATTATAGTCACAAAAAGGCCTTAAATTAAGATTGGATTTCAGTGTTTTCATTTCCTGGCTAACCAAACACCAAGTGATGTTTTCCAACCAGCATAGATAGTGTTTTCTTGGAGCCCAAAGAGTAAATGTCAATACTTGTGGGAGTTTCTGAGAATTTACAAGTGCTAACCCCAAGTAAAGAGGCACTAGGAGAAAGCCAATGTACCCAGACTGATAAATATTCATCAAAAATCCTTATGCAGAAACCATGTGGAAATAAGAGTGTGTTAATTCAGAAGTAACCCAACACTGAGATGGAGCTGAGTCAGGACTTTAATTTGGGACTTGCCTGGCTGCCTGTGACCTGTCTGTTCACTCTGGCTGGAGAAGTCAGGGTTGGGCAGAAAACGTGCATACTCATAGTGGGGCAGGAATGAATTCCACACAGGTAGGGGTGTCATCCCTCTATTCCCATAACAAATCAGGGACTACTTGATGAATACGAACAGTGTAATGTATTTATGTCATTTTCCCAGAAATAGTAAATATTCTGAGAAGCTACAATCAGCAGAAAGAATCTCCCACCAAATAGGTCAGAGCCAAACCATTACAAATATGTTATTCTCGGTGCCAACAAGTCTAAAACTTCAGATTTACCAAGTAGTGATCTAAGAATCACCCTTTAGCAAGGTTTACCTGTAGCACCTGCCCACTCATTGCCATAAACCATCTCTTCTGACCCTCTGGGTGATGGTTAATTAATGTGAAGTGTTGATCTGGCTAGGCTACTGTAACCAGATATTTACTTGACATGATTCTAGATGGTTCCCTGAAAATGATTTATGGGTAGGTTTCATTTAAGTCAATAAACTGAGTAAAGCAGCTTACTCTTTATACTATAGGTGGGCCCCATCAATCAGTTGAAGACAATAATAGGAAAAAACTGGCTTCTCTGGAAGAAGGAATTCTGTTTGAAGAGAAAACTCTGACTAGTTCTCCAGCCTTCAGCTCACCCTCAAGATCTGAAGCTTGCCAGTTTCTACAATCTAATTCCCTACATAACTTTATTATATTCTCTCTTGAAAGATGGGTTGGCAAATGGATAGATGATAGATAGATAGATAGATAGATAGATAGATAGATAGATAGATAGATGATAGGTAGATGATAGATAGATAGATAGATAGATAGATAGATAGATAGATAGATCTGTGAATATTTTTAGGTTGTCTTTAACTCAACATGGTTATGATATTTAAGATGGTACAAAATCAGTATTGGTTCAGTAGAAACCACACATTGAACATTGATCTTTTCCCAGGCAGGCAGAATGCAGTGCAATACTCTCCCATGATGCTGGGCACAGCCCGTGAACATGGTAATAAACCGCTAGTACTCCACAGTGTTCTCTGTACACTCTCTAGCTAATTTATGGTGCAGGTTAGTATAGTAAATAATTTTTCCCTTAGTCATTTTCAAGTTAGTATGGGCTTATGGTCTGTGATAACCATCATATAGTGATGAGCACTTGTGAGAGGTAGGTGTGTGTGTGTGTGTGTGTGTGTGTGTGTGTGTGTGTGTGTGTAAGGCCTGACTATCCATTTAGTTAGAACTAACAACAACACAGGACATGAAGAGCATTTACCAGGCATCACATGAGCTACCTTCACACACACACTTGGTCCCAGGTACTTCTCCAGTGTTTCAAATACAATAGTTCCTAAGTCAGCCAAGAGCCTGTGATCCAAATCCTGGACGTGACACTGTCTGCCTGTATGACTTCATGAAGTCACATCACCTTTCTCCACTTTAACACCTTTATCTTTTAAGGAATACGTGTGTCTGTTGCATGGAGTTGTCATGAAATAAGCTATAGTAACACATCTAGAAGCATGCCTGACATAGATCAGGGCTCCACTGGAAGCTCTCATAGTCTCCTCCCAAATGACTCCCATTTCTGCCATCCCTTGGACCCCCACAGGAGCACCTCCAGCATGGGTACATGATACCTAAATCTGATCTCATCTCCATCTCCTGCCTCCCTCACACTACCCAGCACATCTCTATCTAATCTTGGTTTGCTCACTTCATCTAGTCGCTTACCACTAATTCTGGGCTTGGCACTGAGTTTGGGTATAAAAATAAATACCCAAAGGCCAAGTACTGCCCATAGCAGAGGACAGTGCCATCAACTCCTCTCCTTTGGATTATTGGTGACATTTAAACAGTTTCTCAAACACCTCCCATCCTGTGCTGTCCCTCAGTGACACTGTGTCCCCACACTTGGGCAGCTTTGCTTAGCCTCTAGAATAAAACTCATGACTCTCAAGTGTACTCTTCAGTCTTTGTCTGTCACCCCCCACATTATTTTTACAGAGGGCTTTCTGAGTGCTCCTTCCCTGCCCTCCTCCTCGGTGCTCCCTGACTCTCATCTCTCACTCCCATGCCCTGCTCAGAGGGTCCCTTGATCTTCTTTATACAACTACCTTCTCCCCTCAGTTCTTCTTACAACTGGGCATTCAGCTGTCCATGTCTAGAGTCCAGGAACTCCTCACACACCAGATGGGACCCTGGCAAATCTGGAGGCAACTGGAGGGTCTGCCAAGATTCTGCTCGCATGAGGGTCTGAGAAGCCTCACAGGAGATGAACTCATCCAGAGGAAAAAGAGGGCCAACTCAGACGAGTGTATTCCAAGGACAGTCAGGAAGGGATAATTTTGAGGCTAGCATGGTGTCTGCCACTCAAATTGTCTTTGGCCAAGTTCACTGAGATACATACTCAAACCATGTGTCATCCACTCACAGTCATCAAAACAGTTCTCAAGTGCCTACATGGATCAGACTCTGTACTGAGCACTGGGGTATGAAGAGCAACAAGAAATACCCATGCTCTGGCCTCAAGACAGGAAACCACGATCTCAAAGTGGTTCTTGTTGCCTTTGTTTACTATATTACAATTTGTCTCATGTATAATTTGCAAATTTAATGATCTTTATAAGAGAGGGAAAGCCCAAGAACCCTTGACTTTCTGGCCCTCATATGAGAAAGAATAGAATTAGTGATGGATGCTTTTCCGTAAGGCATGAAATGGCTCACCTGTATCAGGACAGAGCTGTGCCAGCCGGATCCCAGAAGATGGGATCGGATCATCTTCTACAGTGCCATGGGTGTGGCACAGGAACACAGTGGCACAGGAGCACTGAGACAGACACTGTGGAAACTCACTGTGAGCAGGGTAGGCAGGTTGCTGTGTGTGCTGGGACCCTACATCTGCCTCAAGAGACTATCTTAGGGAAGTCAGCCTCATTTCATTTCTCACTCAAAAACCGTGCTGGCTCATCACACCGCATCTTAAAGTTTAGGTATCCAAATGAGAAACAAGCCAAAAATAGACACAGAACAAACTTTTGCTGAGTTAAAATGAGTATAAAGCATTTTTTTAAAAAATTTAAGTAAAATAGACACAGTCCACAAATGCATACAGGAATGAGTGGTGTAAAGGATGCTTATGGGTACATGGTGTTTCCTTCCATCTCTTAACACAAAATAAATGCCATCCTTGATTTTATTTTGGAAGCTTAAATTAGAATTAAAGTAGAGTTGATTTATTGGTGGCCATTTCAACAGCAAATAATGGATTCTCATGATGGAACAAAAAAGAGAGAAATCTGGTGAAGGAATATAAAAAAAAGAGTGGGGACCACACAGGCACATGTGCAGTGTTCAACAGCGAGATGGAATCAGATTCCATCACTGGGACACTCTAGTGTACCCTTCTCCTGCTGCCTGTATAACAATTTCCCACGATATCAGAGGTGTTGGCAACAGGAAACCAACCAGAAGGGAACTGTCTCAGGGTTGTCCTCACTGATTATCTTTGATAATCTGGATTACTCTGAGAGATACTGGGAGATAATTCATCAGAAAAAGGTATTTGCCTCCTAGGCTGACAACCCGAGTCCAATCCCCAGGATTCCCTTAGTAGAAGGTTAGAACTGACTGAAGGTTGCACTCTGACCTCCATCTGTGGGCGTGCACCCTTGTCCCACATATGCATACTAAATAATCAAGCAAACAAATAGTGGTTATTTTTAAAGTGTTGTTAGCCTGTCTTCTGGACAAATCATTTTAATTATTGGTTTAGTACCCACAGCTTTGTCTCCTCAGCTCCCACTCATCCGTCCCCAACCATCACACACTGAGAATGTAGTAGCAATGACTAAGCAGCCAACGGTCCCTCCACGATCATTCTCATTGGGTTTTTCCTGAAGCAGCCATAAAAACATGGAACCAGCACAGAGTGTGCCTGCTTTTATTCATTGCCCACTTGTATGGAAAGAGAAACCAGCCGTAGTGAAGAAGAAGGGGGAGGGTGAAGCCATTTTTGCCACAGAATTGAAGCAGCCACTCCATATTCTGAGCAGTTCACCAAACTTCCTATCATGCATTGCTGCCACTTGAAAACCTAAAGGTGCAAGAGTTCTGCCTGTGTGTGTGTGTGTGTGTGTGTGTGTGTGTGTGTGTGTGTGTGTGTGTTGTGTAAGCATCTGGGGACATGCATTTGCATGTGTGTGAGCACACGTGAGGATGCATGGGTTCCTACTTTTGAAAATACTAAGTAATGAATTGTAATAGAAACGGAAGCTCCACATACAGGAGATGTATCACTCCACGTCATACACCACACCTCAGCTCTTTTCTCCCCGTACGTCTCCCTGCCGACTCTCCCGCTTCACCTTGACTCAACCCCTATTGCTCATGTTACTACGTCATCTCTGCTCTGGAAAGATTCTCTGATTCCTGGGAAAGGTTCCCAGTCCCCAGGAGCACTCAGATCAGGGTCAACAGCTGACTAGCCACAAGACTGAAAGGCAGACTAGAGACGTGAAGGGTGTGTGAAAGAGCACCTACACAATCCACACAAGGGAGATCACAGCGTTAAAAAAATAACGGGCTTGGTACCCAGGGTGGTGGAGGATGCTAGCATCATACCCAGAAGGAAAGTGTCTCTTAAATAAATCCCGGTGGGTGGCCCTGGAGTCAGAGTGTGCAGCTCTTCACAGTTAAATCTCCTTAAGCAAATCAGAGTCCTGTTTTTTAGATTCACCATTTGAAATGGAAAATTATCATGGCATCCTTCATGGTAGGAATAAGGGAGCAGATGTGGGTGGAACACTCTGCATGCCAGCTGGGCTACTTAGTGCTGAGCATCAGTGCTGCTGGTAACGATGGCATCAAAGGTGGGGGACGGTGGCTGGGATAATGGGAGTGGTGGGATGGCAAAGGTGCTCAAGTGGTGATGGGATGGAGGTGAAGGTGGGGGGGCATGGTAGTAAAGGTGATGACGGTAAGGAGGAGGATTGTGGTGATGGTATGCCGGTGGTGGTCATGGAGAGTGGTGATGGTAATGCTTGGATGATGGTAAAGATGGGAGTGGGAGTGATGGTGGTTGTCATAGTGACGGGAGATGGTACCAGTAATGGTGATGGCATGAGGAGTGATGATGGTAGTGACAGTGACTGATGGTACTGGTGATAACGGTGATGACTGGAGTACGGTAGAGGTGGTGTCACCGGCGGCAGCAGGGGTGTCGAAGGCAGCGGCAGCAGTGGAGGCAACGGGGGTGGAAGCGGTGGCGATGGTTGTTCTGAAAGTGATGGTGGTAGAGACAATGGTGGTGATAAGGACAGTGGTCCTCATAGTGGTGGTGGAGATGGCACTGATGGGGAGTAGAGGTAGTGGTAGTCTTGACTCTGTTTCCAGAGCAAGCTCAAAAAGGAACACAACAAGAGATGCCATAGGAAGACGCAGAAGTCTGCTTTCTGTAGACAGCACATTGAAGGGAACCAACATTCTTCAAGACCAGGCAATGGACAGGTAGGTAGGCCCCAATGGTAGCCAAGTAGAAACAGAAAGAGTGCAGTTTATCAAAGGCAGATGAGCTTTACACTGTGACTTTTCTATGGCTTTGTTCGAATGGACCAGAAAGCCCTAGAAACTTCTGCTAAAGCTCTGATGGAGGGGTGATGAGTTTACCACGGGGGTCTGAGAACTGGGGCTGAGGTGAGCCTCTGAGATGATGCAAAAGCAGAGCCAAGAAAGAAAGCAAGAGGAGGCATGATGAATGCATCCTCCCACATCTGAGGGGATGGCAGAGTAAGAGTGGAGAGCTAGCAGGCAGTGCCAGACCCGGGAGCTCTGCACACTTCTGTTTGTGCTTTTGTTCTGAGCTAAGTAGAAAGTATGCACGACTCATCTCATGTCTTGGGTTCATCAGTGAACTGCTTTCATTTATTCATTCGTCAAACATTTGCAGATGTTATAGAATGGCACACCCTGTGCACAGGAATGCACCCAGAGCTAACTTAGAGACAGAGATGGAATAAGGAGCCACTCTTAACCCCAGACTGAGTTTCACAGACTAGTAAGCGACCAGGGGTAGAGGAGCACCTGTTTGTTAGAAGGGCAGGTCACAAATGGCCGGAAGATGTTCATGAAGACGTGTGACCTTTGTTTCTAAAGGCAATGGGAGCTAGTCAAGGACAAATGCTCTACCAGCATTGCCATAAACATCCCAGGTGAACCCCTAAAATTTTCTCTAGACCCTAGGATCCATAATGAAAAATTCCTATGCAAACTCATCCCCTATACACACGCGCACACACACACACACACACACACACACACACACACACACACACACAC
>JANHMN010000007.1:14888918-14919014 GCA_030674055.1 Rhabdomys pumilio
AGAGAGAGAGAGAGAGAGAGAGAGAGAGAGAGAGAGAGAGAGAGAGAGAGAGAGATGAGGGTATATGGGCTTTACCGAGGAAGACATATTTGTTACAGAACAAAATATGAATACAATGCAAATTAAAATAAAAACAAAAATGAAATGTTATTTCGCCCATCCCACCATATTAGAAAAGTGTTTACTGTTAGAATTTCCAGTGTGGAGGAGGGTTGGAGGAATTGAACCCTCTTAGACAGCTTGATCAGAAGCATTGTATAACCACACCATCACATTCAGCCCTCCACCCTGTGAGCGAGAGCAGGGCCTCATGGTAGGTAGAATCCCACCCTGCCACTTAGCACCTATGAACTTGAGCTAGTATCTTCATTTTAGAGTCTTCAGGCAAGCCTTGGTAAGTGAATGGAGCTTAGCAACCAAGACACAGTAGGGAGTCAGGAAACTAACCCTGCTGGAAGCAAGGTGCTGGCTGGCCCTTGTGTGTTGGAATTCAATGAACAGCATCCTGTGGAGGCTGCTTACAGTCTCCCATCTGTTCCCTAACAAAACAAAGGCAAGGAGAGTTCATTTGAGCCTTCAAATTGCAGAAGTCCACGGTCAAGAAGTCCATTGCCCATCAGTGTTATCACTGGACTTTAGGCTTGCGGCTCTTGAGAATTCCATTACCTAATGTGGCTCTCACAGCGGCTCTGCCAGGCTATCAACACAGATGGTATTTGTGTTTCCAGAGGAGGAAATAAAGGTTAAGAAGCTAAGGGACTTGCCAATGTCACTTAGGAGCAGGTCAGAAGTTCAAATCAGTTTCCTGTGGTTGTGGGGCCTCTGTGGGAACACCTCTGATACTTAGCTCATCCCTGTGACCAAGAAAGTCCAGGTAGACAGGGCATGGGATGAGTGGGGGGAGGTAAGGAGGAAAGTCCTAATTCACACCAGTCACAATCTGTCACCTGCCTACTCTATAAAAAGGAAATCAAATGACCGTTTCCTCTGTAAGAATGTTCTTTCTCAGTTAAGTTCTTCACATAATTTGACTCCACTGTGACTGAGCCAGCCTTGTGCACAAGGTAAGCATACTCAAAACAGGCCACTGTCTGCTCTTCTCCACGAGGACGGCGGGCCTCTTTTCCAGCTCACCCCTCCTTCTCTAAGCACACAGGGAAACTGTTCTCCATGTTTGTCTGTGCTCTTCTGAGTACAGAAAGAATATCCTGAGGTCATGTTCCACCTGCAAATCTATGGAATACATTCTCCTTCTCCATTTAAGTGACGTGAGCCATGACCTTCTGGCCTAAGTGGCTTCGTCTCTAGCCAACAACAAAAGAAGGAATTTGACAAGGAAAAGTCACTTGGACTAGTTTTCAAGACCCTTTGAAACAGTTCTTCTTGTTGTGCTGAACCCCAACCATAAAACTATTTCCGTTGCTACTTCACAACTGTAATTTTGCTACAGTTATAAACTGCGATATAAATAGCTGTGTTTTCTCGATGATCTCAGACAGCCCCTGTGAAAATGTTGTGTGAGCACCCAAAAGGGTCTCGACCCATAGTTTGAGAACCACTGCCTTATACTGAACTGGTCCCAAGAGTTGCATGTCCTCAGATGCAGTCACACTCTAGGAAAGAAAAAAAGAAAAGTGGGGTGGGGGAGGCGTATACTACCAGAAAATGTGCATTTTTTAAACAACATTTTTTCTACCTGTGAACATTTTTACCTGTGAATCTCCACCCCCTCTCTCTCCCTCACTTTCCTGTGTGTGTGTGTGTGTGTGTGTGTGTGTGTGCGTGTGCGTGTGTGTGTGTGTGTGTTCTGCTTGTAGTTCTAGACATGTATGTGCTCTCAATGGTTCCTTATACTGTACCTGGTGCTTGCTGCCCACTGTAATAGTGACAGACTGTTAAGAGCTCTGGAACCCTATGCCCAAAATAAATCCTCTCATCTATAAGTTGCCTTAATCATGGTGTTTCATCACAGCAATAGAAAAGTAACTAAGACACTTTGAGTCATTATAACCAAATGAGAACTATGACCAGAAGCATTTTGCTCTTGGGCCTTGGTCTAGACAAATTTGGCTTATGCTAAAAAGACAACTTCGTCTCACTGTGAATACTGTAGGCTTTAAAAATTAGAGGACAGTTCTTGTTAAGCGATATGTTGATTGCCAAGCTAGAGAAAGAGAGGGGGTGGGGGAGGGAGAGAGAGAGAGGGAGAGAGAGAGGGAGAGAGAGTGGGAGAGAGAGGGAGAGAGAGAGGGAGAGATTCCTTCATATAATGTAGAAAATAGGAGAATTGCCTACCGAGTCAGGCAGACTGAGTACAAGTTCGTGCTCTACCCCCTAATAGATGGGTCCAGGACAAGTCAGTTACTTTCCACACATCTGTTTCCTCTTTGAAAGTGGCAGTGACAGGAAGTATCTACCCCATCACTTGGCTGTGGCAATCGTACCTCACATCAGCCCCTGTGCACACAATACCTAACACATCACTTCCTAACCTATATCAGATCTCACTAGACGGTTACACAGACAGAAGAATCACAGCAGGCTTCTATGAAATTGGGCACTGGAGCAGGAGCAGTGACACATGCAAGTTCTTTGGGGACTGCTGTGGCAATAGCAGGAGGCTTAATGAGAGCTGGAGGTCAGCTGAGTCTACATAGAGAGTTTTAGCGAGCCTGGACTGCATAGCCAGTTGCTGTCTCGAAAACGAAATCTAATAGGTGCTGGGCACATCTTCTTAAGACTACATTTTTAGTATGAGAAGGCTTTCTTCCGGAAAAAATGCAGTCTCTCTCATAGATATAGCGTGGCTGGAGTAGAGATGAAACGACCGAGTGGAAGTTGAGGTTAATTATTGCATGCGTTGGTGTCTTTCCAGAAAATTTAACATGAGCCTCGCAACACATCTTGTATTAGACAAAACGGAAAAAGAAATGCTTTCCTTTTTCTTCATATAACGTGTTACCAAGTTATCTGAGCCTGACAGACAGAAGCTTGTGAGCAGTTTTCCTGCCTCCACTGTTACTCCATTAAACATCTGATTATCAAATCCTGACCAAGGATATTATATAATTGGAGATCAACTTTATATCCTGCCCCTAAGAACAGATAACAATATTCCTTCTTTTGGTCAAGAATACAGAGAACATAAGGCTTACCATCCATAGATTATGAAGTTGAAAATTACGAAACGAACAAATCAAGAAGGGAACACCTGGATGATAGTAAGTTTGTTCATCCATTTAAAAACAAGTTTCGGGGAACAAAATACAGAATGTTAGCGCCACCTGCAGGCAGAAGTCCATTTGAAATGGGAGGTAGATGATTCATGAGAAAGGGTTCTGGTGGCAGAAGTGACCCGGCCCTGCATCCTCCAGTAACATTCATGTGGCTACTGAACATCCTTCTTCCTTCATTTGAAACAAGATCTTATGAAGCCGAGGCTGACGCTCCTGACATGAGCTCCTGATCCCCCTGCCTCCACTCCCTGACTGTGAAGTTTACAGGAATGAGACTCCATGTCTGGCTCCATTAAGAACTTGACATGAGGCAAGTTCAAATTGAGTTGTTCCGTGATCACAAAATACAGACGTGAGAAGGTTAAAAGTGGGGAAAAGGCCGTGAAATGTGTTGCTGAGTGTAGAGTGTATATTGTGTTAAAACAGGATTTGTGGTTACAGTGCATAAGGCTACTTCAGTATTGACGATTACAACTATTATTTTACCTATTTATTGTGACTGCTAGAGATGTGAAAGTCCACATCGACACGTACACACATTAAATAAGTAAATATTTTTTTTAATATTTAAAAAAAGGAGTTAGCAAGAGGTCAGCAAGTTCATTTGCCAGCAAAGCCCAGCTCCCTGAGTTCAGTCTCTGGACCCTCAGAAATAGAAGAAAAGAACTATCTCCTAGTCTGTCAGTTGTCTTCTGGCTAGCACATGCACACACACTCACACAGACACACACACACACAGAGACTATATATATATATATATATATATATATATATATGACTAAATAAATGTAAAAATATGAAATTCAGTATATAGCTCACACGATCTGTTTATTAAGAATGTCAACTTCAGCCCTACTTTTTAAAATGGAGGCCACAGACAGTGTTGCAGACTCACATTCATTACCTGGGAGCTGGTTAGAGACATAGACTCCTAGGCCCCACCTTCGGTCTACTGAGGCAGAACTTATAGTTAAGCAAAATCCTGAGGTGATTCTTGTGCATACTGTGTTTGACAATGGCTAACATAACCCAGCCTCCTGGGGACTCAGAGAAATGGCATGTCTGTAGTTATCTAGCTGGCTCCCCTAAACCCTGATTCCCCAGTGGTCTTTAAAATACTATATGCCCCACACCATAACCCATAACCCAGTAGATCCACTGATCTCTTCAAGGGAGTCACACACACACACACCTACACACACATATCACATACACATGTTCGTACACATACATACACACTCACACACACACATGATTGCTACTGCTTCACTGGGTGGGGAATGGGGCACTTGAAAAGCAAAAGGAAATAAAATTTTTTAGATATGTAAGAAGACACATGAAGACTCTGTGGGAATTTTCAGAGCTTATTCTGCATCTGTGCAAACCACTACTTACATAAGGAACCCGTGCCTTCTAAGCCTAGCGCTACAAATAACGTACTTCAACCAAGAAACACAGGGGTGAGTGTGGAATAAGACATCTGTATCCTAGCTGCTGACAGAATGAAGACCTGCAAACTTGGTTCCTCCACACTAGGTAGAGAAGCCAGGGTTGCCATTTTGACACGGGGCTCCTTGCAGGAGTGTCTTATTCTGGGTTCTCACAATACTGTTAGCACACACAAAACTTTGAGACAAACTTTATCAGATGAAAAGATTTATTCTGCTGATGGGGTTCTATAACTTGGGAACTATTCCAGCGCTTACATTGCCACAGACAAATTCAAGGAAACACTATAGCTAAAATTAATACTGCTTTCATGCACGGCATCCCTTGTAACTGGGAGTATTGTTAAGAGAAAGTTCAGACTGACGGGGCGCATGATAGCGAAAGGACAGCGCTGCATGGGAAGACGAGGTTTCCCTTAGAATAATATTGGTGGAAAATTCTCAGGGGAGAAAGGGCTTGAAGATCATTTCACTCATTTTGTGGAGATCTTCTTATGACCTTGGTCAAGCCTAATCAATTTCCCTTATACAGTACATGCAATTCCCTGTTTCCTCTCACAAAAGATCAGGTTTTTTGCATGTCAGATGGAAACTGAGTTCTCTTGGGAAGTGAACCTCTGTGCCATATGGACTGATTATACCAGAGAGGATAGGAGGTGCATTCACGAAGTGCTGTTTAAAATGATGTAAGGCGGAGAGGAAGGAAGGCTCGCCTCCCACTCTCTTCCTCACAATTGTCCCCTTTCCTCATGTTTTAGCCATTACTCATGCCATGTTTTGTCATTAACCTAAATAAAATAATGGGCCTCCGATCCCACTTGCTATATAAAATAATGAACTCATGATGAGCTAATGAGGGGTGGCAGCCACATCGAATTATTAAAATCGTAATGACAACAAAAGTACTAAACTCGAGGTTTAATTTCTTTGTATCATTGATTTGGAGTGAACACACATTGACAGCGTTTCTTCTGTTCATGCCTTGGATATAAATGGACAGATTCGTTCTTTGGGAGCACACATGTTAATACCAGGCACCGCAGTGGGTGCCAGAAGCACGGGTGGGAATAAAGCGGTTCCTGCCTCGTGGGAGCATTCGTCTTAGTGAGAAAAGACAAGCAGTAAGCACAGTGACCAAATGCAGGGTAAATCAGAATGTAACCAGCCACATGAAGAGCAAGGGGAGGAGACAGCAGAGATGTAGAAGCAAAGATGTCGCCTCCTAGGGAGGAAGGCTTGGTGCACTCAGCCACGAGTACAAAGGCCCTATTACTTGGGAGTTGAACAACATAAAGCCAGGGTAGCAGGAGGGGAGCAAATACAATTAAGATACAGGAGGATGTTGAGCATGGTGAGGCAGTGATGCACACAACTGGTCCTAGCACTCAGGAGGCTGAGGCAAGAGGGTTGCCAGCTCAAAGGCAGTCTGGGCTACTAAGCAAGACTATCTATTAAATAAATAAAAGGAGTAGGGGGATGTCAGAGAGCTAACATCATGAGGATGACTCTGAGTATAAAGAAAGACCACTGGGAGGCTTCAGAGATTCATCTGTGATCCAGCATAGCTGTTGCAGAGAACTCTTTAGCTGCTGCATTGGAAATCAAAGCAGGTGGGTGAGACAAGCTGGAATCCCCCATTCGACAATCCTAGTGGTAGATGCTGATGACTTGGACCAGGATATTGGTGCTGATGCTGGAGACAATGAAATAACAGCAAAGCCAACACGGTTTTGAAGGTGAAGCTAACGTGACTGTCAGGTAGACTGGATATGGCGTCTAAGAAGAGATAAGTAGATCTCAAGCTTTCTGAACAATCTGACCAATGTTGACATCACTTTCTGGGAAAACAGACATGAGTATACTTGAGTTAGTGAGAGAGAAAAAGGAGCAGTTTGGTTTTAGGTTTTTCTTTAAGTCCTGGGGATTGAACCTAGGGTTTCACACATGCTAAGCAAGCAATCTAGCGCTAAGCTACATGCCCAGCTCTAGAGATAAATTTACATTTTTTAATGAATTAATTAATTTAAATTACTAGATGAGAATGAGTTCAAAGGGAAGGTTAGGGCGGGAGTCTCTGGCATAACATCAGTCACTGGGACTCCACAAGTTCAGCAAAGGATAAGCATAGATGGAGAGAAGCAGAATTTGGGGGGGGGGGATGTGAGTCTTAAAAGAGCCAACACTGAAAATGGCTGGGTTTTGTTTAACCATCCATATCTTAAGAACTGTCACTTAAGTGAAATGGCTGTCTCTTTGGCCGCCATGGCCAAGTGCCTGCAGTCCTCACTAGGTGTTTCATACTGGAAACTGCCCAATAAATATTTGATGAATGAATGAATGAATGAATGAATGAATGAATGAATGAGTAAAGGAGTGGATGAGATTCCAGGCAATGTGTGGAAGGATTACCAAGATCAAGGCAGGAAGGTTGGAGGACCACCCTTGTACCTTTCTTCAGTGTCATCCATCACTGTTCTAGCTGCTTTAAAGAGTTTGGCAAGGGAATGGGCTGTAAGGTTCACCAGATTCTGAGCTCTTACTTTTCCAGGACAAGCCTGGAATTCTAAGACTGTCGAATGAGGCTAGAAAACGGACAGGGGAATGGTTAACCCCCTCAGACCTCAAATTTCTTATTACACGGTCTTTTATGACTTGTTTCTGTAGGCTTATGTTTGTTTTTCAAAGCCTACTTTATTAAGTGTACTTAAATGCTTTAACTTCCCTTCTACCACACCACCAACCCGAGAAAGTGGGGGAAAAGTTAACAGGTCAAAGAGGACATGGACTTGTTTAGTTCCTTGGTCCAAATGCCATCTGTGTTGTCAGGATACTAGCAGCTCAGTTCACACAAATCAGCAGTGGTAGCTTGATCCACTCACAAACACTATTCACAAACCAGCAACTGCAGTTCGATCCAGAAGAAACCAGGAGGCTCTGTCAATTGGCCAGAGCTCACAGAAGTGGTAAGAAGCTGCCAGAACTCCACCAAAAATTCTCTGGTGCATTTCTCTCTACAGAGTCACAGCAAATGATGATCAGCAAAGAATCGTAAGGTGAACCAATACCACACACCATTGTGCACTGTCTGTTGGGTTAATCTATACCCTTTCCAAACATCCGTGTTCTCTCAAGCTCCCACTCTAGCAGAACATCACATGCCCCTTTTCCAGGCTACTTCCAGAAAAACACCATTAGTGTGTTCTCAACAAAACATCCTCCCATGTGTCTGCTTCAGCAAAAAAAAAAAAAAAAAAAAAAAAAAAAAAAAAAAAAAAAAAAAAAAACCTCTCATAAGACAATTTCCAGAAAAATGTCACATGACACAACTGAATCTCCAAAGAAACCAGAAATTCCCACTTCAGGTTTCTGTCCCTTGGAATATAATCAAGGAGTATCTGTGTTTGTCCTATGTCTTGGTCCATTTTTCACATGGCCAAACATTCTATTGTATGCACATACTTCTGAAATGTTTATCATGAATAATGCTGCCATGGACTTCTGTAGATGTGTTTGTATGTGGAGGGATGTTTTCTTTTCCAGAAAACTTATGCATATGCTTTGGAGTGAAAGTGTTAGAGCTAACAGCTCCAATGCTTAACTTTGTGAGGGAGTTTTAGACTGTTCTCCAGGCTCGTGATGTTCCCGCCAGTATGTGGGATTTTAGACTTGTTCACATTTTGGCTAACGTTGGTTTTCATTTTGTTTTTCTTATTTTAGTCTCCTTGGTGACCATAAAGTAGCACTTCCTTGTGCCTATTGGCTGTGTATAGGGTCTCACATCTGCTTCTGCTGACCCACACCTCTGGGATGAGGCTTCTCTTTTTGATAGGTCCACAACATTCATTAATGGTGAGATTTTGAACAATTTAAATTGAGTTCTCTCTCCATGGTTTCTCTATAAAATGGCCATAACTAGGTCCAACCTCAGGAGTTCCAGGTTTAAGTAATTTAATATGTCAGACACTTATAGCAGGACACAGTGATTAGAAAGCATTGTGTGTGTGTTAGCTATTGTCTCCAGCTGAGGTGCAAGCTGCTTTCTTCCGGAACTTCTCATTTCTTTGGAAGAGCTCTGAGTGATTTCCATATCTAATAACACAGCCTTGGCTTCTCCTCACTCGCTGCCCCTTGGAGATTCTGCTTTTGTCTACTCTGCTCTTATGTACATACAAGAAAGCTGCTTTGGAGTATATAAGATAATTCCTTGCCTGCCAGATATATAATGTCTCATCATGGTTATTCTATTGAAAATGTGTGTGTGTGTGTGTGTGTGTGTGTGTGTGTGTGTGTGTGTGTGTTCATGTATGTGTATAGGCAGGTAGATGCCATAGGTCAATGGCCTCCTCAATCCCTCTCCACCTTATTTTTCATTTATTGGAATTTCTTCTGTACAAAGTCTCCAACTGAACCCTAAATTCATAGAACTCACTGACTTAGCTAGACTAAGTGGTCAACAAGCCACCTCCAAAGGTGGTCCTCCTATCCCCAGTTTGCCAGTACTGGGACCACAGACACATACTGCAAGACCCAGCTTTCTTACATAGGCATTAAAGTTTACACTCAGGTCCTCAAGATTGTACAATAAACACTTTACTGATTGAGCTATATCTTCTTAGCCCCATACTCTTCACTTTTACAAAGAGCTGAACTCTCTGGAGAAGAGTCTGGGTTTTATACCCTGCTAGGATATCCCTATAGAGTCTAGCAGAGGACATGTAACTGGTTTCTGACACAAATGACTTGAAGGAGCAGGACAGTGCTGGAAGGAGAGAAAAAAAATATCCAAGAAACAGAAGGTAGAACTAGGGGAAGAAGTTAGAGGAAGCCATAGTGAGACCTCAGAGCATATTGAGATGCACTGTGCAAGTTTGCAGAGCAATGGCATCCATGACAGGCATAGGTCAGAGCAGAGAACCCATCTAGCTGTAGAGCTTGTTGGGCACCGTAGCTCTAATTCCTTCTCTATTCCCTGAGGGCTGCCTCCTTAGAGAAGTTCTGTTCTCTCCTTTTGCCTCTTTCTAGCAAGGCAGAGTACCCATCAGCCAGGGCCTGGGCACTGAGAACCAACTAGCTCATAAACACCAGTAATCCTGAATTCCCCATCCTGGTTATGAACCATATTAATTTGATAAGACTGTCCTCATAAAGTGCCACAACTGGGTTGCTTAAACTATTGGAGGCATCCAGTAGGTTCTTCCCTCACAGAGCAGAAGTAGCTTAGAGCAAGGTAGCAAGAAGTTATCAGATTAAGAATATCTTTTTCTAACTGGACAAATGGCCAGAAGTTAAAAGCACTTGGTACTCTTGCAGAGGACCTGGATTTAGTTCCCGGCGCCCTTATGATGGCTCACAACTGTCTATACCTCCAGTCCCAGGGGATCCAATGCCTTCTTCTGACCCCCACAGAGACCAGGTATGAATGTGGTACACATATACACATGTAGGCCAAACATGCATACACATACAATAAAAATAAGCAAATTTTTAGTATATATCTTTTCTAAAATGCTTTATTGTGAAATATAAAACATATAACAGTGCATGAGACATGCTTGTCCATCATAGCAGTAATTATAAACCTCTCTCAACACTCCCTTTCCTAACACAAACATCACTTCCTTGGAAGCATCTGACTCTTGGTAACCATTTGCTTGCTTTGCTTTACTTTTGGAACTTTATGTACATAAACTTTTGTAGTGTGTGCTTGTGTATCTTAAGTGTTTTTGATGCTTCTTAATGCTTATTTGTGAGTTACATGTAGCTAGCTGTACATTGGATTGTGTGAACAACTCTCTCAGTATTTATCCATTTTATTGAAAAGACTTCCGACTCCTTCCAACTTTAAGGAGAATACCTCTTGAATATTCTTGTGTATTTCTTGTTGGTTTTTGTTTGCTTGTTTGTTTGTTCTTATTTTTAGGGTCTTGTTGTTGTTTTTCAGTACTAGAGATTTTAAGCCCCAGTCCTGGAGTCACATAATTAGGTAAGTACTCTGACATTGAGCTTGCTTGCTTGGCCGGTCTCTCTCTCTCTCTCTCTCTCTCTCTCTCTCTCTCTCTCTTTCCTTTTCCCTCCCTCTCCTTCTACTTTTCCCTTCTCCCTCCCCTCCACTCTCCCCCTCTTCATCTTCTCTCCCCTCCCCTCATGTCTCCTCCCCTCCCCCTTTCCCTCTTACTTTCTCCCCTTTCTCTGTTATTTATTGTGTGAGAGAGGGTGTGTGTTAAGGATCATGTGTGGAGGTCAATGAATGACTTGCTGGAATCTACTTACTCTCTCACCATGTGGATCCTGGGGAATGGCAACTGAGCTTAGATCACCAGGCTCGGAGGCAAGCATCATTACCCTCTGAGGTGTCTCATTGACTCCTTGCTCTCTTTTAATTTATTTTGAGGCAATGTCACACTGACTTACCCATGTTGCTACTGAAATCATCCCATAGCACAAGCAGGCTTGGAAACTCGTGATCCTTCTGCTTCAGCATCTCAGGTGGCTGGGATTGGAGGCCTACACTGCCAGGACTGGCAGTTTCTGTTTCACTGTAGAATGGGCTCATTAGGTTACAGGGTTTGATGCTTTCAACTTTACCAATCAGTGAGGACCTGTTCTCCCAAGTGAGTCAACAGTTCTTCCTGTCTTGCATTGTTCAACGAATGTTTAGACGTGGGACTTCAGTTAAAGTTTAGTCATATTGATGTATGGCTGTATTTCATTATGATTCTGATTGGTAATTCCATGACTTAAGTTCCCTTTGAATGTGCTTATCAGCAATTTGAATGCCTCTTGAGGAAGCAACAACTAAGTCTTCTGTCTGTTTTCCTGTTGGTTTGTCTGTCTTTTGAAAAATAAATTTATAGGATATGATTTCTTTTCTGGATATATTTGTAGCAAATACCCCCCACACTACTACACAGTCAATGAAGACTGTAATTTTAATGGTTCAGGATGTATTCAGATTTTCATCATCTCTTGATTTCTAAATCTTGACTAAAAACCCTCCTGGCCATGAGAATATTCCCCTATATCACCTTCTACAAGGCTATATTTTTTTTTAAAGACTGGGAATTAAACCTGGGAACTTAAGAATGCTGGATAAGCTTTCTGATGACTTATATTCCCAGACCAGTTCGTCAGGCAGCCCAGGCTGGCTTCCAACTCTGCATCAGCTGCCTGGCTATCCTTCTGGAAGTTTTCACTCCAATTCATACTAGGTCTTTAATTCTCCTGGAAATGATTTTTATGAATGTTATAAGAGAAAGGGCCCATTTGTTGTTGCTGTTGTTGTTCCTGTTGCTATTGCTGTTGTTGTTGTTGCTGCTGCTGCTGCTGCTGTTCCTGCAGCTCTCCTTCCACCTTGGTTTCTATCTCTAACCTTACCTCCATTATCTGTTGAGTTCATCCTTTCTCCACTGATGAACCACACAACCACAGACATCTATCAAGTGTTCACATGCGGGCGGTCTAAATCTGAGCTCTCCATTTTGTCCCTTTGGCCATTTCTTGATGCCTCTGTTCCAAGCTAATATAATAAAATGCACTCCACATTGTCTTGGCATCTCAAAAAGCAAGCCTTCCAACCTTCCTTCAAGACTTTCTTGGCTCCCATTTAGCCCTTCCTACGTCTGTATAAATTTTAGGATCAGCTCGTTAAGTTTCGACAAACAGCTGGGGTTTGCTTGTATTAGATTTATTTCATAACCCAGTTTGGAGAGAAATTATTATCTTAACTGTATTACATGTTCCAATTTATAAGCTTCTCAATTCTTTTAAACACATTTTTCTTTAATACCAGTAATGTTTTATTATGTTTTTCATGAAGTTTTATTAGAATTATTCCTAGACAGATGATACTTTATGACACTATAATTTGTACCATTGAAACATTTGTTTTCTGTTTCTTGCTGGGAAATAGGAAAGGCAATATTTTAAAAGTAGATTTTTGGCTCTCTGCTCCTCCCTATTCCAGAGACAGCCAGAATCTTCTTGTGCAGTGCCAGCCTCATCCAGTAGACAAAATGGTGAAGGTCGGTGTGAACGGATTTGGCCGTATTGGGCGCCTGGTTACCAGGGCTGCCTTCTGCTCTGCATCTGGCAAAGTGGAGATTGTCGCCATCAACGACCCCTTCATTGACCTCAACTACATGGTCTACATGTTCCAGTGTGACTCCACCCATGGCAAGTGCAACGGCACAGTCTAGGCTGAGAATGGGAAGTTTGTCATCAACGGGAAGCCCATCACCATCTTCCAGGAGCGAGATCCCCCTAACATCAAATGGGGTCAAATGGGGTGATGCTGGTGCTGAGTATGTCTTGGAGTCTACTGGCGTTTTCACCACCAAGGAGAAGGCCAGGGCCCACTTGAAGGGTGGGGCCAAAAGGGTCATCATCTCTACCCCTTCTGCTGATGCCCCCATGTTTGCGATGGGTATAAACCACAAGAAATATGACAACTCACTCAAGATTGTCAGCAGCGCATCCTGCACCACCAACTGCTTAGCCCCCTGGCCAAGGTCATCCATGACAACTATGGCATCGTGGAAGGGCTCATGACCACAGTCCATACCATCACTGTCAATCAGAAGACAGTGGATGGCCCCTCTGGAAAGCTGTGGCATAATGGCTGTGGAGCTGCCTAGAACATCATCCCTGCATCCAATGTTGCTGCCAAGGCTGTGGGCAAAGTCATCCCAGGGCTGAACGAGAAGCTCACTGGCATGGCCTTCTGTGTTCCTACCCTCAATGTAGCCTTTGTGGATCTGACTTGCCACCTGGAGAAACCTGCCAAGTATGATGACATCAAGAAGCAGGCATCCAAGGGTCCACTGAAGGGCATCCTGGGCTACACTGCTGCATCCTCTCTTATTGCAGTCTCACAGCATCTTCAAGTGGTTATTTTCTTACTTTCCAGTCCTTATTCCTTTCTTCCCCTCAGATGTTTTACCACCTTCTTCATCTGTTAAGACGCCTTTGAGCCTTCAGTAAAACACTGCAGGTGACTGGATTTGAATTCATATTTTGAAGGCCCAGTACGCTGGCTATTTTATGTTATCAAGACACAGCTATAGTCCCCTGAGAGGGGGGACTCTTGACTGAGAAAATGCCACCATGAGATTAGGCTGCAGGCAAGAATATAGGGCATTTTTTTTAAATTAATAATTGACCGGGGAGGGCCCAACCCAGAAATTTATGGGTGGTGCCATCCTAGGCTGGTGGTCCTGGGTTTGATAAGAAAGGAGGCTGAGCAAGACGTGAAGAGCTGTGCATTTTCACTTATTTATTTTTTATTTTTCCCTCGTACATTACATCCTGACCGCAGTTTTCCTTCCCTCCATTCCTCCTCCTCCCACCTTCCCTCTCCTTGTTCATTTCTCCTCCCTTCATTTTTTCTTTCAGAAAAGATCAGGTCTTGGGACCCTTTTCCTCCTGCTGGGTTGCCTCCTCCAGTCTTGACATGAGAGTTCGTACATAGTCTTATTGTAACTTTTTATTCTGTGCTTGGTTGATATCCCTGGGAGGCCTGCTCTTTGCTAAAAAGCTGTGTATTTACATCCGAAGGATTGTAGACATCCCACTAACCGGCCCACCAGTACTGATAGGCATTTCAAACCTTATTCCTAGGGATTGAAACTGGTGAGATGAGGCCTACTGACTTCAAGTTCATTTGTTTTTTAATATTTTACTTTATTATTTTTAATTATATATGTGTGGGGAGTCTGTCTGTGAATATATGCACATGAATGCTGGTGCCTGAGGAGGCCAGAGACACTGGGTCCCCCTGGGGTTCATTCTGGGAATCATACTCAGGTTGTCTACAGAACAGAAGGTGCACTTAACTGTTGAACCCTCTCTCTAGCCCTTGCAATTTATTAAGTTTTTTTAAGTATATACTTTTTCATTTACCTAGATTTTTATGTAGAATTAATGTTGTCGATTGTCTACTTTAGATGCTTAATTATACGCATTATCAATATCCTCCAAAACTATTCATTTATGTGTTTGTGATCTGCCATTTTTTAAAAATCAGTACACACACACATAGATATTTATGTTTTCATAGCTGATTGCTGTCTTAACTATTTTAAAGCCAGCATCCCCCTGCCTCCAAAATACCATTTTAAGACATATGATGGGAACATGCCCGTGACAGCATGCTGGAGTGTGTACAACCTGCTGACAGTGTGAATCTGTTTCTGGTGAGCATGAGTCCGGAATGTTCACTTTCCTGAAAGTCAAGGCTTCCTACACTTAGGGCACTGTGGCCCATTTTGCTGAGAAACTTCATACAAGCCCAGAAAATTTTGTAGATTTAAAAGTAGTTCTAAAAATCAAACTTTAGTAATAGTAAATTATAATCTAATTAAAGACAAATCTTTGGTATAATATAATATAATATAATATC
The DNA here is from genome assembly GCA_030674055.1 of Rhabdomys pumilio. Taxonomy (NCBI): domain Eukaryota; kingdom Metazoa; phylum Chordata; class Mammalia; order Rodentia; family Muridae; genus Rhabdomys; species Rhabdomys pumilio. The sequence goes on from JANHMN010000007.1 coordinate 14,903,999, forward strand.
ACCTCATCCTAACTCAGGGTTTCTCCTCTCTCATTTATAAGCTGTGTTTCACCTACAGGACATGTTTGTCTCCCCTCTACCCAGAGACAGCACTTTGTCCCTCTGGGACAGACATCCCTGCCCCCTCTCCTTTGTTTCTTTTCCCTCCTCCTCTGTCTCCTCTCTTTGTCTCTTATTCCCTGCCCTCTGTTCCTCTGGGGCAAAGAAATCTCCTTTGTGCTGAGAACCTGGTCACAGATGCCTTGTGCCCGAGCTTTGGCTCCTTTCAGCATAGGCATGGGGGTTCTCAACCATCTGTAGCCCCAGCTCCAGGGCATCTGATGTCTTCTGGTATCCACAGGCACATATGCAGGCCAAACACCCATATACATAAAATTAAATTAAAATCAGAATTAATCTTGGCTAAATATTTGATACTGCAAGCTGTAGAGCAACATTTTTTTCAGAGTTGATAAATAGTTCTATTTATAATGATCAATATTGAAAATACTGCTTTACATAAATATATATTTTTAAAAATTGGCAGACACATGCTTAGGGCTGTTTCGGAAATTGTCGGGAAATTTTGCCCTAATCCCCAACCAGGATTCACTTAATGACTTAATGAGCTTTTCTAAATAAAACTCAAGCCAATAATTTTTAAAAGCAAACATTCTAACATAATACAATCCAAAGATATAAAAATTTATTATTTACATTCTCAGGAATGACAAATATGAAAAAGCTAAATTCCTTATCATTTCTAAAGTGTGTGTGTGTGTGTGTGTGTGTGTGTGTGTGTGTGTCCCTGTGTCTGTGTCTGTGCACATGAGGTTAGGTGCCCAAGGAGGCCGGAGGCATTCGGTTCGGGGGTTCTCTTGGATCTAGAGCACCAGACAACAGGAGGAGGAGCTAACAATTCAACAGCCAAGAAGTGAGGCTGTGCAGACATGAAAGCTGAGGGCTGATAAGAGGCCACAAGGAGGCAGAGAAGAGAACCTGTCCATACTCTGTGGTTGTTAAAGGAGTTTGAGAAAGCCTGTAAAGTCTTCAGGACCAAGGGTCTCAGACACCAAGCTGAGAACTTTAACACTGCTGTTGCCAAGGGTCTAGAGCCCTCCACAGCCCGGGTCTACACCAGATTGTCAGACAGGGTGCCATTTGCCACTGTTTCTACGTGTCCACTGCCACCACTCCTTGATGCCAGACCCTGAGGGAAACTGAAAGCTGCTAGACATCTAACTAAAGGGCTTCCTGCCTCTCCGTGAGTGACATCCAGGTAGAGGAACAGACCCCTCAGCTAGCTATGAGTTGTTATTATTTGGGGGTTGCTACCCCACCTTAGACCATGTAGTTCCCAAATAAAAGACACAAACTTAAAAATCTCCTATATTTTAATAATGCCGAATGATTAAAAATACCTTTTCTATGTAGAGCAATTAGGAAAAAACAAAAACATTCAAACAAAAAAAAATCAAGGAAAGAAACTAGAAAACTCTAAGTTTTGGAGCCAGATAAGGTATCTCATGCTTTAGCATATTATTCTGTAAATTAAAATGATTATTAATATTCTATATGTATTAGTGCTGTAAAATAATACAGTGGCAATTATTCCTTAACCACCCTTTTCCCAAATAACCACATAGAGACCTTTTAATATTTCAAAGCCTAAGGCCTTAGCTGGGCAGACTCTCATCTAGGTCATCTAAGTTAACCCAACCACCTTGCCTCATCCACTCACGTGGCTAATTAGACCTTCCAGGCCAGCAGCCATCATGTGTGACTCCTCCCATGTCTCCTCTAGAACAGCTTTCCTTCTTCTTCCTAGAGTTCCTTTCTCCCTCCCAGGAAGTCCCACCTTTCACTTCCTGCCCAGCTAATTGGCCATCAGCTTTTTATTAAAGCCAGTCAGAGAATGCCTTAGGTAGGTGAGGAAGGACAAAGACACAATTTCACACAGTGTACCCCAGTCTTATTCCATGGTAGTTAGGTGTTGGTGCACTGTATTGGTGGCTCTTAGCAGAAAGAGCTGACAAACATCTCATAGCCAGCAAGCTCTAAGTTCCAGGTACCATAAATTTCCTTGTTTTCTATTGGGAAGAGCCTTTTTTTCTTCTATTTTTATTGCTTGCAATTTAGCATTCCATCTCTCGGTTCTCGCCTTTCTTAAGGCTGCTTTACTCTTTTTAGAGAGGGCACAGAAAGCTGTGGTCACTAGTGAACATATTGTAACTAGTTCCAGACGACAATAGCAACTAAAAACAAACAAACAAACAAACAAACAAACAAACCATAATCTCTGACTCTCTCCTTACGGGGTTTCAATTTACCAATTTTAACTTTAATACTTTTCCAGTTCAGATGCTTGGGGCTTTTTATTTTGTACCTTGCACTGTTGCTAGACCAGCCCTATCCTTCCTGACAGCTTAGGCTCCTAGTTCTGCCACGCCAGCCCTGGCCAGGCCTTTCCAGCCCCCTCGCTTCTGCACTGCTTCAGGCCACAGCTTCAGACCCAACTCTCTCTAGTGTGCTTTTAACTGCACTGAGCTTAGGAGAAGTTGCAGCTATTGTGGCCTCGGCTTTAGTCTGCTTTTGTTCTTGTTTTAAAAAAGACCAGGCTTGACTTTCCCCATCATTCACCTGGACCTCCATACTCTTGGGTTCTAATTGCTGTTAAGTTGGGTGCCATAGTGTTATGGTAAATATTATTTGGGGGTTTCTACCCCACTTTAGACCACGTAGTTCCCAAATAAAAGACACAAAACATTTATATTTATAATAAACCTTAAAACATTAGAGCTGGTAAGATGTCAACCCTCTATGCTAGTTCTCTGCTTCTGTAACAGCAACCCCAGGATATCACTTGCCATGTTCTGCCTGGGCTGCTCCCACTCCAACAGACTGGCCCTCACGGACATGCTTTCATGATCCACCTCCCCTATGGTGCCTTCCTTCTTTCTACTCTTCCTTTCTTCCTCTGGGGTCTCTCCTTAGACCCCAGCCTAGGAATCAAAACCCTGCCTACCTCTCTTCTGCCCATAAGCTGAAGGCATCTTTATTAACCAATAGTTTTAAGTTAAGGAGCAAGATTTGCACAACAAAAGCTGGCATACATGAGAATTCACTATCTTGAAGTAACTAGACCTTGTGATACAGAATTTAGCATTATAATACATAACGACAGACCAAACCTTAACAGTGCATGGCAATTTTAAGCATCTGTTGTGTAACAGTTTTCTCCACAATTAAACATGCCCTTCTGCAGGAAGCTGTTTAAGCAGGCAAGCAACTCAAAAGAGCTTCAGGAACTCCCTGAAACTGACCAAATTCACTAGGCCCCTCCCTGCCAGAGTAAGCAATAAAAGCAGAGTCCTCTTCAGACAAAAGGAAGCTGATCTCAAAGACTCTGAGAAGAAAAACTACAAAGATAATTCTGGCAGCAGACCAGCTTTGTGGAAGACACAGAGACCATCACAGCCCCCTACAAAAGGTTAGAAACAGTTAAGGCCCTTGGACACTCTTCAACCCATAGAGCTGCCCACAGGCTCTTCAGTGTGCTCCAAGTTCACAGTTGTGTGAGCTGCCCCTATGCTGGAGTGTGCTCTGATGATACAGCTGTCTTTGAGTCATTTTTTTGATCTTGTAAGTAACCCCTTATTCATTGTGGTGGTGTGAATAGGTATAACTTCCATAGACTCATGTGTTTGTATGCTTGGTCCATAGGGAGTGGCACTATTAGGAGTCGTGGCCTTGTTGGAGGAGGTGTGTCACTGTGGGGGGGAGCTTTAAGGTCTCTTATACTCAAGCTACACCCAGTGTGGCACACAGGTTCTCCTTCTGCTACCTTCAGATCAAGACATAGAACTCTCAGCTCCTTCTCCAGCAGTGTCTGCCTGGATGCTGCCATGCTTCCTGCCATGATAATAGAATGAATCCCTGAAACCCATATTTCTGTAAGTAACTGATAGGTGTTTTTCTCTCTCAATGATGCAGATATAGGCCAGATTATAGCAGATTAAAAGTAGATAAAGGCAGGTTTATTAGGAGGCAGCCCTCAGGTGGGCTCACTGATCTCACAGGTGAAGATCAGTGAGGTCACATATCACTCAGACTTTTTATAGAGCTTAGGTGAGTAGTAATGATGTGCCAGCCAAGAGCTGGGATTGTGCCCATATGTGATGTCTTAGTTAGAGTTTTCTGCTGTGAACAGACACCATGACCAAGGCAAGTCTTATAAAGGATGACATTTAATTAGGGATAGCTTTCAGGTTCAAAGGTTCAGTCCATTATTATCAAGGCAGAAACATGGCTGGATCCAAAGAGGCATGGTACAGGAGAAGCTGAGAGTTCTACATCTTTATCTGAAGGCTGCTAGCAGAATACTGGCTTCCCGGCAGCTAGGTCACAGGTATTAAAACCCACACCCACAGTGACACACCTACTCCAACAGGGCCACACCTTCTAATAGTGCCACTCCCTGGGCCGAGCATATAAAAACATCACACATGGTCAAAAACTGAGCCCCTGGGCAGGCATTCTTGGGTGGGTTGCTGGAAACAGGGAGACAAGGTATAAGGGTTCAAGAGTTGCTAAAGGAAAACCCCAAAGTTAAACAGTGTGTTAAAAGCAGAGTGTTTATTCTTCAGAAACAACCAGCATTCACTGGTCAGCTATTTATATACAGTGGAGACTCTCGGAGAGCATGCAAGCTTCGTTTAAGCACAGGTAGGATAATTCTAGGGATGGTTAGGTCATTTTTAATATGATTGGCTAGGTAAGCAGCAGTTACCTTTTTTATTGGTTGCTATATTAGTTTTACCACTTTTGGTCAGGCCTTAGATAAATTCCAGGAACTGTCTCAGTCCTTGGGCTGGCTGTCTCTCTTGGCTAGATGACAGGACCGTTGCTGACTAGTGGCCCACTGTGGTTTTTCTGAGAAGTCTTGCCTGCTTCCTTGGGAAATTGAAGCTTAAAGCCTAACATGGCTGCCTGTTCTAAAATGGAGTGATTTAAGTTCTCTCAGAAGAGTGATGACACGTGAGCCTAGAGTTCTCTCCAAGTGAGTGGGGTTGGGGGAAGGAGGGCAGACCTGTTTCCTAGCTTGGGCAGGAGATGAGCAGGGGTTCCAGCTTAACAGTAAGCCCATAAAACTCTTTAGTTCATGGAATCGGACTGTGGTGGCATCAGGACTCTAGTCCATCGTGAGTTTCCTATCTGGGGTGAGTAGATGTGTGTATGTCTTCCCAGGGAAAGTGCTGTCACACGATGTTTCATTGACAGCTTTCTGTGTGTTCAGTCTCCATAGTTATCATGCCAACAGCTACATGACACTCTATTGATACCTTGTTAGTGGAGGGTGGAGAGATGGCTCAATGGCTAAGATAAACACTGCAATTGCAGAAGATGAGAACTTGATTCTGTATTAGTAATAATATTTTTTGTTGCTGTGGTAAAACACAATGATCAAAAACAAGAACTCATTGGCTCACTGTCCCAGAGGAAGGGGCCATGTTGTCAGGGAGGCATGGTAGCAGGTAGCAGGTAGCAGGTAGCAGGAGCAGGAACCTGGGTGTCCTGGTTGCTTTTGTTTCTTCTGTCAAGTTGTCACAAGCCAGAGTTATGTAACTGGAGAGAGGAAGTTAAACTAAGAAAATCCCTCTATTATTAATGATGGTTGATGTGGATGGGCCCAGTCCTGCAGGGAGACCTCTGGGCAGGTTATCCTGAGTCGACTATGAAGGTATGCTAAGCAAGCCACAAGGAGCAAGCCAGTAAGCAGCACTCCTCCATGGTTTCTGCTTCAGCTCCTGCCCTGACTTCCTGCCTGACTTCCCTCAATGATGGACCGTGACATGGAAAGAGAACTGAAATAAACACCTTTCCTCCCTTCCTTTAGTCACGATGTTTTACCTCATCAACAGAAATCTAGACACCAAGAGATCATGTCTTCAACCACAAACACAAAGCACAAAATACGAACTGGAAATGGGGCAAGTCTATAACTCTCAGAGCCTGCCTGCAGGGACAGACTTTCTCCAGTAAGGCTCCCTGTTCTCAAAGTTCCATAACCTCTCCCAAAACAGAGGAGCATGTTTCATTCAAACCACCACAAGCAGACAGCTCACAAGTGCCTGTAACTCAGCTCCGGGGGATCTGACTTCTTTTGCTTCTTTTGGGAACTCTGAAGGCACGTGTACTCACATGTGTGCAAACTCACCACACACAGACACACACACACACACACACAGACAGACACACACACACGCACGCACGCACGCACGCACACACACACAAAATCTAAAAATAAGAGAATGTTTTTTTAAGAGAGAAAATGTGAATGTACCATAATTGGGTGAAACACATCAAGGCACATTCAGGGGTGTGGCCATTTTCTGTTGGAAACAAGGCTGTGATAAAAAGACTTGTATTGTAGGGGTACAGTTGGCTCCCAGTTGCTTCCTTCTTTGTGAGTCGAGTCTGCGTTATTCAAGGAGCCGATGGCCTGAAATACCACTAAGCATCTGTCAGTAGGGAGCCAGGCCTTCATCCAACACATGATAGTGTTTTCCATTGATGCCTAAAAGACAGCATCAGAGCAACAGCCAGGTCCTTGGAGGGAGGTTTTTGGAGATCTCCAGTCTCATACCCCGCCCCGCCCCAACCCCCACTGCCCCTTGGACTCAAGCCAACGAGTGCATACAGATCTTCCAAACCTTTCCATTCCCAGCAGTCAAGGCAGCAGACACAAATAAACATTTTGTCCATGGAGCAGATGGGTGAAAAACTTTAGGTCCATGGAGGCATTACTCTGCTTTTCCACTCCAAGATGCAGAGTTTGCAGAGAAGCCCCAGCCTACAGTTGACAAAGTCTAGAATTCCCTCTCCAAGGCCTTTCCAGAGGTCAGCCCTGAATTTACACTGTGATCTCTATCTGGAGTATGCTAATGAATCTGATGCTACTGGTGGCCCAGCGTGGTACTAAGATCCTTCAGATCTTGATTCCTGGGGGTCCCTCTGGGGACCCAGCCAAGAATTCAGCCTGTGCTTCAACCAAAATTTCTACACATTTTCGCAGCAGTAATCCTGCAAAGTTTACAGAAACTTGGGCTGGTGAGAACCTGACCTCTAGAGTTGGATTCCCCACGCGCCACATGGTGGAAGGAGAGAACCGATTCTCCCAAGCTGTCTTAGGACGTCCTCCCACACGTCTTGGCATATTCCCACTCCACTTAATAAATAGGTGTAACGTGTTTATTTAAGACTCGTACTGTAGCACGTGTTCTTGCATGCTCCTGCAGAACTTCAAGTTGGAGTTGCATCTAGGAATTAGTAGTAGCCTACTCGCCCCAGGTGAGCAGAAGCACAAACAGCTCCGGAGCGACTTGCCGGGGGCGGGGCCGCGCGTCACGCCCAGGAGCCGCGTCACCGCCAAGCGCGCCGCCTAGACGGGCGGGCCGGAGAGCGGCGCGGCAGCGCGCGTGCGTAGCCCGCTCCCTGGCCATGGCTGGCTGGGCGGGGACCGAGCTCTCGGTCCTGGACCCGTTGCGTACGGTGTGGTTGGCGCTGGCCGCCGCCTTCCTGCTCGCGCTGCTGCTGCAGCTGACGCCCGCCAGGCTGCTGCCGAGCTGCGCGCTCTTCCAGGACCTCATCCGCTACGGGAAGACCAAGCAGTCCGGCTCGCGGCGCCCCGCCATCTGCAGGGCCTTCGATGTCCCCAAGAGGTAACCTCGTTGGCGGGGCGCGCCCGGCAGGGGGCAACAGAGGCGGCGCGGACACGTGAGCCAGGGGCTGCCCGGAGCTGTCCCGGGAAGTGACAGAGCATCTGTATCGGCCCAGTCCCCAGAGAGCTGCCCTAGCGTCTTTATCCCCAGTTTTCCGTGTCCCCTCCCCAGAACTCGAGGTCGTGGAAGTTCATGGACATGGAGAAAAGTTCTTCCTCGATTTCCCCAGTTCTTGACCTGACCTGTCACAGTCAGGATGTCCAGAGAGTGCTCCCCTGGGTCTGTACTGACATCCCTAACCTGCCTCTCCACAGGTGCCCTATCCCATCCTGGAAGGTTCAGTTAACCAAGTTGTGAAATACTAAAATCTTCTGGGGCACATATAGACTCCACGGAGAATATATGAGACCTACTATATGACTTTCTCATTTTTTGCTCCATGTTGAATTCAGTATGTAGATGGAGAAGTCGTCTTAACACAGTATTGTACATAGTAAAGCTGTGTCATTTTCTGTGAAATTCATCATGCTCTTGCATTTACAACTGAATTTGAAGGAATGTGGTGAGTTCTGATGGATTCATCTAGGTTGTTTTCTGTAGACCTGCAGATGGCAGGGGCACTATCAACTGGCCCCAGCTCTCTCTTGACTGTTGGAAGAGGTCTATCAGGGGTTTAGTGTGAGAGCAGAGATCTGCGTCATTGTGAAGAATGAATGGTAAAGAGATAAGGCCTGGAAGAACTCTTCCTTACAGGCTTAGTTTTAAGATGAGCAGATCCTGCCATCCTCTTGTCCTCGGGTTTGATTGGCCTATATTCCTTATGCTATATAGCAATTTATTTTCTTGACTTTTGAGAAAGGTCCCAGTATCCCTGAATTTCAAAGCACACCTAAAGATCACTTCTACCCATTCTTTTGGGTCGGACTCCTCAGCTGTTACACTCAAGTCTGCCTTTATGTAACAGCCAAGAAAGAGGTGGGCCTTCCCTGTATTCATCCCTGTAACACTTGGTACTCTGGGCTTCTTGTGATTCTTATAGGATTGTGAAATAGTTATTCTTTCCTTCCAGAACTAGAGCAGAACCTCCCATGGTGTTCAGGTGCTCTGAGGTGATGGGGCTATTGTTGTTTTCCCCTAAATTAAGTTGTTGGTTTTTTTTTTTCTTCAGTAGTGGAGAAGGTCCAAGAAATCCAGGCCAATAAGGAAAGGCATTTTTAAATGAGACATAGATTTTAAAAAGAAAACGGGAATATTTGCATCAAGACATTATCCTTTGTAATTGCTGCCTCCCTCTTTCTATGAAAAGGGGGTAACAGGAGACGGGTAAAGTCACCTTCCAGTGACAGGTTTTCCATTCCCTCTGTTTCCAGCCTCCCATGACACTATGCTTAGCATATTCAGAATGGAAAAATAATACTAAAGTGAGTTTGAGAGCACTACCACAGTGGAGTTGCCTGTATGTCATGTGCTAATGACTTGAAAGCCTTTCTTCCCTTGGTCCTCATGACAGACAGTGATCTTCGGCATTCTCATTCATGTGTGCACAGATTCAGGCTGGCTGTACCATTGAGTGTGGCGGCTAGCCCTTGCAGCCTGCCTGTCAGTGTGAGATGCCAAATTCTTGACCTCCAAGGCGCCTTGGCAAGCTCTTGTACTGTGCAGACCTGAGTCATGTCTGAAAAGCCAAACGGCTGTGGATTTACCCCAGCGGGAGGCACTTTGTAATATCTTGATTAATCCAGCTTTTATAGTATTTGGTAACCTTAGCTGATGTGCTTATGACCTAAAATATTTTGAATAGTTTCTCCTTGTGCAAAATGTAATGACATCCTCAGGAATGAAAATAAAAATTGAGTCGCTGACTGCGACGCTTACAAACAGGCAGCGTGGAACCCCGTTTCTGCACATATGGTAGTATTTAGGTCATTTCGTTGGTAATTATTTTCTCCTAAGGAAGCAAGAATAAAACCTAAGTCAGTTCCTGGAATGTTGTTTTCTGTTCTCCAGCCTGGGACCCATTGTTTGTTTATTTGTTTGTTTGAGTTTTCAGCTTGTGTGTCCCTCTCACCTGGCCCATGGTAAAGCTCAGATACAGTATCTTCAGTGAGGTCTTCCGTACCTGCCTTACTTAAAATGATAATTCTGTGTTCACCAACAGTCCTTCTTCCTCCCTGCGTACTGCCTCAGCCCGTAATAATCACCCAAGTGGTTGTTGGTCTAAGGAGTACCCACCCCAAACCATATACAGTCAAAGATTGCCGTGTCCCTACTCCCAGGACTTGGAAAATGGCACTTCTGGGAGGAGGAAAACGGAGGAGTGAGTCTTAGCCCAGAAGCAGTGAGGATTTGAGATCTGCATTTTGAGTCTTTATAAAGACAGGCAAGACATAGGACCTCCTGTAAAGACTAGAAAGTGTTTCCTGTATTAAGACATTCAGACAGCAGAACAAACGGGAGAAGTAGTGCCGTGTGTGAGGCACAGCTCAGCAATTGGTTCGAAACAGCTGATTCACCTGCCTGTAGGTTTCACACAAACTGGCCGTGTGTGATACAGGGCTAGGAAAAGAATTTCAGGCAAGCCTTGTCTGCAGGCAAGGGGGAGCAATGGTGTGCTGTAAACACCAGCCATTCTGGCTGCATCTAGAGCCGGCCGCTGCCACCTCTGTGCCCTTGAATAAGAAACTGTTGGTTTTCAATGTGCCACGCGAAGAGAGCAAACTATGGAATTGTGAAGATGAAATTTCATAATCATGCCTCTTCCCCTAGTTCTCAGGCTACGTCCTTCGTATCACAACTAAACAGTCTCTATATCACCAGCAAATGGCTGTTTTATGTGTGTCTCATTAATTTTTGTTTAGGGATGTTTTGCCTGCATGTATGTCTGGGCACCATGTACATGCCTGGTGCCCCTGGAGGCCAGAATAGAGAGTCCTACCCCTTGGGACTAGATGGGTTTGCTGTGAGCCACCATGTGGTGCTAGGAATTGAACCTTGGTCTTTTGGGAGAGCAGCAAGTGCTCTTAACTGCTGCTGAGCCATCTCCCCAGCCCATCTCAAAATATTCAGATGGATATTTGGAAACTTTGGGAAAGACTGAATAATGATTTTCTTTTAAAAAATGCTTTATTTTGATAAGCCTAGATGGATTCCCCAATACAAAAGCCAGCATTCTGACAGGGCTCTGGGTCCTCTGTCCTGTCTTCCAAGTTATGGTACACAGCCACAAGGGAGCCACAGATGCAGCACACCCAGCACAAACTCCAGTCAGGGCCTTTGTAGCTTTTTCCCCTGCTAGGAAAGTGTGCAAGGTACCCCACTTAATGGTGTACACTCTAAATCCATCCATTTTCCTGCAAGATCTTAACTTCATATGGAATGTTTAGACTTAGGATGTATGCTATTAAGTAAGTGAAGTCACACAACCTCACAGAGAAATAAACCAAATATTCTCTCTCATATGCAGACTCTAGCCAATGATCTGTGTGCATGCAAACACATGTACATGTGGCTACATGATAACATGAAGAAAGGAGAGGAAAAAAGGCTAAACATAAGGAGGGGAAGGACTGAATATAGGACACCAGTTATGAAGGAGGATATGGAACTAACTGTTTTTCTAATTCTAATTCTGCCATGAATTTGGTTTTTTTGTTTTTTTTTTTTTTTGATGGCAGATAAGTGCATAAAATATGTTAGATACTGAAAGTGTAAAATCTCACACACAACTTCACAGCTCCATTTGGAACTCCCACTCTAACTGGATAGAAGGGTACTCAGTTGTATAGACCTTAGGTCCAGCTAATTTTGGTGTGTCACGTTTTTATTTATTTGCAAGTTTGGGTTTTTTAAAGATCTATTTATTTTATTTTTATGATCAGATTGTAGCTGTCCTCAGACACCAGAAGAGGGCATCAGATCCCATTACAGATGGCTGTGAGCCACCATGTGGTTGCTGGGAATTGAACTCAGGACCTATGGAAGAGCAGTCAGAGCTCTTAACCGCTGAGCCATCTCTCTAGCCCCCTCAAGGTTTTTGGTTTTGTTTTTTTAATAATAAAGTTTCTTTAAAAACCTTTTAATGGAAGCATGCAAGGATTGCATATTCTATGCAGATGTCCCTTCCAGAAAACCCACCAATTCACCAATCCAGAATAACATTCCTGCTACTTTGGTCCCTTAGCAGACGTTACAGTAGATGCCTGAAGCATTACCAACTTCACTAAAAGAGTCTTCCATTAAGACATAGGCCAGGTCTGTTTTCATCCTTCAAGTTCAGGTTCCTAGAGATTGGCCTAACACACTTTAAGTTGGACTTAAATATTTATGAGAGAAAAAAAATAGATCAAGCACCCAGCCCTTCCCTCTCCCCCAAACCCACAAAGCATACAGTTAAAAGCGTTCTTAACCTTCTGCTATGGCCAGAGTGTGCAGGCTGCACTCTTGCTAAGTTCCAGACAGTATATGTTAAGGATGACCTGGAACACAGCTGACGCTAAGAGGTAGCAAAAGGCTACAATGCACAGACTTTTGAGAAAATGAAGCCTCTCTTCAGCTGGTTTTGGAACAGTTGGGAGGATAATTCTGGTGGGGTTTTTCAACTGCAGCTGGGAGCACAGGATGATGGGATTAGATCCGAATTTGTCAAACTGGGTTTCTGAGCATGAGGGTAGACTAGAGCTATGACTTCTTTTACAAGCATATTCTGGCCCATGTGAAAAGACTTCTGAGCCTATGTTTAATTCTCTTTGACTCCAGGTCGTCTTTGGTTGTCTCAAGCCAAAGTGAAAAGAAGAAAAGGAGTTTATTGTTGGTGCATGAAAGACGGGGGGTGGGGGGGCACATGATCACCTGAATTGATTAGAATAGAGGACAAATCTAAGTTAAGCATCTCTACCTCAAAAATATGAAGTGCTTCTGTGGGGAATCCCTTTCCCGTCTTTGGATACTCAATGTGCTTCAACATCTGAAACTCTTGCACGTGGACACAGTGCCCTGTGTAGAAAAATTCCACACCTACCTTCATGATGGTCAAATGGCAGATACATTAGACAATAACATTCATATAAGGTTACCTTTAGCATAGCAGGTATATAAGGTATTCATCATATAAGTACATTCTGTGTTTAGTCTTGGGACTCGCCCTTCAAGTTCTCTGTCAGTCTATATGCAGAAATCCTAGGCATTTCAGAGAGGAGATACTCGAGCTGTGGTAGGAAAGGCACAGGAGGGTGGACCTCAGAAGAACCTTTGAGGGAGCTGGGGAGGTAGCTTGGGCATGTACCCCAGTGGTCCTAGTGACATGTTAAGTGATTTTGTTTTATCAAATCAACGTCATCTTTTTCATTAAACTAGCTTAGCGTCACTAATTTCATTTCATTGGTTTTGTGCCTTTATGTTTCTTTGCTTTGTAAATAATTCATTGCAAAATAGGTTCATGGTCTTAGTCGTTGGAGAAATAGAATCCTAAGGAGTTGCCACCTGGCATTATTGTTGCAACTTTTCTTATATTATAAAAGATTAATTTGGAAGTTTGAGGGGAAAGAAAATGGATCAGGTAGTAAAGTGCCTGCCACGTAAGCACGAGGAGCTGAGTTCAATCCTTAGCGCACACAAAAAGCTGGACATAGGACATGCACCTGTAATTCCAGTGCAGAAGATGGGAATTACTGACCAGCTAGTTTAGCTGAAGTACAAACTCGACACGGCGAACTTGGGTCTTCTGCAACAGTCCATGCATGCACACACACATACATATAAATGGTAATACTTTTTTAAATTTTTAAAAAGGTGTATGAGACTGCAGAGATGGTTTAGCAGTTAAGAGCATTCGCTGCTGTTTCAGAGGACCAGTTTCAACTACTGCAATCCAGTTTGGGATCTAACGGACGTTCACAGATCTCACTGGTGTTAGCATGATCAAGTTCTTATGAGCAGGGAGCTTCAGCTCCTTGTGAGAAATCGGGGACCATTCTTGTTACTCAGAGATAGAGATTGTTAAGTGATCCCCCTTCTACTCCAATTTAATGAGTCTCGTGGTTTGGAGTACCTTTTGGACTATTCCGCCTGTAGAATTCAGGTTGTGTACTCTGTTCTGGGGTGTGGGTGGAGGGAGCCGGTCCTGGGACTTGTGGAGCTTGTAGCTGGCGGCTGCCTAACTCTCCCTTCCTTTGCAGGTACTTTTCTCACTTCTACATCATCTCAGTGTTGTGGAATGGCTCCCTGCTCTGGTTCCTTTCTCAGTCTCTGTTCCTGGGAGCACCTTTTCCAAACTGGCTTTGCGCTTTGCTCAGAACTCTTGGAGCCACGCAGTTCCAAGGTAATTTGACTCCCTAGCCCGTTTTTTGGTTCCTGTCCATGTTCTCTCTAATCTGGTCCCTCTGCAGGTCTGGTAAGCAGAGGGCAGATGGTTCATTGGGTCCCAGTCCTCAGTGGCCAAGCCCAGGGTCAAGCTCTCTGGTCTACTGTCTCAAAAACCTGTGCTGAATGCAGGATTGGCTGTTCTCCTTCTGATATTATGAGTGTGTGATAATCTTATGAAGACAGCCTCACACACTCTGGGGAAGCTTTGGAAAAACCTCAAGTGTGCATGGACACCTTTATCATTTATACTGCCACAGTCAGAGTCATGCCTTAGGGCTCACAGAAATTTGACTTTAAAAACTACTTCTTGGTAAACTTTTAGAAAGGCTTGGAGACTGCTGAGATGGATCAGTGGGTAAAGGCATTCCCACCAGGCATGATGATCCAAGGTGCATCTGCAGGACCCACACTGTGTGGAAAGAGGAAACCGACTCCTACAAGTTGTCCTTTGACCTACACAACACACACACACACACACACACACACACACACACACACACACACACACCACATGCTCTCAAGAGAGTAAATAAATTAGTTAATTAAAAAAGAACAATGTTATATTGTGAGTCTTCAGCTAAACATTGAAACTGAGTAGCAGGGGTAGGGGCTTTGTAAAAAGGGTTAGGGGTCCTAATGCATGTGTCCCTTGTTGCTTACCGTGTTTATGCATGTGTCCCTTTGATGCTTACCGTGTTTATGTATTTAGAAGACTAGATTTGAGGAGTTTTTATTATTTGTTTTAACGTATTCATAAAGAATTGAAAACTGGGTTTTAATTTACTTAAAATATAAAGAGTGAAGTGAATCTATACTGATAGATGTTAGAGTGGAGTCCTTAACCTTGGTGTGGGGTCATAGGGTCATACTTAGAGAGAGACACTAGGGGTGCTGGTCGGGATAGATATATACGTGTGTGTGTGTGTGTGTGTGTGTGTGTGTGTGTGTGTGTGTGT
>JANHMN010000007.1:14919024-14930387 GCA_030674055.1 Rhabdomys pumilio
TATATATATATATATATATATATATATATATATATATATATATATATGAATATGAACGAGAATGCACTATCGCTGTCTTAAGACACACCAGAAGAGGGCATCAGATCTCATTACAGATGGTTATGAGCCACCATGTGGTTGCTGGGAATTGAACTCAAGACCTTTGGAGGAGCAGTCAGTGGTTTTAATCGCTGAGCCAGTTCTTAACCCGGGTGCCAGTAATACCTGGGAATAAAAATTCACCAAGTTGTGTCCTTTGTGGTGTGTGTCTGTGTTACTCTTTTAAAAGAGGGACTAGAGTTTATGATATTTTAAAAACGAGCCTTGGCTCATATGTCATCAAAGCACTTAATGATGGGTGTGCAGGAAGGTGGATCGTGGGACCCACTGTCTCTCCAAACATGTCGTTTCTCTTTTGCTTTTCCTTTGGCAGCCCAGGGGATGGAGTCCAAGGCTTCTCGGATGCTAGGCAAGTGCTTTACTATTCAACTCCAACTCCTGCCCCCCCCCTTTTTTTTTTTAAGTCCAGAAAGGAATATTCACCTGTTTGATGCCTGCCTCTGTCTCTACCTTGATGGGTGAGTGGACTGATCCAGCATTAACATGGGCCTCTCCCTGACCATCTGCATTCAGGAGTCAGTACAGGAACTAGAGACCAATGGGCCCTGAGTCCTGAGCACCTCGACCCTTCATGGCGATGCCCATGTGCCCTGATGAGGGAGTCAGAGACAGTGTTGTCCTCCTTCCCAGCACTCTGCCACTAAGTTGCCATGTGACTTTTTCAGCCTGTGTCCTCATACTTTGGTCAATGTTCAATGGTCTCTGTAGCCCTTTGTCTCTGGTCTTAGGTTACACAGTGGGTAAACACAACCCTTGACTTAATCCTGGAGGAGAGACTGAGACTGAGCGTGCCCCCTTCTCTCCCACATGGCAGCAGGTGAGCTGGCTCTGTCTGCCTTCTTGGTGTTGGTGTTCCTCTGGGTCCACAGCCTTCGGAGACTCTTCGAGTGCTTCTATGTCAGCATCTTCTCTAACGCAGCCATTCACGTTGTGCAGTATTGTTTCGGGCTTGTCTACTATGTCCTCGTTGGCCTGACTGTACTGAGCCAAGTGCCCATGAATGACAAGAATGGTAAGTGGCCCTTGTGATATAGGTTCCAAAGTCATCATGCCAAGAAGTAGATACTTTAACTGTGCCAGCTAAAAGCTAGGAGTGCTAGCATCAGCAGTGGAGCCTTCCGGGACAATAGAAAGTAAAGGCCATCCTGGAGCTATTTAAGGATGACGAACTTAAGCTGTGTGGGGAGGAGGTAGCCTGAGCTCTGAACAACAGGTGGGAGACTCCAAAACAAAGAGCCACCAAAGGAAGTGGTCTCCCCAGAGCCCAGTTGTGGGGCTGGGGGGTGAGAGAGAGAAGTCACTATATGGAAATAGACCACAGAATGAGACTAAGGTGCTTGAGGTGAGTAGCTCTGATTTAAAGAAGGAATGCAAACTGTTCTCTTCCCATTAATTCTTGGGATGGCTGCCTTCCTAACAAAGCCCTTCTTCATGCGGGGCAGCCTGAGGGAAGAGGAAGACGGAGTGTTGTGCTAAGTGAAGACTGCCTTAAGGTTTCCTAGTGCTCTCCAGCCAGGAAGAGGGAAGCCAGGGTGTGGGTGTGCGAAGGCAGTGAAGTCGGTTGGTGTTTTACATGCAGCTCTGTGGCGCTGGCTAACAGGACAATCCCTGTCCCCGTACAGTGTATTTTCTGGGGAAGAATCTACTGATGCAGGCTCGGTGGTTCCACACCCTAGGAATGATAATGTTTCTCTGGTCATCTGCCCATCAGTATAAGTGCCACAGCATCCTCAGCAATCTCAGGAGAAATAAGAAAGGTGAGGTGTCTTCTGGGGCCTCTCAAATGGCCTCTTGCCCACAGAGCTGGCTTCCTCTGTCCCTCCCTTCCTTCCCTTGTCGATATCAAATACTCACTTTTGACAAACACCGTCCGAATCATGATCCTCTGCTTGGTAAAATGAGGCGGCAGATCTCCCTGACAGATCTAGCTCTGACAATTTGTGACTCTGTCCTGTTCCCACCTCTGGGGACACCACTGCACACATGTATTTGATGGGATGCGGAAAACTCCTATTAGTATGAAGTTGTGTGACTCCCAGCTGAAGGAAAGAAACTTGGCTTCTGAGTTAGCCTGGGCTGACTCATCATGGGCACGGTTTGAATTATCTGTGTTTTATAGAAATGGAGGCACGGTGAGATTCAGCAGTTTACATGAATTTACACAGTGATCAACTGGCAGAGTCAGGATTTGAACTCATGCCTCCTGACTGTGGCATCTGAGCCCTTGTGTGCTTATGAGAACTGATGGGAAACCCAAGCAGAAGGTTTTTTTACATCTTTTGGTTTGGGTTTTTCTTGGTTGGTTGGTTGGTTGATTGGTTGGTTGGTTGGTTTTTGTTTTTCTAATTGCTGTCGTTGTTTTGAGATGGGTTCACTCTAGTGTAGCCCTGGCTGTCCTAGAACTCACTAGGTAGACCAGGCTAACCTCTAATTCACAGAGATCCTTCTGCTTGTGCCTCCCAAGTGCTGGAATTAAAGCCATGCAACATTCATGCCTGGTTCAAATTGGTGGACAGTGGGGGTGTGACAGGATTCCATACTCAGTAGAGTTTCTGTCAGTGGTTTCAGAAGTGGAACAGTAACAAGCCGTCTCCCTTCTGTTTCAGGTGTGGTCATCCACTGCCAGCACAGGATCCCCTTTGGAGACTGGTTTGAGTATGTGTCATCGGCTAACTACCTAGCGGAGCTGATGATCTATGTCTCCATGGCTGTCACCTTTGGGCTCCACAACTTAACCTGGTGGCTGGTGGTGACGTATGTCTTCTTCAGCCAAGCCTTGTCCGCATTCTTCAACCACAAGTTCTACAGAAGCACATTTGTCTCCTACCCAAAGCATAGGAAAGCTTTCCTCCCATTTTTGTTTTAGAGCAGGCTTTATGGTGAAGAACGCAAGCCAGGTGACAGATGCCATCCCTGGAGACACTGAAACAGGCTGAAGTACACTTTCTGCACGAATGTTTGACGGTCCCTGTTCTACTTCAGTGCCAAGCGAGGCATTGTTCCTGGTGGAGAAGACATTCCGGCAGAGCAGGATCTGCTTTCTGCCCAGCTTTACAACTAACTGATGACAAATAAACGGTGTCTCCAAGCTGCTTTATGGCCACGCTAACCAGGAGTATAAACAGCGCTGCATGGACACATGCATTCTTAAGTCAGTCCCCCCTCCCACCCCCCCTCTAGCTGTGGGAACAGTGAACTGTACTGAGTGCTGTGAGACGTCATAGGTTTTTAATAAATGTCACATACCAATAAAAACAGGAACC
The DNA here is from genome assembly GCA_030674055.1 of Rhabdomys pumilio. NCBI lineage: Eukaryota > Metazoa > Chordata > Mammalia > Rodentia > Muridae > Rhabdomys > Rhabdomys pumilio. The sequence continues at coordinate 14,922,408 of JANHMN010000007.1, forward strand.
TCTGAAAATAACAAATGTACAGAATCAGACCCGTGTCCAGGGAGAAAGGGGTTTGTTGGGATTAGTTAGCATTCTTCATTTTCTCATTGGTATCTCTAGTTATATCCCCCATTCCCTCACTTGCCCTGCAACCAACCTATTAGCAAGTTTGGAAACCTCTTTGATGGAATTCTCCTTTTGACATTTGTACTGAAAACATCGAGAAATAAAATATTTTTATATGTATGTGTGCACACATGCCCTGGACTGGGTAACATGGAAGGAAGCAGTCTCCCGGTAGCCTTACAGTGTTTACATATGCCTGGGTCTGTTTCAACTACGGAGAAAAATCAAAGGATAACTAAGGCTAAAGCCACACCTTAGATAGTTTATGTTAAAGGAAATATCCAGTTGGGTCAATGGGAAACAGAGGCATGGGGTGAAAGACTGAAGCAAGAAAGAAAATACTGTTGTCCTGGCAACAGGAAAATCTCCACATTCCTACAGTGGGAAGTTTTCTGAGGTGGGATATAGTTGGATAGTCTGAATTCAGCTCCCGGCACTGACAGGAAAAACTTGAGCCTGCCCCTTACTAGCTGAGGTACTTGGAGTTTTTGTTGTTGTTGTTTCGTTTCTTTGGTTTTTTGGTTTGCTTGTTCATTTGTTTTGTCTTTTTTTCTTGAGTCAGGGTCTCATGTAGCCCAGGCTGCCTTGAAATCATGTATCAGAGGGTGATCTTGCACTTTTGACCCTCCTGACTCAATCCCCCAAGTGCTGGAATTGCAGGTGTGTGCAATCCAGTGCCGTGGACTGAGCCCAGTGCTTCTTGTATCCTACACACTCTGCCTATGTCTCTAGCTGCCAGCCTACTCTGTTAATGTAGATGTCATGTACCCTACTGAGTAAAACATCCCAAATGCTGGGTTTAAAGGTATGTGCCACCAGACCTAGACTTGGGTAGGGAATCTACAGTAAACTGAAGTAAAGATACCACCAGAATCTAACTTGGTGACCTAATCAGATTTTTTCAAGTTACTGACAGAAGTGTGGGTGAGTGGTTCCTTACAGGAGCAGAAGTGACTCAAAGACAGCTGCATCACCAAGGCTCGCCCCAGCATGGGTGACAGCTCACAAAGCTGGGAACCTGGAGCTCACTGCATAGCCTGCAGGCCACTTAACAGGTTAGATGGTGTCCTCTCCAGGTAGCTCAGCTGGTCTCTGCTTCTTCCAGTAAGCTTATCTTGTCTGAGTGTCTCTCCAAAGTCTTGTATGTTATATATTTCAGAGGAGCCTAGTGATACTGCTCAGTTCTAGGAAGTTCCTGAAGCCAGTGAATTGTCTCTTTCCTGAGTTTAATGAGCTTCCCTTCAGGATGGAATCTGCTAACTCCCCTTAAAACATCCAGTTGCTTCACCACCCCCACCTTAGCATCTTGTGCTTGATGAGCCTCCCTTAAAGCAGAAGGTTTAAATCTTAGAGGAAACTGTAAGCAAGCATGCTTACATCTTGAATCTCCTCTGTGAATCCTTTTGTTGCCTCTTCTTTACCACCAATTAAATCATCATTTAACCAAGATTGTTCTGTCTGTTCATATAAATGAGGTTTATTGTTTATCATTTAGAATTTGCTGTGCTGTCTTTGGGACTAGGCCTCAGGAACAAAACTTTTCCAGCGTAGGAGATGAATGTAAATCACATGGCAGTTTAGTCTTAACTCCCATACAAATAGCATACATGATTTTAAAGAGTCTAAAGGAAAGTTGTGTGTTGCTTTAGGATGAAGTGTTACACCTAATTTCAGCTGAGGATTTGGACTGTGGGGTACATCTGTGGGGCCCTGTCAGTCTATGAGAGAGCTGCAGATCCTAGCCTCCTGCCCTTAGCTGTCCCTTACACACTATCCTCTCTTTCTTCTTTTTCCTTGCTCAAGCACGTCACCTGTAGGTGAAGATGAAAGAGGGAATAGAGAAGGGCTCAGAACAGGGCTGGGATGTAGCTCAGGTCCTAAAGCACTTGCCTAGCATGCATGAATCCCTGAGTTCAATCCCCGACACTATAAAACCAGGTATAGTTGTGAATGCCTGTAATCCTAGAACTTGGAAAATGGAGGCAGGAGGTTCAGAAGTTCAAGGTCATCCTTGGCTACATAACAAGTTCAAGGCCAGCTTGGGATACAGGAGAACTCTCAGAAAAGAAAAAAGTATGCATGGGTGTGTGTGTGTGTATAAAGTATCATGGGTGTTGAATGGGACCTGAACAATACAGCACACCTGAGAACCATGCTACATCTAAAGGGGCCAAAATCAGCACCTTGTTTTGTGTTTGTGAAAATATCCCAAAAGGGCAAGTATCATACAGATTTATAAATTCTTCACATGGATAACTGACTCACAAACAGCTTGATGTGCAAATTCTTCACCTCCTAGGATGTAATGGCAACACTGTCAAGTCAGGACGCTGAGCTACCTAAGAGCTGCATTCTCTACAGCAGTGAAGGTCGCCTTTGTTGGGGCTGTAACTCATCGTGCACACTAGCATCTTTAGAGTGGCCGTGAGTTACTTGTCTGCACAATGCGTGTCATAGTTCTAGTGCTATGTGTGATTATTACTGAGATCTGTTATGGGTAGGATAGGCCAGTGTCTCCCAGAGTTTGTGTGTTTAGAAGGGTTGGTTGTCTCCATCGGTTCTTTTAAGTGATGGCTGGAAAGCTGGAGAGGTGGCTCAGCAGTTAAGAGCACTTGTTGCTTCCAGCTTCAATTCCTAGCATCCACATGATGGCTCACAACTGTCTGTAACTCCAGTTCCAGGGCATATAGCACCATCTTCTGACTGCTGTAGACATCGGGCATGTGCATGATATACAGATATACCCGTACATACAGGGTGTTTTTTTTTTTAATTTAAGAGATGATTGGCTCATAAGTTAGTCCATTAGCTAAATCATTAGCTGTTCAAATGGACTTTTAATGGGTGGGGTCTAGTGAAGATGAAACTCTCTATGGGCAGTCTTTGAAGTGTTTATCTTTCCCTTGGCAGTTTCTCAACTCTGTTTCCTGCTTGCTCTAAGGTGAGTAAATTTCCTCTGGCATGCCCTGCCGCCATAATCTTTCTGGCTTGCTATCATGAGACTTCTCCTAGGAAGATGCATTCACCCCAAATAGAAAAGGTACCAACAGACTAAAAACCTATGTCTAAATCTCACTGCATGAACCATTGATTTGGGGTAATATTTGCAGGTACATGGGTGACAGCTATACCATCAGTCCCTGTGGCACCTTTAAGCTATACCGTTTCCAAGTCCTACCCATGGTATTTGCAAGTCCCCTGGACAATTTATGTGTAACTATTAAAAGAGTTTGCCTCCAGGCCAGATGTGGTGGCACGTGCCTGTACTCAAGAGGCAGAGGCAGGTGAGCTGGAAGCCAAGCTCACCAAGACAGCCAGAGCTACACAGAGAAACCTTGTCTCAAACAAACAAAAGTTTGCCTCCCACAAGTGACTATTTAACCTTTATATAAACTTGGAGAAGGGATGGCCTTATGAACCTATGAGTCATGAGAAACCTCCCCGATGGCCTTCATGAGGGAATGTTACTAGGTCTAATCTAATAAGAATCTTATGTAGGTGATTACAGTTGCTTTGATTCAAGAGGACAAGTGAGGACACCCACATGGGGTAACGATACCATTACTTTTTGCTCCTACATTCTTTCCACCCCTCCAATTCGCAATGTTCCTTGAGCTTTGGAGAGGTGAGAAAGTGTAAATTATTTTCTTCCCCTGAGGGCTGAGCATTGAACTACTCTACCACAGCAATAGTCATTTATTCTGGGCAATGTGAGTAGTTATGACCTTTTGTAATATCTGCTACCCTGTGTTAGCATTTTGTCTAAATGCCGCCCCACAGTTACCTGACAACAGCCAGGTATGTCTGACTCATTATAAAAGGGGATGTTTGCCCCCTCTGTTCTCTTGCTCCTGTGTTCTTGCTCCCTCTCTGTCCTCTTGTCCCTTCCCCATCCCATCCCCTGATCTCCAGGTGCTCATGGCAAACCTCTTCTCTTCTCTTCTCTTCTCTTCTCTTCTCTTCTCTTCTCTTCTCTTCTCTTCTCTTCTCTTCTCTTCTCCTCTCCTCTCCTCTCCTCTCCTCTCCTCTCCTCTCCTCTTCTCTTCTCTTTCCCTCCCTCCCTTATTCCCTCCTTCCCTCCCTCCCTCCTTCTCTCTCTCTCTCTCTCTCTCTCTCTCTCTCTCTCTCTCTTTCTCTCTCTGCCTTTCTCTGCCTCTACTACCCTCTCAACTCCCCTCCCCATGCCCTGAATAAACTCTATTCTATACTCTATGTGTGGCTGGTCCCTCAGGAGGAAGGGATGCCTCAGCATGGGCTCACGGAGGCACCTCCTTCCCCACACCTCACCATACATCCACCAAAACATATCCCCTCTCTATTTATGTTTATATAAGCACATCACCCTGACCAAGGCCAACGGCAGTGATAATCTATAGCCAGAAACATAGTGTTTAGAAGTCCACAGTCACAACACATTCCATTAACAAAACTATAATAGTAACTCCCCCATTGAGCCTATGACTTTCCTCAGACACACACATTTTTTTTTTTTTTTTTTGGCTTGACGTGTCAATCCTGGAAAGTAGTTGTTTGTGCCCAGACAGTTGTGCCGCTATTGCTCCTGGGGGGCACACATGTCTTGCCTAGCTTGTTGTTGGCATTAATACATGGAGCCAGTCCACAGCTGAACAGGACCATTGTTCCCCTCAGCAATTGGCATAGTCTCATACATCACTGTGAAAGCCAGCCATCAGTGAAGAAACTTCCCTTTTAGTGTCAGGTGGATTTATCCAGAACCTTCAACCAGAGTGTGCAAGGTTTCCAGCAATAGAGACGAGACATACTGTCTAGCTCTGCACACAGACAGAAGCAGTGGTAGCCTGGGTTCTGTGTAGACTGGGTGGCCCCAGAAGCCTCCCTTGCTGAAAACTGTAGTTAAGAAACCTGCACCCGGCACTGGGATGTTCAGTTCCTCAGCCCTACAGCATCGGGGTGTCCCCTACATCCAGGCAGAGTACTGCTGTTTTTAAACCCTTTAACTGCTGTTCTTCCAGATGCCTCTCCAGATCTGTAAGACACTTAGAGGCTAGCATTGTATAATGAAATCTTTTCTCACAGGTTGAGCAGGCTCTCTGAAGGTCCATGACTGTCTGTTCTAAGGAAGTGTGAATTTGGCCTTGGAATTCAACAGGTAAGAGGATACTTACAAAACGTTAGCAGAGTCCAATACAACATGAAAAGACCCCCTTGTGTGCATTTGCTGTCTTTCAAAAGAGCAGTATTGGGCACAGCATCTCTGACCAGAATCATCCGCCCATTTAACCCATCACAATCCAGTCAGTTTCCGTGAGCTGTCTGACCTCACTGGCTACCTCTGGCCATTAGCACCTTAGGTTCAACAAATAATCTTGCCATTTTACAGGCTCATTTTGCCCAAGCATGTGACTATCCCTATAGCTGACACCCCAAAGCAAAACTCCCTGATGGGTGTTACGTGGAAGTGTGAAGCATCAGGTGAGCCGTCCTCTATTTTCTCATCTCTGTGAGAGGTTTCCTGGACTCAGAATTTTAAGGGAGATAAGTCTTCATGGTGGGGAAGACAAAGTGTCAGGTGGCTCTGTTAATAAAAAAAACTCAGCAGCAGACACCTGTTTACCATATAGTAGATGAGAAAACAGGGAAGACAGGAAGCAAGCCTGACTGTCAGCCTCAAAGCCTGCCCCAATCCCTGGCCTCTACCTAGGAGGTTCTATCACTTAAAGGTTCTACAGCCTCTCAAGACATCACCAACAGCTGGGAACCATGTGTTTAAGTACTTAATTCCAGCAAAGGCTGGAATCTCTGAGTTCAAAGATAGCCTTATCTACAGAATAAGTTCCAGGACAGCCAGGGCTACACAGAATCCTATCTTAGAAAACCAGTAACTAACTAAATAATAAATAAATAAATAGAAAAATAAATAAATAATACATGAGCCTCCAGGAACACTTCACATGGAAAACATAACGCACCTGTACTGGCTGGTTTTGTGTGTCAACTTGACACAAGCTGGAGTTATCACAGAAAAAGGAGCCTCCCTTGAGGAAATGCCTCCATGAGATCCAGCTGTAAGGCATTTTCTCAATTAGTAATCAAGAGGAGAGGGCCCATTGTGGGTGGAGCCATCCCTGGGCTGGTGGTCCTGGGTTCTATGAGCAAGCCAGGGGAAGCAAGCTAGTAAGCAGCATCCCTCAATGGCCTCTGCATCAGTTCCTGCCTCCAGATCCCTGCCCTGACTTCCTTTGGTGACGAACAGCAATATGGAGGTGTAAGCTGAATAAACCCTTCCCTCCCCCAATTGCTTCTTGGTCAGGATGTTTTGTGCAGGAATACAAATCCTGACTAGGCCAGCACCCCAAATCACCTTCTTACGGGAAAGAAATGCACACAATGTATTCTGCAGGGAGGGGCAATAGCTGCCTCACCCAGGACTGGTACAATCCTCACCACTCTTCTCCACATGCAGCCACTGACTGCCATGGCCCCTGTGCTTTGGAGGGCTGTGCCAACATCCGTACCCAAGTGGTCTGAACACTAGCAGGAACCAACAAATCTAGAGTTCAGCTTGGGGTCTCCAGTTGCCCTGCATCTCACTACATTTTCACACTGTTGGAGGAGTAGTTCCACCCCACAAAATCTCTTACCTCATTGAGCAGACAGCTAAAAATCAGTCACATGTCTTTTTAAAAATTTTTACTGTGTGAGTGTGTGTGTGTGTGTGTGTGTGTGTGTGTGTGTCACACACACACACACACACACACACACACGTATACATACACACATATGGGCACATGTGTGTGCATGCATATAGCACTCAGAAGACAATCTAGGGTACCATTCTCCAGGCGCCATCCACCCTGTTTTTTGAGATAGGATCCCTAACTAGCCTGCAACTTGCCTATCTATGCTAGCTTTTCAGAGAGCCCTGGGAATCTGCTTTTTTTTTTTTTTCTTTTCTCCCCACTCCCTAACAGCTCTGGAATTTCAGGCACACAACACCATACCCAGCTTTTGTTTTTTAACATGGGTTCTGCATATGAAACTCAGGCCTCATGCTTGCAAGGCAGGCACTTCAGCAAGTGGAGTATCCTTCCAACCCCCAGTAGCATATCTTATCCACCAGACCACACAACTGCTGCCACCGTAAGACGGCAGGCCTTCCCACCCCAGGAAGACCATAGCTGTACCACAGTCCCTCTCACCTGCTAGAGACAGTCCACTGCTACTGACCTTGATTCTGTCAGTCCTCATTCAGGCACCAGACCACAGAACGACATAAAGAAATGTGTTTTCTTCCAGTGAGAGAGGACACCAACAGACCAAAAAATTTACTTTGTCCACGTCTAGATAAGTCTCTTGTGGTTACTCACCAGGGCAAAGATGACTGAGTCAAAGGCAGCTGTATCTCCAGGAAGTCCCTTGGGTAGCTTATAGGTGGCTATACCACCAAGGAGTCTCACTTGCAGCACAGATGCTCATGGGAGGTTACGCTACTGAAGCTGCCCTACTGTATAGCATAGATGATTCGTGAAAAGTTGCTGGTGAGTCACCGGGGCAATTTATAGGCAGCTATAATACCAAGGAGTCTCTTATGCTGACCCTTGATTTATTTTAACCCTTCTGTAACTTCAGAGGAAAGAGAGAGGTCTTGTAAGTCTTAACACGTTGTGTGAGCTTCCGGCTTCCTCCATGAGGGAGCATTAATAGGACCAATCTCATGATCTCTGATTCAAGAGAGCAATGATCATGACCATCCTGGAGGAAAGAGCTATGTAACACTCACGGTAGGCCTGACAGCCACGAAGCCAGCTAACCATGGACTGAAAGCTTGGAAACGTGGAGAAATATATGTGTGTGTGTGTGTGTGTGTGTGTGTGTGTGTGTGTGTGTGTGTGT
>JANHMN010000007.1:14934212-14950252 GCA_030674055.1 Rhabdomys pumilio
CACACACACACACACACACACACACACACACACACACACACACACACACGAGCACTCACCCATGCATAGACGGTGGGGATATTTTTAAAGTATTTGAAGATATGGATAACTTACTGTGTGATACAGGCTCCTGAGGATCGTGTCTGTCTACAGAGGAAACAGTCATTTAACCTGCCTTAGGGTAGCCAGGCCTATCACACGGCTCCACAGAGGGTGTTTTTTTAACCATAAAATTCAAACAAGTAAAACAAGAAAGATCCTCTTTGTTACTTGGCAGAGTGACAGCTCTCCAATGTGTCTACTGGAAAGCTAGTAGTTGTGATAGAACCCTTCCTCTCTGCCTTTGGCCCTTTCGATTCACACACTGTATGTTCTAATTAGATTTCCTAATCAGCAGTATTTCATAGGCTGGTCCAATATAATATTACAAAACCACCTTAAGGAATTCTTGGTAAGGGAAAAAAAAAGCTATTTTTTATCGTGAATCTTGGAAAGAACTTTTCTTAAGGAGCAAAAGAGGGTAACTGGGAAGTCATCAATAGTCTCTGAAGAGAAGGAAAACCCAGGGTAACTCTTACCACATTCAGGAAGTTTACCCAAGGGCACTTTTGTGGAGTGGGAACAGGAAGCACTAATGACGTTCCTCCTGGATCAGATAAGCAGTTCCAATAGGTTTGGTACCTATCTCGATCACGTCCGTGTCTGAGTAAAGGAGTACTAGTTCTCAAGTCTACACGTTCCTGACATGAAACACAAGAGCAGTAATGTATGTGTTATACCATGTGTCTGATATCTCTAACGTGTAACATGTAAAGGTATAAGGGCGGGGGCTCCTGCCTCTGAGAAGGTGAACTGAGGTGGAAAAGAAAGTGCAGATTTGTCAACTCTGTTTCTTTGAGTTAAGGACTTGCTGGAGTTACATGCAACTGTGAGCCACCTGATGTGGGTGAGCCACCTGGTGTGAGTGCTGGGAGCCAAACTCAAGTTCTCTGCAAGAGCAGCGAGTGCTCATAACTACTGAGCTTTCTCTCCAGCCCCAAGTGTGTTCATTATTTTTACATGAAGAACCAACTGTTTCCAAAGAAGACAATTTAAATTTTTTTCTTTGTAATTGCAAAGTAATGGCAGAATACATAAACAGATCTTTTAGATTATATGCAAATCATGAGGGCAACTTCAGCTTCTGTTGGATTCTAAGTATCCAAAACCAAGGGATGTGCTCCCCCAGAGAGCCCACAAACAGGACTTGCTGTAATAACATAAGGTTTATTGATATTAGTGTACCAGAGCTCCCTTGTATGTAGGCAAAAGAGCCCTGAATTAGAGTTGGGGGCAATATTTATACCATATTCACAGTGCTCATAAAGGTAGTTTTACCTCTTAATCAATAACTACAAGGGCTAACTTTAACAGCTGTTCCCAAGCTTAGTTTCTGTTTCCATGCCCAGTTGCTAAGTAACCCAAATTTGCACCTAACAAAGAAGGTCAGCTTAAGTAGCTTCTATTTACCCAGGTTTTACTGTGTTAAGGGCTAATAAACTCCTATCTTGGGTCTTTCTTCCTGGAATGTCTGTCTGAGTCTTTGGAATGTGCTCTTCCTGGGGGAAGTTAATGTTTGAGTTTAAAACCAAAATCAGAGCTTTTTATTAATTTTAAGTTTCTACATTCCCCCCTTTTTTGTAGATGATTTCAATCCTGGAATCACAAGCTATCATCTTGGTGTACAGCGTGATATTGTTGTCTAAGCATCAAGCTATATCTTTGTCATTGAATTTTTAACTATCTTTTTCTCACTCCCTGGATGGTTTTTAGTATGCACTTACACCCTTAGGTAACACAGAAAAAGTAACTGTCTCTTTATATATACACTGATGGACCTGCTGCCCTCGGAAGAGCACATAAGCACTCTAAGCCCACCCTCGAAGGCTGTGTCTGGGACATGGTTTAGATTTAAAAGTCTCTTATCTCTGTTATTTGGGTAATCTCCACCCTGTGTCTCTAGGGTGGGGATATCTCAGGAGTCAAGGCCTGTTGCTCTTTGGCCTTGCAGAACAGCAGGTGATCTTGAGCTTGAGGGGATTGTTCAGGTGTCCAGCTGTTCTCCAGTTGGCATCAGGCGCAGGTGCTGGTCTGAGTTATGTGAAATCAGGCAGCATCTCCTTCAATGGAGGTCTGGATGGTCAGCAGCACCAGGAACAGTCTCTTATTAGCTTGAAAAGTCATTTCTAGGGGTGGGAGGTGAGTTAAGAGCTGGAGTCAAACAAGAGGAACATTTTTGGCTCGAAACAGGGACAGGACAAGGGATACCACTCAGCCAACGCCAGTTGCCGAGGGTAATTTAGTTAAGGTCTCTTTTTAGAGTTATGTTCATTTTTCTATCTGTCTTGAGCTCTGAGGACAGCACGAACAATGGAGCTTCCAATTAGTCTCCAATATTTCTGACAATCTAACTTATCTTAGAAACAAAAACAAATCTTTATCTGATCTAATTACCTCTGGCACTTAAAACCTCGGGAAGATTTCTTCTCTTATCTTTTTGGTTACCACAGAAGCTGTTTTCCCTTAGGTATTTTTCCTGTTTACTCTAAGCCTCATGAGCCTTTGCTTGTTAGCATACCTTACACTGTTTTACTATCTCTCTGGCCCACAACCTGAGGTCTATCATATACCTTAGATCTCTCGAGAGTCTATCTGTGCATTTAGCCTAGTAAGTCTTTTATTTGTTTTCTGGGGAGCATAGTTCTCCCTTCTTGTGTTTAGCAATCTGAGTCCTTTTTTCTGCTGTGTGTTTTAAGTGAGGCCATCTTTTAATCTAGTCCCAATCCCCAGTGGGTGTCTCCTGTAGGCCCATAACTGGGACAGGCTCTTGTATAGCCATTTTTTGAGCCACTTGATCTGTCTGGTTATTGCCTCGGCCACTGAGTCTCCTCTCTTCTGGTGTCCTGGGGAATGAATACTCACAGTTGCTAGCTTCATTAGGGCATCTAAGAGATCTAAGATTATTTTTCAATGTGAGATGTCTTCTCTCTTGGTCTATAGTCCTGTGGACATGGGCTGTGACAAAGGCATACCTGCTGTCCTTGTAGATGTTGATTTTCTTGCCAGCTCCAAGTTCCAAGGCTGCTTTCTGCACCTGATAGGCCCGGGGTGTAGAGTAGAAATTCAGCCCAGATGACATTTGTGCTGTCCACCATAGCACCACCAGTTTGTCTCTGACCAGCATGGAGAAAACTCCTCTCATCTGTAAGGCAGGTTGCCTTGACTCCCAGCAGGGGTCAATAGGAGAAGTCTTCTCTCTACCCATGGGTTTTCCTTTTGGGCCAGTTAGTTGTAGCCCATTGGACAGGAAGTGTATCTGGGTCCCCATCTTGGGGAGTAAGTTTCGACCCAACAGAGGGTAGGGACAGTCTGGGATGACCATAAATGAATGGGATACCCAGCCCATCTCTTAGTCTGTCATTTTTCAGGTAGTCCATGAATAGGAGGGCCTATTCATGTTGAGTGCCTGTGTCCACCAAGAGTTGAGTGGGTCCAAACCCCACTTACTTTAACTACTGTCTTCACTCAAAGTTAATATCGTCACCATTTGGGGTGTTTTCTCAAGGTCTGGAATTTTCTGGCCCTGGCTTCCATTTGTTAGGGCACTCTCAGCCTCAGCAGCTGGCTCTTTTACTTGCAATGTACACTGGTCCTTTTCAAGGAGTTTTTTTTTTTAATCTCTCTTTGATTGGAGTCTCTCTTTTCTGCTTTCCCTTAACTACTACAACCAAGTTTTTCTGTAATTTTTTTTCTGTCACCTTTTTTTTATCTCTCTTTCTCTGTTCTTTTTCTTTCTATGTCTACCAGTTATGGTAGCCTTCTTCAATAACCTACACTAAATCCTTTAACGACTTACTTTACAGTCCCTCTAGCCTCTGAAACTCTATCTTGATATCTAATAGTCCTGTTATAAAGGCCACAGTGTGTACTGACAGAATGTCTCTGTAAGCCATTTTAGGAAGACAGTGGGCAACTCATCTGACCCTGTTTAACTGCACCTTCTGGCGTGGGCTCAGGTACCCCCTACCTTCTTTCTGGTATCCTCTCTTGCTCTTCGGTCCTGAAGAGCACTCTTAACGACCAGGGTCAGAACCTACAAGGGTCTTGGGGAAGGAAAAGGGGGAAGGTGTTCCTCGACTATATGGCCTCGTGCCCGGGAGGCCTTTTTTTTTTTTTTTTTTTTTTTTTTTTTTTTTTTGACTCTCAGATCAGCCTGTAACTTCTCACAGCAGGTGGCCTGCCTGCAAGCAGTTTCAGCATTCTCCAACTGGAGTCACAGTCAGCGACTTGTCTCACTCATTTTTTTTTCCTGATCTTTGTCTTTTCTCCCTTTTTCTCTTTGCATGGCTAGCTTTCTCCTTTCACTGCCCAGTTCCCTTTTCTTTTCCACCCCTTCCTGCTTTCTCTTCATTTCTGACCTTATTCTGTTCCCTTCCCTCTTTCATTCTTTCCACATCTCTCTTTTTTATACCTTCTTCTTCCTTGCCTACTTCTCCCTTCTTTTCTCTTCTGTCCTCCTCTTTTTTCTCTCATTTGAGTTTAAAACCAAAATCAGAGCTTTTTATTAATTTTAAGTTTCTACACTTCCTTTGTGATCTCCATAATTTTAAAGAAACATTTCTTCATTTTAGCAGAAACATAAAAATGGCATTGTATATACTTATACTTAAAATTAAGCCCAAGTGTGGGACAGAAACTGAAGGAGGGACCATCTGGAGACCATTCCACCTGGGTATCCATCCCATGTGCAGTCACCAAAGGCAGACGCTGTTGTGGATGCCAGGAAGTGCATGCTGACAGGAGCCTGGTATGGCTGTCTCCTTAGAGGTCTGCCAGAGCCTGACATATACAGAGGCAGATGCTCACAGCTAACCATTGAACTATCATGGGGTTCCCAATGGAGGAGTGAGAGAGAAGACTGAAGGAGCTGAAAGGGTTTTCGGCCCCATAGGGAGAGCAACAATACCAACCAACCAGAGCTCCCAGGGTCCATAGGGAGGGACCCATGGCTCCAGCTGTATATGTAGGGGAGGATGGCCTTGTCAGGCATAGGTGGGAGAGGAGGTCCTTGGTCCTGTGAAGGCTGGATGCCCCAGTGTGGGGAAATTTGAAGGCAGTGAGGTGGGTGGGTTGGTGGGGGCACATCCTCATAGAATCAGGAGGAGAGGGGATTGGATAGGGGGTTTCTGGGTATATGTGGGGGAAATAGGGAAAGAGGATAACATCTGAAATGTAAATAAAATATCCAATAAAAAGTGAATTTCAAAAAAATTAAGCCCACACTGATACAAAATGAATTTGAATAAAGAGTTAAATCTACCTAGAAAATTTTCCAATGAGAATCAACAACTATAGAAATACTAAAATTTTGGTTTGAACTAATTTATCAGAAATTGGAAGTAGGGGCTCAGAAACGTAGTTAGTGGTAGAGTGCTTACCGGGCATACATGGGGCTCCAGATCCTATTCTCAGTGTTGAAGAGAATATAAAGAAACTGGAGATTGGGAGTCAGGAAGCAAAGAGGAGAGAGTGAAGGGGGGTGGGGGGGAACAACCTCAGTGGTATCACAGGCTATAAATACTCTATCACTAGGGCCAACAGAAAGCCTCTTTAAAATGAAAAACTACCAAAATTAATCTTGCCTTTGCCAAGAGTGACCAGCATGGCTTCCAGTCACACCTACTGAAGAAATTGCATGATATGAATTTTATATCGATTAAAAATAGAAAGCATAATTTTTGATGAAATTTCAGAAAAATGAGTTGTGGTGGTTTGAATGAAAGTGGTCCCATAGGTTCTTATGGAGTGGCATTATTTATTTGGAAGGATTAGTAGGTGTGGCCTTAGTGGAGTAGGTGTGGCCTTATTGGATGAAGTGTTCCACTGGGGGTGGGCTTTGAGGTTTCAGATTTTCAAGCCAGGCCCAGTGGTTCACTCTCTCTTTTCCTGCTGCCTGAAGATCTAGATGGAGAACTCTCAGATACCTCTCCAGTACCATGTCTGCCTGGATGCTGCCATGCTTTTGGCCATGATGATAATGGGCTACATCTCTGAATTGTAAGCCAGCCCAGTTAAATGTTTTTCTTCAGAGTTGTCCTAGTCATGGTATCTTCTTCATAGCAATAAAATCCTAACTAAGACATGAGCTAAAAAGAAATGTAATGTCTCATTAAGATTACTGATAGACCATTTATTACATAAAATATTATTTGAGCAACTTTTAAGTGTATGTGTTTCTTATGAAACAATATTTGCCCTCTTACGGTAACATCTTTTACTGCACTGCTTTCCTGTCTTTTGAGCAGGAAGCTCACATTTTTCTTTTGCACTAAGCTTAGCAAATTATATAGCTAGCCCTAACCTCAGGCAAGGGTGCCACTGTGTTTTCTTAAGTCATGAAGGAAGATAATGATTACTATAAATGTTGAGGAGGCGTAGGAAAAGAGCAAGACATGTAAGACAATACATGCTCTTAAAACATTCCGTATGAAACCGTATAGTGGGCATCTTATCTGTTTTAAGAGGAAAACAATGGGAGAGGGTTGGTAGTAGAGAACTGGGCATAAAATATGTGCTTACATTTGTGCCACAGTTACCACTAGGAAAAAAGAAATAAGGGCACCATCTTCAATAAGTAGTGAAATGGAAATTTTTGATTTCTTAACGAGTTAGTTATGTCACGTGATTTTTTTTTCTGGACGCTGTTTTATCAGAGAGCATGTGATGTTTTGCTGAAAACAGACACTTGAGAGGGTGTATAATGTTTAGAAGGAATATAAATGAAACCCCACAATCAGTGAGAGGATGCTCTTGCATTCCTACATAGTGCAATTCTTTGCTTCTTCTCTGGTCTTCTCTTCTCTGGTCTTCACTTTATAGATAGAAATGCACCAAAGAACTTCTCGTGGTATTCCAGCTGCTTCTGGCTGCTTCCGCTGACTGTTGTTGATTAGGTTGCTGTTTCTGTTAGATCAGCCACTATTGATTCGTGTTTGGTGTTTGCTATGGAACTGAACTGCTGATATCCTGACAAAGAAGAGTGTAATCGCCCCAAGGAACTACTAAATAGAGCTAAAACCCCCTTTTCCTATTGCCTTCTTTCTCCCCTACCTCTGGTTGGTGGGCTAGAAAGAAGATTGAAAAGTTTAAGAACCCTAAATAAGGTAATTTTTGAAAAAAAATCTAAGACTGCAGGGTATTATTCTTGTTAAGGCTATGGCTTTTACATAAAAAAATAAATAAATAAAAAACAAACAAACCATGAATTTATTTGGATAAATTCACAAATTCAGTTATATTAGGCCCATTGGATCAATATTCTATAATTTTTATCATTTTCAAGGATGCAGTGAAATTTTGTTATTTTTTTTCCCAAAGAGCAGACAGGTAACTGCAATTATATGAGCCAAATTTCTGTTTGGGTGTTTCCTTAAAGATGTTGACTCTGAGGTACTAGAAAGATGATTCCTCAGTTAGAAGTGCTTGCTGCTTTACCAGAGGACCTGGGTTCCATTCCCAGTACTCACCACTCCCATTACCCATAACTCCAGCTCCAGGGAATCTGACATCCTCTTCTGGCTCCATAGCATCAGCACACGTGTGATACACAGACATACATGAAAGCTTACACACACACACACAAACACATTTGAAAATTCAATGACTCTTGATGGACTGTACAGTAGAGACAAAAAAAAATCACAATAAAGATGAATTGCATTTGAAAATGAGACGACAGAAAACAGAACTTCAAGCAGACAAATCACATTTGCTTTCTGGAGTTAACACAGATGTATTGTTTGTTGATTTTTGTTTTTTGTTTTTTCTTTTTTGTTTTTGTTTTTTTTTTTTGTATGATGGCTGTTGTATAAAACCAATTAATTGCAGGACTTTTTATTTATCAAAGCTAATGAACATGGGCCTGTTTTAGTCCTTTATCTAGTACTTAAACTGCTCAAACTGACTCAAAAAACATGTAAGCATGTGCAGTATTACAACAAAAGATGTCGTGTATGAAGCTTTGCATTTAGGGAAGACCATTACAACAGATACCAGAAAGAGAAAAGGTGGCAGGGCTGCTTGCAGAACTGTGACAAGACAGCTCTGGCCCTGTCTCCAGTTTTTCAGGGTGTTTCAAGGCTAACTTTGAAAGCTGACTGACATCTGCATAAAAGTCGCATTCCTCTGTGGAGTGGGACAGTGTGCACGCATGACTGGTAATTGCAGGTTGAAAAGGCCGTGGCTTTTTGTGGGCCCCAGTTAATTATCTCCTTCTTCCTTCTACCAATACTCTAAATTATTAGATGGCACCAGGAGTTTGACTTTTACAAAGAAAAGAACTTAGAGAAGGGTCACAGAGAAGAGGTTTTTTGTTGTTGTTTTTTTGTTTTAGATGGTCTCCAATCCACCCACAGAGTGGTTAGAAATAAAAAAACTAACAAAACCCAAAGAGAATCAGGACTGTGTGTTTGTGCTCAGGCACAGAAATCAGGCAGTATTTTGTGTCTTTGCTGCAGAGCTCCTGTTATGGTGCCTGAGATTCTGGTTCCATGCAGGGTATAGAGTTATAGGATATTCACACTGTAAGCCTATCAGGAGTTAACCTGCTTGCTCGACCATATAGATAAAGATTACAAACAGGCAGGATGCAAGTCAAATGTAGCCCATAGACAGGCACTCTTTTGCCACAGTGTTTTTAAGAAATTGAATGGGTGCTGTAGAAATATTTCTATAGTTAAGTGTACTTACTGCTCTTGCAGAGGACCTGAGTTTGGTTTCCAGCACCCACATTCAGCTGCTCACAACTACCTATTACTCCAGTTCCAGGGGATCTGATGCCCTCTTCTGGCCTCCATAGGCAGCTGCATGTACAAGGTAAACATACATTCAGGTATGCACGAGGTACACATACACTCAGGTATGCAGGTGTACACATAAAATAATTTAACAAACTCTTTAAAAATTAACAAATTAAAAATTTGAACTACTGTGATGATGAATTTTAAGTGTCAACCTGACTTTTTTGTTGCTTAAACACTAAAATAGCTTGCTCTTAAAATATTTTATAGATGCAATTAAAATCTGCAGTCAGTTGACACTAATTGAAGGAGACCATCTTCAGTGGATGAGTTCAAACAGATGGTTTCATCAAATTGGTTGAATGTCTTGAGAGAAAAATCTGAGGTCTTTTGGAAAAAGTAATTTTGCCTCGGGATCATAACAGAAAAGTCTTGTTTTATTTTCCAGCCCTAAAAAGTTCAGATTTGATCTAAGTCTGTGGGGAACCCTGATTGACATTGTTACTTTGACACAGACTATTAGTTTCTGGCCCCAGTAGGTTTACTCCCCTTAGTTTCTGTACTAAATTTTCCTGACAGAAAGACTACATTTGCCAGCTTCCCTGGCCATAAGATGTAAGCAGGTGTACAATGGGGAAGCATCCTAAAATGTACAGTTCTGTCCTTACTTTAATAGCCAGACATGTATCATGCAGCCTGGAATTTATGAGCTAGAGTCTAGAGGACAAACTGAGGCATGAAGGTAAGTGCCACACTGTGGGGAGCCAACAGAAGGTGGCTATCACCCTTGCAGCCATCTTGAGCCATATACCCTGACAAGAGACTTGATTACATTAGCCTACAACAGCTGAGCACACTCTGATAACATCTTGTTTTAGATACCCAGGATCTTCCCTTGGGTGTGTGAGACTTAAAGGTGTGATTTAGAGCTGAGACTTAAGGGCGTGACTTAGAAATTAGATTTAGAGACAAGGCCTAAGGGCATGACTTAAGGGTGTGACTTAGAGGCGTGGCTTAGAAGTGAGACATATAAAAGGCAAGAGGCAGACAGAAGAGAGATCAGAGAACCAGACAACAGATTACTTGACAGAGTACAACTTAGAACTTGGAATTAGACAGTACAACTTGGAGTAGTTATTAGGCATTAGGTGGAAGACACTTGGACTAGAGAACTCAGCAGAGAGTTCAGTTCAACCAGACAACAGATTACTTGACAGAGTACAACTTGGAACAGAGTTAGTTATTAGGTATTAGGTATTAGGTATTAGGCACTTGGTACTTGGAGGAAGAACTTGGAATTAGACATTTAGCACTTAGCACTTGGAAGAAGTAACTTGGAACTTGGAGGCACTAGGAACTAGGAACTAGGGACTAGGAACTCAAGACTTGGGACTTGGACTAGGAAGAGAGACTGAAGAATAAATGGGATTGAATCACACTCTGACTGGTCTCCATTCTTCACATCCGTCCTCACTCTCTCTCTTCCTCAGACTGGAGCAGCTCTCATTCTCTCTCTTCCTCAGACTGGAGCAGCTTGGGGCAGTACGAGCCAGAACAATTTAGTACCCAAGACTTTTGGCAGTGCGGGTTCAAACATTGACACAGTGGTCCTCGACATTTTGGCCCCCAAACGTGGGGTAGCTCAGGTTGTGACATCACACCCCAAGAATGACATCACGAAGTGACCAAGCCTGCTCGGTCAGTCAGCAGGGTCTTGAGAGAGCAAGTGCTGAAGTGTCTTTTTTTCCAGTCTGTTTTTATATCATTCTATGTACATGCAAGAAATGTGGTCAGTTCTAAGGCATAAAGAAAGTAGTCAAAGGACAAATAAGGCATAAACAAGGTTCCATGGTATTCAGGGCCTTATCAAGATGATCAAGATCTTGAACCTATTTCCTTGTCCTAGTTTAATGTCAAATTCTTGCCAATATCCTTGAAGTGGCACCAAGAGCTCTCCACATCTCCCCCTTTTTATTGTAAAAACAAGATTATGTCTCTTAGGTAGTCTGACAAGAATGCCTTCCTTACCCATCATTGCACATGCATTATCCAAAGTAATGCATGTATGTGTTAGGTTGATAAGGCCTTGTGAAGAATCTTACCCATCATTTACTGCCAGCCTGTTAAACTAGTGGCTCTGTCTGGGGATCCATTTTAAGTTTTAAGCCATGTATTTTGGCCACCAACACATTGACATTGTTAAAGGCAAGTTTTATCAAAATGGGCAGGAATAAAAATATTCTCAGGACAAGAAGGGCTAACATGATCAAACTATAGAAGCCATTCTTGAAGTTTGACCAAGATGGAAATACTGACCTTAATCCCTGAATAATTTTATCAGCACTATCTGCAGCATCAAAACTCAGCAGAGAAGCATTCTTTAAATTCATAATCTCATTATGTAAAGTTGAAATATCCAGAGAGGTGTTAGAATTATGCCAAATAGCCTGCAAGTATCTTTGAATTTTCTCCCAATTATAGTGACTGTCATTGTAAACTTTAGAAGTGACAAAAATCCATTGGTATTTAGCATGACACTCAAGATGGCCTCTTACTCTTAAACTCTGAACCTCCTTTCCAGTAATTTGAATAATATCATAAAGAGCGTCAATTCATTGTCCCAAATGCCTATCTAAATCCTTCTGAATACTAAGAGTATTAGTAACATTTTTTGCTACATGGTTAAGAAAAGTAGCTGTCTTAATTTCTTGCATCAAACCAATTACAGAAGCAGTGGTGCTAGCTATTAACTATAATCAAAGCTTTTATGCCTTCCTTACCCATCATTGAACATGCATTATCCAAAGTAATGCATGTATGTGTTAGGTTGATAAGGCCTTGTGAAGAATCTTACCCATCATTTACTGCCAGCCTGTTAAACTAGTGGCTCTTTTTATTACTGCCAGCAATAATAAAACCCACTACCCTCTTGCTTCTGCTTAAAACCTGACTCACTTCTTCCAATATTTGTAAGTTTTTTTTAAGAATACCAAGGTCCTGACATATTCACAGGCAATGAAACAAAAGCTGCTTGACAAACCACCATAACAGACACCAAAACACTGTAACAATCAGTACAACTTACATAGAAGAACAAAGAAGAAACAAAAGTAATTTTAACATGAACAATTAATAAAAGATTAGGAGCCTTAACACATACACTAACATTTGTTCAAAATCTAGATTCTGTCCCAATTTTGTCTATTGCTAATGTAACTTCATCAACAGCTTCATTTGGCAACTTGCCTGAAGACCTGAAAGATATCTTCTTTTGTCCAATGTTTGATTGATTCCCAGCCCAATCAATAATTTGCATAGTAATTAAACCACATGGGGGGTTGATTATAACTTTCTTTCCATCTAACATTTTCGTTAAATGGCAGTTCCACATTCTCTGTGGGTTCAGACCTGCAAGGTTGTATCTCATGAGGATCAGAGGCAGATCCCTCATAATATTTGGGCATGCCCATCTCTATGCTTTGAGCTACAGTTTGTGAAATGTTTTTCTTCCAAATTTAAGTAAACACAGAAATACACCCATAATTCATAATATTCTTCACAAAGCAAACAGGAATCCCATTACCAAATGCATTGAAGGTCATGGTCTTATTATAAGTTGACTCCCTTGTCCAAGGAGATCCAAGAAGTTCAATATTAATTACTGGCCATAAGAATTTCCCATCTGTATCACACTGCTGGATGTATCAGCAGTAGGTCAGGAACATACATCCAATACAGCTTCCCAGTCACCATTGTCAGGGCACTCAACAAGCTCATGGTCAACATCATTCTTTGTCCCAGCATCAGCATGTCTCACCCATCACTCTGACAGTCACCATGCTCCTTCAGCATCCTGTAAAAGAACCACAAACATGCCCTCTTCCCCATATTAACACTTGATTGGAACCATGCCACTAAATGGATGCTTCCATTTTACCTAGGCATAAGTATGCCAAGTTGTAGGGTGCTGTAGACACGCAGCAGCAGAGAGTTCCTTGGCATCTAAGGTCAAAAAACTCAAAATAAAATTTTCTGGTGAAGGAGTCTATAACTCAACTCCCCCCACACGTCCCCCTTTTTTGTGACTGAGGTTTTTTTTTTTTTTTTTTTTTAAGAGTTTCATGGACTCATTCCATAATTTCCTGTTCTTTAGAACATACAAATTAGAAATATAGTTAACAGGGGTCTGTTAGACAACATGAGTAGACTTGTGCCTTTGAGACCTACTAGGTTTGGGTTAAAAGGTACAAACATTTTTTCCTCAATTCAGAGGGCTAGATATACAGATTGAACAAAGACATTTTTTAGCATGATGAGAAGCATCTTCAAGGTTATATTCAGAAGGCAACCAAAGGGGAATTAAAATATTGAGCTTGTGATTGAATTGTAAACTGCCAATGTTCCATTAGGGTTATATATATTTAACTATAATTTTAAAAAGTTTCTTTTGCAATTTCAGAGCATAATAATAATTTTGGAAGGTAAAAATTACAAAAATTTTAACAGGGTAAACAATTCAGTCTCTCTAAAATCAATACCAAGTGCATTATTTTCATGTTACAAAGTTTGGCTGCCCATTCTTGTATATGGATGCATACCAGTGCATCTTTTAATATCTCATTAAAGAAACATCGTTTTAAATTCTATCTTTTATTAAGTCTAGTTTCTAGGACAGAAATTACATAAAATATTATCGTAATTTAGAGGTATCTTTAGAGACCTGTTTCCCTAGGTTGGCTCATGCCATGTGTTGTTGCCCAGAATGACTCCAACCCTGAGTTTCCAGTTTTAAGTCAACTTTCTGTTACCAATGTTACAATTTTTTAAACATACCCAATAGCTTATAAGCCAATAATCTATAACCAAGACATGCAAAACATATTTTTACATTTAAGACCAGTCAGAAACAAACATGAAGTGGCTACACATATTTCAATATTTAGACTAGACAGACAAAATTTTCTTATTTCTTCTAGCTGTAATTTCAAGGGAAGAGAACCTTGCCACCTGCTGAACTCAAACTGTTCCAGCAGACAAAGTTTTAACCATTTTTTTTCTTCTGAATATGAAACACAGACCAACAATCAAGCAATGAAACGAAACCATAGGCATAAACTGACAGACATGGACAGACTGGTGCCAAGGACAGACAATAGACAGAGAGGGAAGAGAACCAGATGTCCCACCAAAGGGACCCAGATATCCTACCTAAGACCCCAAATCAGAACTGGGCATTCCCCTAGTGGGGACCAGAGAGGATGCAGGACGTCTCCTGACCTCCTCTTGACCCTAGAAGAGAGAGCTCTGAAACAGCTTATTTCACATTCCTTCCCTCTTGTCAAAGCTTCCCCGGACAGTGGGGAGGACTGCTTCTCTGAAACCCACTTTTCTTTCTCTAGTCTGGGGTCTAAACTATCTCTAATTAAACTCCAAAGGCTAAAAACATCTATGGTTATTTTTTTTTTCAAGACAATGTGTTGTATAGTAAGTAGCCTTTTATCCTCTCTCCCACATCTGTAAATTTATAATATCTTCCCCAGGGAACCAGGGACAAATTTCTTCTATTAAAAAGCAGAAACTGGGTAAGCTGTTTTTGACTTATCTTTGCTCCTCTAGATTTTAGCATATCTCTAAGCATATGTACAAAAAGCGTTCTATGGTCCAAATTTTCTATATTTTCCTTTGAGTGTGCTTCCTTTTCCTGTGGTGTACTTCATAGAGCCCCATATACTCAAGCTGAAATGTGTGATGCCATGTGGCCAAGCCTACTCAGTCAGTCAGCAAGGTCTCGAGGGAGGGAGTGGGGATTAAAGAAAGGAAAGACAATTAGACAACACTACAGTATGACTCCAGCAAACGCTGATGTGATTTATTTTTTCCCAAGCTGATTTTATATCACTCTAGGTACAAACAAGTAATGTGGTCAGTTCTAATGCATAAACAAAGTAGTCAAGGCACAGACAAGGTCCCACGGTATTCAGGGACTTACCAGGATGATCAAGACCTTGAGCCTACTTCCTTGTCCTAGCCCAATGCCAGATCCTTGCCAGTATCCTTGAAGCGGTACCAAGAGCTCTCCACAAGGCTAGAAGGAACCTTGATCGATGATCTTCATGGGTCTGCTGGACTGGTTCTAAGCCAGCTTTACTGAAGGAAGCCCTTTCTAATAAATGGTAATGTTGCTTGGCATTTATTTTAGAACCGTGTAGATGTAGTTCTAGTTTGAAACAATTTTTAAAATTTTTTTAAAAAATGGAAATTTTACATAAGAGTTTGGATCTCTGACTTGCCCCCGCCCCTACACCTATGGAGTGTTTGATAAACTTGAGGTCATGTTCCCTATTATAGCAACTAATCACAACAGAAGAACACAGACCTGTGTCAGATGGGGCTGAAGGGCCTACCAAGTCCATTTCCTTCAAGTTCCTAGACATAAGATACAAGTATGTTCTAAACATAGAAGCAGCAAGTCCAAAGGTTCTCAAGTGGAAGCAAGGCTGACTGGGTGTGGTCCATGATGCGAAAAAGGCAGAGCTGAGCTCATGTAAGAAGGCAGGGGTTGCATAATCTCTCCTCCAGAGGCAGGGACTTTGGTCTTTATCCTAAGTGTATTCAGATGTCATTAGGGTTTTTATTCATCCGTTTGTGTATGTGTGATGTTGGTGTGCACTTGCCACAGTGTGCATGTGCAGGTCATATGTTGGCCCTCACCCTCCATCTTACTATAGAGACAATGTCTGTTGTGGCTTGCTACTGTGACTCCAGGCTAGATGGCCTGTGAGCTTCTGGTAAATTTTCCTGCCTTTGCCTGCCACTCCCACTGTAGGAGTGCTGAGAGTACAGACACATGCCATGTCCTGCCTTTACATTGACTCTCGGGATCCAGACTTAGGTTGTGTAACAATCACATTTACCAGCCAACCCATTTTAAGCAGATGAATAAAATGACTTATTTCATTTTTAAAATTCATTCTGGCTCCTCCTTTGATTGTAGACTTGAAAGAGCTGAGTGTAGTAGCACACAGCTACTGTTGTTTTTATTATGTGTGTGTGTGTGTGTGTGTGTGTGTCTCTTTGTGTGTGCCTTTGTGTATGTGTGTGTGTCTGTGTGCCTGTGTGCATGTGCGCGCATGTGTCTCTGTGTGTGTGTGCTCGCGTGTGTCTGTGTGTGTGTCTGTGTGTGTGTCTGTGTGTGTGTCTGTG
>JANHMN010000007.1:14950262-15071233 GCA_030674055.1 Rhabdomys pumilio
GTGTGTCTGTGTGTGTGTCTGTGTGTGTGTCTGTGTGTGTGTCTGTGTGTGTGTGTGTGTGTGTGTGTGCACGTGCATGCAGGCATAGAATAATTTTGGGGAAGTTGGCTTTCTCTTTACTAATTGGATCCTGGGGACTTTTACTGTGACAGGGCCATTTACATTTCTTTTTCTTTTTTTTTTTAATCTTCCCCCTTGGGAAGTAAAAGCAGGAGGATCAAGACTTGAAGGCCAGCCTGAGCTACACATAACTCTGTCTCAAAAAACAAAACCAAACAAATGTAAAAAGCAACAACAAAAAGCAGAAGCAAGGAGGCCAAATAAGAGTTTTTAACAGCGCCATGAGAAATGGCACCTCCTTTGGAAAATGAGATTTAGGGTTAGAATTAGAAGTAGAGACAGCCAAACTTGTTGGCAGATTGGATGTGGAGTTTGGGGTCATGATATGTACTCTAAGGCATGGAAGCTGGTTCCATTCACTCATATGGAAGGCTGAAGGAGGAAGAGGAAGAGGAAGAACAGATTTTGATGGGCACGCACAAGTCCCCTTTGCTCACACCTTGTTTGAAACACCCCGAGAGAGGATGAGCAAACAGTTGCATAAGTGAGGGTGACCATTACCTAGTGCTCTTTCCGAGTGCTCAGCCTGCTTTCTTAGGTAGCCGGTCAGGAAATTCCATGAATTACTTCTGAACTGCATTTAATGCATGGAACCTTTCTCAGTTCCATACTCAGTCTCATTAGAAGTTTCGCTGGGCCAGCCAGACTTACCTACTAGGCTCTACATGCCCACTGTTTTGAGGGACTCAGCATTCGTACCGGGCTTTCTCTCTCACAGGAGGTAGGCGAGAAAGAGATGAGGGCAGGCATTTTGAAAGTGTTCTTTGTTATCTTCTTATGCTTCGGTTTGTCATGTGTCCCTGTTTTAATTTGGGATGATCTTTAGCTGACTCAGTGTGACATTTCCAGTTCCTGCTTCCCCTTCTTTTTTTTTTTTTTTTTTTTTTCCATTTTTGTCTACCTGGTGTCTTCTCTAACCAGTCTTTATTCCATGGAGTATTTAAAGAAGCAAGCAAACAAAGCGACTTTTAGTTCATTTGGGGCTGATTCTGGGTTGCTGGAGTTATGCTGTTTCCTTACTTCCAGAAACTTCAGCATGGAAACAAGAAGTCAGACAGTTAGGAGGCCAAATTGGAGGGAGTAGCTAGTGTTGTTTTTATTACGTGTGTGTGTTTGTGTGTGTGTGTGTGTGTGTGTGTGTGTGTGTGTGTGTGTTCGTGTCTGTGAAGGCATAGAACAATTTTAGGGAAGTTGGTTTTCTCCTTTCACTAAATGGATACAGGGGACCTTTACTGTGACAGGGCCATTTACTTTTTTTTTAAGTGTGGTAGCCAGATGGGATGGGATAATAATGGCCTCCAGATTCAAGAGCTTTCCTCAGTCAGTAGAAGTCAGCACCAGGTCTGACCCAGGCCCAGGAGAGCAGCAGATATCAACTTTCCCTTCAGGCTACAACTCCCAAGAAGAACACAGTGGGAGGAGTCCGATATCCCCAGTTTTCCTGTCCCAATGAATTCTATATCACCAGAGATGCAGATTAGGAGGTGAGGAAAGAGTTCTTCCCATGAAACCCAGAGTGAAGGGAGGCCATCCTCTTGACAGGTAATGGAGACATTCAGATTTATAATAAGCCTTAAAGCATTAGAGCTAGCCTGATATCAACCCTCTACGCTATTTTGTCTGCTTCCCTGTCAATAACACCCAGATATCACTTGCCATATTCCCCCTGGGCTGCTCCTTCCCCAATAGGCTGGCTTTCATAGCTATGTTTTCATGATCCACCTACCCCATGGTAACATCTTCCTCCTCCTTTTTCTTCTATAGTCTCTGCCTGAGACCCCAAGCTCAGGACCCAAAGTCCCGCCCACCTCTCTTCTGCCGGGTAAGGTTTACACAACAAAAGCTGGTATATGTGAGATTCACTACTCTTGGAGCAACCAGATATCGGGGTACAGCATTTGAATATATGCAGCACCAGATCAACCCCCTACAGTGAAGTTTAGGGATAGTTCCTTGTTCTAAATTTCTCATTTGTGAAAACTTTAAAAGGAGGCTGGTACCATTTTGTGAGGTTACTCAGGACTGTTCTGCCCAGGTCAGAATAAACAGTTGATAAAGCTTGCTACCAACAGAGTGACAGTAAGTGCCCCAGACTTCTTAGTGTTGGGTGCTGGAGCTACGCAGATAGAAGCTTTAATCTCAGCATATGAAAGCCTTGAAGGCCATTAAGAGGTATGCTATACAGCTTGGATCGTGAGTGTTGCCCAGCTTAGTGATGTTGGGAGGGACTAGAAACTTTAAGAGCAGTGGCCTACAGAGAGATCTCTGACTGAAAGCATGCTCTCAAAAGGGTAGCGTGAGAAGGGTCTTTCTATCATCTCGTGTCTTCCTTAATTTATTCTTCAGTGTCTTCAAGCTTTCATTGTAGAGGTCTTTCATTGCCTTTGTTAGGTTTACTTCTAGGAGTGTGTGTGTGTGTGTGTGTGTGTGTGTGTGTGTGTGTGTGTGTATGAGAGAAAGAGAGAGAGAGAGAGAGAGAGAGAGAGACAGACAGACAGACAGACAGAGAGAGAGACAGACAGACAGAGGGGGAGAGAGAGAAAGAGGGTCTGTCAGTCTGTCTGTCTTTAGGTTCTCTCGTGTATAGAATCATACCCTCTACAAACCCCCCACTTGTTTCTTTCCCTTGCCTTATTGCTCTAGCTTAAACTTCAATCACTATACTGATGTAGATTGGACAGCCTTGTCTTATTCTGATTTTCATGGGAATGCTTATGTTTTTCCCATTAGCATGATGTTGGCTCTAGGTTTGTCATGTACACGTGGCTACTGCTATGTTGATCATGCCTCAGCAGATGACTTCTTATCCATATATATAGGCAGATCTAACTGGACTCAGTGGATTATATTTAAGAAGAAAAAAAATGACTTCCTAAGGTAGATGTGTTGGGAGGAAACTAGAGCGAATGGGCAGGGAAATTATTAAGATATATTGTACACATTTATAAAAACAACAATTTTTTTTTCAAAAGAGATAGAAGAGCTCTAGGCTTTTAAAAAATTTTTTTTCCAGCTATGAGGTGAGCCATTTTCTTACCCTACCATCTTGTGCTGCCTCATCACAAGTCCCCAGACAACAGGACCAATGGATCACGGTCTGAAATTTCCAAAGCTGAGAGCAAACACAGACTGCTCCTCTTTATAAATTGTCTCTGGTCTTTGTTACAATAAAGGGAAATAAACACAATATAGAAATAAAAAACACCTTAAAAGGCTGATGGGTGGCCCTGTGACAGCTTCTGCTTTGCATACCCTTGGTTCTTGGCTTCATCCTCAACCCTACACTACACACTGTGATCATACTTCAGTGACACCATAGAAGCAGGACAACGCCAGAAAACTTATCTTGGAATTTCTAGGTCTCCTATCCCCTTGGCGGACATGGGTCAAGTAAACAGCTTCAACTGTTCTTCAGTAAAGGGCTGGAGATATAGCTCAGTAGCAGAGCACTTTCCCGATAGGCACAAGACCTGGATTCACTCCTCAGCACTTCAAAATAAAAAATTAAAAAGAGAAATTTTAACCTTTTTTCTTTTTGGTTTTGTTTTGATTTTTTTTCCCCAAAGGCAGTTTGTCACTATTCAAGACTAAAGGGATAATAGTTCGGAGTCCTCGAGGAGTTAAAGGTAGATCTAGCTTTGATTTGGAGCTAAACACAGGCCCCAGGAGATGGAGCTGTGTGTGGAACACAAAGAGCTACTCACTTTGGAATCTGGTGCCTGGAGATCACTTGGCAGAGCCCCAGTGAGGCCAGGGAGGTGGGCAATACTGAGGTGCTGGGAAAACCGTACTCTCCTCACACTCTGCCCCTGTAACATGACCATGCCAGCTCCCTTCTGGGAACAAAGCTTTATAGCCTCATTGCCTAACATCTTCGGTTGAACAGATTTCCTGTCTTGCTCCAGAGCCACTGGAACTTTGCAACCAGTATCTCAGTCTCCTGCAGTTGTAGCCCTCGAGCCCATCTGCTTTATCTGTGTGAGGTAACTAGAATTTAGCCAGGAAGCCTTCCTCTGAGATGGTCATAGACTTGAGAACGCCAGAAAACAACAACAAAAGACCTAGTCCTTGGGATCAAGGATCTGTGCCACCTACCCTTCTGCCTCCATCTACTGGGCTGACTCTTATATTCCCTCCACTTGACACTCCAGTCCTCTGCAGGCCCTTTTGAACAAGGCAAATCTTCACAGAAAAAGGGGATGGTTGAAGGAGTCTAGACTTCTGATCTCTGTCATGTTGCTCTGTAAAGGCTCAGAACATTTGCACTCTAGGAATGAACTTGGAGGCACAACAGCTGCACCCCAAACTATGTGTAGGAAGCATCTTGGTTATCCCAGCATACTAGGGGCATGAATAAGCTATAGCTTAAAGGATTCTGTAAGGAGCTATATGTTGAGTAGCCTAAGGCTAAGGAGATGTTGCAAGAACAGCTTGTGAAACAGGAATAGGATTTAGAATAGTGCCTGGCACGTGGTTAGCAATTTGTGGGGCGCGCGTGCGCGTGTGTGTCCCTCTGTGTAACTCTGATAATTAGGTAGCTCAGCTTTTCTTTAGGAAAAAAAAAAAATCCACTCCTAGTCTAAAGCCAAACTAACCATTCTTTCCTGTCGTCTATTCTTGCCTACTCAAGGCCTCCATTCCACAGAAGTCCTAACCACGCCAAACCTTTTCAAGATATCCGATAGTGTAAGGCAGACTGAGCCAGGGCAGTATTAGATGACTTTTAGTCTGCGGCTATTCAACAATGTTTTAAAATAAAGCTTTAACGTTTTCTTCTTTTACTTCCAAATCCTATTTTAGAGCCTTCAAAAAACCATCATATGGACGGACCCCCGAAGAATATTCTGTGCAGGCGGCACAGGGACTCGGTGAGGGTGGGTGGATCGTAACTTAAAGGTGTGGCAGTTCCTGCCAAAGAGTGCCACGTAAGTAGCGGCGCTGGGACTCACTTGACAGTTAATAGAAGTGGAGGTGGCGGCAGCTTAGGCTTTAATGACCTAAGGCTCTTGAGGAAGTTCTGGTAGGAGCCTTGCAGCCTGACCTCCACTGGGCCGAGAGGCTAAGGGGTCTCTGGTGGGGCACGAAAGGATGCAGGGAGAGTCAATCAACCGGCACCAGCTACCTGCCCCGGCAAGCTGGGGCCAATAGGACCAGTGCGCGAGCCGCACCTCAACCTGCCGGAAACGTCATGACGCCGGGCTGACGTCGGACCAATGGGAGGCCGTCCTGGCCAGGGGGCGGGGCCTGAGGAGTTGGGCTGCTGAGGCAGTTAGAGGAGTGTGTAGGTTCTGCTGCCCCGCTGCTGCCGAGCGCCCGCCGCCGGTCTGTCCCGGTCTCTGCGTCCCGCGTGCTGCAGGCTGCCGGCTGAGCTGCGGCGAGGCCTGACGGACGCGCCTGCCGGCACGCCGGGCTCCACGCTTCCCTTCGCCTGCACTTCCTCCTGCCACAGCGCGGTGCCGGCTGGGCAGGCGGGATGGCGGCCGCGGCCCGGGGGAGCGGCCGGGCCCCAACGCTACGGCTGCTCGTGCTCTTGGTGCTTCCGTTGCTCTGGGCCCCGGTCGGGGTCCGCGCCGGCCCCGAGGAAGACCTGAGCCACCGGAACCAGGAGCCGCCGGCGCCCGCCCAGCAGCTGCAGCCGCAGCCCGCGGCAGTGCAGGGCCTCGAGCCGGCCCGGGCCGAGGTGAGAGCCGAGGCTGGTGGGGATGGGGCGGGCTGAGGCTGCGGAGCCGGCTGCCGGGTACCAGGCTCCGGCGCTGGCGGCGCCGCCCTCTTTCTGAAGCGGCTGGGGGAGGGGAGCCGGCCCCTGCTAGCCTCGCTGGGAGGAGGGTGACAGACTGCTTTCCCAGGCGCGGCCTGGCTTTGGCTGACTGCTTGGGGGAAGGGAAAGTGAGAACCCCAGCCAGGGGTCCCCAGAGGTCCTCTAGATCCCTGCTACCGACAGGCTTGCTCTGGATTCTGCGTCCTGTTGATCAGATGTGCCAACCTGAAAAGACTGGAAATAGTCATCCCAAGTAGAAAGTTTTCAGTCCAGAGCAGCTGGGAGACTGACTTCTCGAAGTATCATCATATCTGACTTCTCGAAGTATCATCATATCCATCGTGTCATTGTTGAAGCAACCCAACCAGAGATGCTCACCCGAATTCAGCTCGGCACACCCTGTGGTTTTTTGCCAGATACAGTGTCTAGAGATTATGCATTGCCACCCTCCCTTTTTAAAAACGTGCTTTGGCTTGAAGGAAGTTGCCCTTGAACGTAGAGACTTGTGTCTGATGGTCGAGTGCTCTATAGTGAGGGATTCCAAGACTACACTTATAAGTAACCCAGAACTTTAACTCTTTAACCTTTACCAGATAACTAGAAATTAACCTTTTAATCTCTGTTCGTAGAATTTCTCCTTTCCATGCTACTTTCCTCCGAGTTAGACTCCATTTCCAATTTTGACTCTTGCATTCTGGAGTTTTTTAGTCTCTTATTAGGGTCCATTCAATTTTCTATTTCCGTCTCTATCTGCCCTCTAAGCGAATGGCTGTCTTGACTTCAGTACAGATCAGAGTGACGGCAGGATAGATGATGCTGTCTTCTCCATTCTGTTCTAGCTAAACCCTAGTTCTTTTAGGGACCCACCACTGCCTCACTGTATTTTAAACCAGTGGCATCCAGAACTGAAACCTGACGTGTGCTCTCTTGCCAGTTTCTCCTAAACAAAGACCTTACAACAGAATCCAAGTTTGAGGCCTGTGTGTCAGGACCCTTCCCATCTTCAAGAGCCGACAGAAACGTCTGGAACCTTTCCCAAGATGCCTCTGTTAGAAGAGCACTTTCTGAGTAATGGGAGTTTTCATTTCTTCATAGTTCATATTGTTTGGCCTTTCCAGTATTTTGTTTTTCTATGTAGTATCAGGAATTTCTGTGATTCTGAGTTTGGTCTTTACACAGCAAGTACTTTCTAAGAATTGCCTGTAAATAATGTAGTAATGGTCTTATGAAATAAGGAAAACTTCTCCTTACTGGAAGTACTCAGGAAGAAGTCAGATAAATAAGCACCTGTTAGGAAATTTAGTTATAGTGAAGTTAAGACTTAGTGAGAGCTGTTAAGCAGGCAGAGCAGGTGACATTTCCTGGTTGTAGATGGGGCAATGCAAGTCTGAGAAGAGTGGTGGTTCAGAAAACCTAATTCTTAGCAGAACCAGAGCTGGAAACCAGATCCCTGTTTCTCATCCCTCCAGGTGCTGTCTGCAGTCCTTGGTTTTGCTTGAATCCCCCTCCCACACCTCCTCAGCCATTTGTTTATTCTAATGAGTTTTAGTGTTGCTGGATAACACATTAAGCCTTTTCTCTTGATGCCCACCTCCCACTCCTTTTGAGAATTTTTATGTTTTATCTGTTTTTACACTCTTGCTTCTGACTTGGTTTCTTGGTTTCTGTCTCCTCTTCAGTGTGTTGATGACTTGAGAGCATTGTTATGTCTTACTCTTTCTTGTCTCTTTCCTAAGACCTTGTATGTTGTTGGCATTTTCTAAGTAATTTTCTATGAGAAAATTCTAAGATTTTACATTTCAGTTCTTAATCAGGTTTTAATTACCTTTATGGAAAAACTATAAAATGAACTCAAGTAGGAAAAAAAAACCTTTTTAAGAGTATATATCCAGCCTCCTTTTACTTACTAAGGGATTTACTAGATGAAGTTAAGAAAAATTCAGCTTATATTATCTGCTACCTGTGATTTTGTTCATTAATTGATTGGTTTTAGCTTAGAAAATGAACTGCAACTGATTATTTAGTTGTTAATTCTGGGACCCTTGTAAAGTTTAACACAGACACTCAGACACACACGGTGTGAGTGTGTGGGCAGATCAGAAGTGTTTGAACTAAAGTAATAAGTGGCCTTCAGGTAGCAGTACTAGCCAGGTGGCAGATGTAGAAGTGGGAGTCACTGGCCCTCAGAGTTGAGCGCTCTAGTTCTTTGGCATAGAGGCACTGGGTGGAAGGGGCTTCTCTGCTCACTCCACCTCCTCAGACCTTGGATCAGCAGCATTGCTGCCATTCAGATGACTGTCAGGCATGATCTGTCTCTATAGATCTGGTTCTGAACCTGCTCTGAAATGCTGAGTCGTCATTGAGTGACTGCCACATAGCTCAGCATCAGAAGCTTGCTTTAAACCAGTCACCACTGGGAGAGAAATATCACTAGGTGCCAGAGTGCAGTTTATGAATGTATAACTTTCTAGGCATTTCATGGAGCAACGTTGCAGTCATACTACAGTGTGAGACAGAAATGCTGGTAGGCACAGCTATATTATATACATCCCCTTGCGGGGATGCTGGAGAAAACCTGTCCATGTTAAGTAAAGGCCACAGTGGTAAAGACAGTGTGTTGGCTCAGTCAAGTGGTCGTATGGATGCTTGTCTTTACAACTAAGGGGTTGGAGGGCATCCTGGTGCAGACGCTCTGCTTCTTTACCTTAATATTCTCATATATTTTGGTAGTTCTTTTCCACTAGGAATTGACAGTTTACACTTAATAGCAAAACATTGTCTCATTTTATTTGTTTTTGTATAACTTTTCACATAGTTATAGAGTACAGTAAAAAAATATTTTCTTCCATGTTTCTTAAATCATTTAATAAAAGTACCTCTTGCTTCTATGCAGTGATATAAATGACCAAAGTACAGTTTAACAATGACATAAACAGATTCATATTTATTGAGTATCTGGGTTTCAGCTGACTTTGCAACTATATGTAGTGGATGATTTAAAAGGATGGGATATCTAAATTTAACCTTTTGAGGCCACTGTGTTGGGATTGAACTGTGAGAATAAAGGGGGAAAGCCTGTCTTCATCGGCAGGCCTTCAGGTAGAAGAGACAGTACAGACAAGTGGTTGTATCTTAGTGGGTTCAGGAGGTGGCCAAACTTTCAGACAGGGCTCTCTGTGTTGAGTGCTCTTTGTCTTTATAATCTAGTTAGAAAGAAGCCAGTGGTGATATACAGTTGTCCTGGCCCTTGGGAAGTTGAGGCAGAAGCAGTAGAGTTCCCTGTGAACACACAGTCATGAATAAAATATAGTTCTTATGCTGCAGATAGTCACCTTAGTTTGGTCTTGTTCTTTTCTTATTTCTTTTCTGGGCAAAATATAAATCCTATATATTCTGATGTAGGAACTAATCTGGCTGCGGAGCAGTGTTGGTAGACATACACAATTCTATTTGGTCTTGCTGAAGTTCTTGTTTTCACTCTCTTCTTGCTGTTCTTTGCTCACTCACTGTGCAGGCACCTCCATAGAAGCCGTCGTTTTCCTGTTTTCATTAAAGTGCATTCTTTCTGTGTGTTCTTCAACACCCAGATCTCAGCCTCTTCAAGGTAGTGATTCATGCTTTGAGCTGTGAAGACCAGTTTCCCAAGGTGACCTCTGCATGAAATGATGCTTTTGGTACTCCATTTATTTGGTGTTATTAGGTTATCAAAAGAACACTTAAGAAAAATCAGTAAAACTAAGTAATCAGCTTTAAATATGTAACTATGTAGTAGAATGGTAAAGTTCATAAAACAAAGCTGCTAAATGTTAATCAGAAATAAATCTTGTGAAAACGTAATTGTTAAATATATACTCTAATAGGAGTCAAATGTAATATTAGTAAAAATAAAATAATATTTTAGGTCAGTGAAATCACCTAGAAAGACTCACGTTGTAATGAAAACTTGTAGTAAAATGCTTTATCAGGTCATGGTGGCAAACACCTATAACCACAGGACTGAGTTCTATGTTTGCCTGTGCTGTTGTTATTTAGAACTTTATTATAGACCCAGCCCTATAGTAAGATGCTACTCCTGCCCCAGTCTCTAATCACTGTGCTCTTCTAAAATTGGGTTTGTCTGCAGGGCCGTTGTTGTAAGTTGGGTGGCTTTTTGTTTTGTTTTGTCTTTTTTGCATATTTCAATATTTTCTGGAAAGGCTTGTTCTGACTTTGGTCAGTACTGTTGAGGCTTAGCTAGTTCTAAGCATTGCTTCAAATTCCGTATCTATGAACATGATGTCACCCTTTACTTAATAACTTCTTATTAAGCAATACATAAATTTTAGGGGGAATGGAATCAGTCTATTGGTGGCAAACTATAGATTTTGTTTCAAAGCAAGCATCCTTCCTGGTTTCATCATAAGTAAAAGGAGAATACAATACAGTTACATGTGTGTTTATTAAACTATATGGCTAGAATGGGAATTGCATCTTTGTTGTCATTTCCTCTTGATAATGGTGTGGTGGGTGACACACACTGTAATCTCAGCACTTGGGAAGCTATAATAGGAGGCTTCAGATTGAGTGCAGCCTAGGCTATGTAGTGAGACCTGTTCTCCCAAGAACCAGAGTTTCCTAAGTGAGGATTTATGTGGAGAGAGAGAGAGAGAGAGAGAGAGAGAATGTGTGTGTGTGTGATATGAGAGAGTGAGCACACGTGTGCCATGATATGTGTATGGAGTGAGAGGGTGACTATTGTTTGTCTTGGATTCTCACTGTCCTCCGTTTGAGACAGAGTCTTGTTTTATGCTGTGTATGCCATGCTGGATGTCCTGCAAGCTTCTGGGGATTCTCTTGTTGGAGGAGCACTGAGGTTCTAGGCCTAGGCTACAGCCGAGACTGAGCCATCTCCCAAGCCCTCTGCAAAGATTTTTTGTTTCAGTACAAGCTGCTGATCCTGTTCTCAAGATGTAGTTTGCGGTTCACATATTAAAATACTGACATAGTGGTGTCTATGGAACACTCT
Source organism: Rhabdomys pumilio (assembly GCA_030674055.1). Taxonomy (NCBI): domain Eukaryota; kingdom Metazoa; phylum Chordata; class Mammalia; order Rodentia; family Muridae; genus Rhabdomys; species Rhabdomys pumilio. The sequence goes on from JANHMN010000007.1 coordinate 14,961,146, forward strand.
AAACAAACACTCTAGTATTTCATGTCTTCTTGTGGTGTAATGTTGTGTAACTGAGAAGTGAAGTGCCTAGGTTGAAACTGCACTCCCTTCAGCGTATTGGCTTCTGTGTTCATTCTGTCTTTTCATATTTTGAATCAGGCCGTCATCGTTTCCCTTCTTCCTCCTTCTCCTCCCCTGTTTTTGGTAGGAGGGGCTGTGTTGTGGACTGTTTCAGGGTCTTGTGCCTGTTAGAAAGTGCTCCATCTTTCAGCCATATCCCAGCCCTTCTCTGCTCTGCTCTCCTCTGACCTCCAGTGCATTCTGCCTTTGCTTCTTTCATTTTCTCCCCTCCCATTGTTTCCTTTAGTTCCACTTACACAGTTTCTCCTATTTTGAAAGGAAGAACAAATGAGGGGCCTTACTTAGCACTACTTGGGCCCCATTAGTTTCTGTTCTGCTGCTTTAGAACCACTCTGCTGGAGAGATACCTGTGAGCTAATCTTTGCTTTAATCTTTCATCATCTGAGTTCCCTCCTTGCCCTTCTGTCCGTTTGAGACTTATGTATCTATAAAGAATACTAAGAGCAGCAGGACTCTCACCTGTGGAGCCTTCTCTGCAGGCTCCATACCATCATTTTGAAGCACACTTGTAACCTAGCCAATTACTAAGGCCAGAGCTCTTTTCCTGTCTTCATTTGACATGACTACCTGCTCTCTTTAACATTTTAAGCCTACCACCCCAGATTCAATTAGGATCACAGCCTTTATGGTTTTCTGCCAGTCAAGTGAGATGATGTGAAAATGACTGGCATCTAGTAATGCAGGGACCCAGGTAGTAACTGGTAGTTGCCCTGATGTTCGGTATAGTAATCAACAGTGTACTGTCACAGCCCAGTCAGCCTTTTCATTTCTGTCTGCTTGCTTTTCTTTTCTTCTCTTTTCTTTTCTTTTCTTTTCTTTTCTTTTCTTTTCTTTTCTTTTCTTTTGGTTTTTCGAGACAGGGTTTCTCTGTGTAGCCCTGGCTGTCCTGGAACTCACTCTGTAGACCAGGTTGGCCTCGAACTCAGAAATTCGCCTGCCTCTGCCTCCCAAGTGCTGGGATTAAAGGTGTGCACCACCACTACCCGGTTTCTGTCTGCTTTCTTGCTTTCTTCCTTTCTTCCTCTACTCCCACCACTAAATAGGCTTCTTAAGGTATCATATTATATCCCAAGTTTCTCTTTTAAAGAGAGGTGTTGCAGGGATTTGACAGTTGTGGAGACTGACCTGGCAAGTTAGTTATCTACAGATAGTTTGGTTATCCAACAAGCAAGATAATTCTCTCAGGTATGGCCTCAACATACTTTGGCAGCTGTACTTTGTGCTTTGGAGGAAAACCTCCACTTTGGCCTTATGGCCTTTTAAGTGATTGAATGTGCTGCTTACATTATTCCAGGTAATCTGTTACTTAAGGCAGCTGGTTATAAATTATACCCACATCTGGAAATTGTCTGTGTTGCAACACCATACTTAGTGTGCACAGGCGGGGAGACTAGAGCCCAGCTAAGGACATTCATAAAACTCAATTCCATGAGCTCTTCCACTGTAAATGAGGAACCAAGACAACAGTGGTGCATTGGAATGCTGTGGAGAGAGCAGCACAATTGCTTTCACTGGAGCAGAAAACAGCTTCACTAAGCAAACCAGTCCATGTAGAGCATGGGTGCATGTGTAATCCTAGTCTGTTAAGCTGTACAAAGTAACGTCCTGTGTGTATAGGAACCCGGAAGCATGCAGCTAATACTGAGGGATGAATTTCTGAAAATATTCCTATTCTTCAGGCTTCTTAGCTCTAAGGCCTCTCCCAACCCCAGGGTTTATATAAAGACGAATATGACTATGATTTTACCTTGAACATTAAGGAAACTCAACTTTCTGGTATATGGTTCTTTGTATATGGATAGGATGGCAAGGAAAAGCTATAGGAATAAACTATTTCTATTAGATTACACATAGTTGGGCAAGCATGATGCCTTAGATGTTTGAGAGAAGAGCTGGAGATTTGGGAAGTAAGTTTTACACTTCCATATTTTGAATATTGTGATTTTGGGTGCAGATCTGTAGATGAATTCAGTGAGGCATCCTTAAGTGAGATGCCTCCTTTGCAACACTCAGCAGCATTGCCTCTCAAGTGTTAAAGTGTAGCCTGTCTTAGTTAGGGTTCTACTGCTGTGAACTGACACCATGACCAAAGCAACCCTTATCACTTAATTGGGGCTGACTTCCAGGTTCAGAGGTTCAGTTCATTATCATTAAGGTGAGAACATGGCGGCATGGTGCAGTAGGAGCTGAGAGCTCTTGATCTTCATCTTAAGGCTAGTAACAGAATACGCACTTCCAGGCAGCTAGGACTAAGGTATTAAAGCCCATGCCTACGGTGACACACCTACTCCAACAACCACTCCCTGACCCAAGCATATACAAACCATCAAATAACCATTCTCAGAACAATGAGAAAAGCACCTGGGAATAAAAATGAAAAGGCAGGTGAGTCCATGACTCAGGTATGCTCTGAGGCAGAGGGAAGGATGTAGCTAGAACTTTACCCTTAGTGTGGACTGGAGTCAGGTTCAGGAGCATGAACTTTGCAAGTCATGGGTAACCTGGGGATGGGGCAATGTTGTGATTTTGTTGTGATTTTCCCCTGTGCTCTCTCCATTTCTGATCTCTCTCTCTCTCTCTCTCTCTCTCTCTCTCTCTCTCTCTCTCTCTCGTGAGCTTTAGCTGCTTGCCTGGGAATCTTATCCACTTGCAAACAGCCCTGGCTACTGGCACCAGGTCTCTACCCAGAGTCTGACCCAGCCATATCTCGCGAACCACTTCTGACACTTCTTGGAAACGTTCATATGAAACTCTGCTTGTCACCTCTCATTGAATGTGTTTAGAACACACTACCTGCTTCAATTTTTCTTTTCCCCATAGCTTTTAGGAGCATGACTCATCAGGCAGGCAGCCTCCCCTTCACTCCTTTCCCCTCCCCCAAACCCCACGTCTTACTACCATCCTTAAGTGAACCCTGCTCTTCCTAAGATCTATTGATTTCTTTTTTCTTTCTGTCATGTGCATATATTTTCCTTCTGGTTAGTTTCACTATTGCTCTTAGGCAATTCATCCTTTGATAGGCCCAGAAGCAGATATTTCCCACTGCCCTGATTATTAGCCACAGTGCCCCATCGATGTTTAGCTTACATTCAGAATCTTTTAGGGGCTTTCTTCTTGAGTTAGGTTATTATTATCTTGTACACTTTTAATTTGGGGTGTAGTTTTTTAGACCACAAGCATTTATCCAGTGGTTTACTATCTGAGACAAACAAGCTTTATTGTTTCTCAGTGTTGATCAGGAACAGGCAGGAAGCACACACTGTATTCTTCTTTCTGATTAGCTATTCCAGTCCTGGATCCTGTGGAACTTCGGAAGAACCTCACACCTCACACTCCACTTGTTCAGGCAAGGTTACCCACAGGTATCGGCTCCCTGACCTTTGAGTGAGTGCGGAGCATTTACTTCTTTGTGGGATCTGCTTGAGGCCTGCCACAAGGAATTGATCTGCTGCTGTAGCAAGTCCGCTTGGCGGTCTTAGGATGGGCTAGAGAGATGGCTCAGGTGTTAAGAGAAGGTACTGCTTTTGTGAAGAACTCAAGTTTGGTTCCAAGCACCCATGTAGGGTACTTAGAACTTTAGTTCCAAAGGATCCAACATGGTAGCTCACAGCCACTTGAAACTTTAGCTCCAAGGGATCCAACACCTTCTTCTGGATTCTGTGGATTCTGTAGACAACTCTCATAAGAACACACACACAGTGTGTGTGTGTGTGTGTGTGTGTGTGTGTGTGTGAGAGAGAGAGAGAGAGAGAGAGAGAGAGAGAGAGAAAGAGAGAAGGGGAGAGAGAGAGAGAGAAACATTTTCTTCAGAGAGGTCTTTGAAGTGACCTGGATGCATGATGGCAGAAATCTAGAAGATACAGAATTCTGGCTGTATGATGAGAAGTTCTGCTTTGCCTTCTCATATTCTAATTTGTGGCTCAACAGACCAGATTGGCTGGCTGGCGTTTTAAGTGAAGTTCCTTTAGAACAGAGCCATGCTGTTTCATAAAGTATTTGACAGCTGTTCCTCTGAGGCTGTAGCAGCAGAGTTGTAATTACCACAGGAACTGTACAGTCCACAGAGCTGGAAAGTAGTTGGTTCTTTAAGGAAAAGTGGCTTACCCATTCTGATTCTGATTCTTTCTCTAGAAATGTTCACTGTTTGTTGAGATGGGGGTGCATTTAGAATTACGTACATAACTTCCTTCCCTCCATATATATGATAATGTCATATATCATAAATATTCCATCTAAAGCATTTTAATAGTTTTTCAATATTAGTATTTGTAGAACATTATTATTTTTATACCTCCATAATCTTGAATTTTTAAAATTACATTTATTTATCTGTGCATTTATGTGTATTAGGGCACCTGTGTGCCTTGCCACAACAACGTGTGGAAGTCAGTTCTTTTTCCACCATGAGGGTTCTCGAGGTCGAACTCAGGTTGGTAAGTTACTGCTGAACCATCTTTCCAGCCAGCATGTTTTATGAAGTATTAATAGATCTCTGTTGATCAGACATTTAGTTGCTTTGTCTCTTCATTATCAGCATTTCATTGATACTTGTTTCTACTACAGAACTTTGAGCTTCCCAGTGTTCCTGTTCTCAACCCTTCTGCGACACATTATCATGGTGTCCATGTGGCTGGATGTCAGGGACTGAGGATAAAAAGGGTTTGAGGAGTCTGGACAAGTGGAACATAATGAAGAGCACTGGGAAGGGGATTCTGACTGACTGAGGCTGTGGTCAGCAGAAGCCGCACGAGCTCTCAAGCTGCACTGCCATGACTGAGCCATGTGGGAGCTATCAGCCTATAGCATACCACTTCAAAGACAGTATGGAAAAAATGGTAGATGATTTCATGGCAATTTAAAAAATGCTGCATATAAATTAATGCTGCATCCTTGCTTTCTGAAATAATTTTACCAGTTTTTTACTTTTTAAAGTAGAAAATTTAAACCATTGTAAGGCAAACTTTTTTAGCTTCTGGTGTTTTGTGTGAAGTGTTGCTGTGCTGGCTTCTTTGGGAGAAAGATCTGTTTTAGGAGCTAGTGTGATTAGATACAAAGAAGCTGAATAGACACAGGTAAGGGCTTACATGTTGTATCTCGGTGTAAAATATCCTCTCTACAGTTCATCAGTGAAGTAACATGAGGTAGTTCTTTTTACAGAAAGTCTAGTGAGCTGTTGTGGTGTGTTGTGTAAGATCTGAGGTTGCTGTATACAGGCATCATCCTGAGGGCTTGATTCGTCTGAAACTCAACAGTTTGGGGTCATGGCTGTGTTAGTTGGCAGATGATTAAGGTCATATTGGTAATGCTTTGGATGTGAACCCAGGCAGTCTGATTCCAGTGCTGTGGATTTAGCCACTCTACTAAGTCAGTGAAGGTTTACCAGGCCAAGGAGCCATTCCTTCCATGGTGATCAGTAGATAAATGCTAACAGATTCTGATCTAATTAATATTTCATTTTTTTTTTTTTTAAAAATGAGAATTTCACATAGGAGTTATCATTGAGTTTTATTGCTGCGAAGAGACACCATTACCAAGGTAACTCTTATAAACACAGACATTTAATGGGGCTGGCATACAGCTTCAGAGGTTTATTTCCATTGTCTTCATGGTGGAACCATGGCAGTGTCCAGGCAGACGTGGTGCTAGAGAAGGAGCTAAGAGTTATACATCTTGATCTGAAGGTCACAGGAGGAGACTGTCTTCCACAGAAGTCAGGAGGACTCTCTCATGCACCCTGGGTGGAGCCTGAATATAGAAGACCTCAAAGCCCACCTAAACAGCAACATACTTCCTTCAACAAGGCCACACCTCCTCCAATAATGCCATACTTCCTAATAGTGCCACTCCCTATGGCCAAGAATTGAAACAAATGAATTTTTGGTTGCCAAACCTATTCAAATTATCACAGGAGTATACTGTATTTGCATAATTTCTACCCCTCTTTTTACCCCCTCAGATGCCACTAGTGTCCTCTCTGAAATTTATACATTGTTATATGTACATTATGTATGTGTAGATATACACACAAATATCTGATTGTACATGCAACCTGCTGAGTCCACATCCTTTCATCCATAGGTAAATGCAGCTCAGTGCTCATCAAAGCAGCTTTTCCCAGCAGTCAGAGGCCACTACAGGTGCCTGAACTGGTCAGAATGCAGAGAATAAGTGACTGTGGGTGGCCCAGCCCCAAATGGGACAATTAGGATGCTTAAATCTTAAACATCTCTGTCTTCACAATATCCTGATAGTTTGTTTTTGGCAATCCAGGACTGACTTAATGAGTAGAAAGAGCTATAGATGTAGTTTTCTTGTCTTCTATATGGAAAGTTTTAAGACTACGAAGGATTGTGTTTGTTCTACTTTATTGCATTCTTTTGTTTTCATTATTTTTTTTGTGTGTGTATGGGCATGCAGATATGTACAGAGATGAGAAGGTGTGTGTCTGTGTGTATGGACATGCAGATATGTACAGAGATGAGGAGGTGTGTGTCTGTGTGTATGGACATGCAGATATGTACAAAGAAAAGACTTCTCAGAATTTCAAGATCTAAAGTCCAAGAAAAATTTCAGGAGTGAGTATGTATGTGTGTGTGTGTGTGTGTGTGTGTATGTATGTATGTATGTATGTATGTATGTATGTATGTATCAGTGTATCATTTAAGATCAAACCTTTGTATCATTTAGCTCCAAACCTTGAAAAAGAGAAAAATTTGCATTTTAAATCAAATTACAATAGAAACAAACACTTTATATTTTCATGGTTTTATAAGCCTTTAGTTCTTGGCCATATTATTTAGTCCAAGAAGGTGGCTTGGAGGAGTTGGTCATATCTTTTTACCATGAATCTTGGGCTTCAAACTTAGGTAATCAAGTTTGGCAGCAAGTACCTTTATTCAGTGAGTCATTTGCTGGACTTACCCTTAAAATACTTGTGTGTGTGTGTGTGTGTGTGTGTGTGTGTGTGTGTGAGTGTGTGTCACATGCATGGCTGTGGAAGCCAGCAGAGGGTATGTGATGAGTTTGTATGCATTTGGCCCAGGGAGTGGCACTATGAGGAGTTGTGGCTTGTTGGAGGAAGTGTATCTCTGTGAGGATGGGCTTTGAGACCCTCCTTCTAGCTCCATGTGGGAGCCAGTCTGTTCCTGCCTTCCTTTTGATGAAGATGTAGAACTCTTACCTCTTCCAGTGCCATGCCTACCATGCTCTGGCTTGATAATGGGCTGAACCTCTGAACTGTAAGCCAGCCCCAAGTAAGTATTGTTTTTATAAGAGTAGCCTTGGTCATGGTGTCTGTTTACAGCAGTAAAACCCTAACTCAGACAGGATGTCTAATGTGAAATGCCTTGTGTGATGCTGAAGACCAAGCCTGAATCCTCTTGAAGAGCACTGAGCCATCTCTCTTCAGCACTTTCCTTTATTGTATTCTTCAGGCAAACTTCACTCTTTATTTCATAGTAGAACGTACTAAATAATATGGCCAGGAACTAAAGGCTTATAAAACCATGAACATATAAAGTGTTTATTTCTATTGTAATTTGACTTAAAATGCAAATTTTTCTCTTTTTCAAGGTTTGGAGCTAAATGCTACAAAGATTTGATCTTAAATGCTACATACATACATACATACATACATACATACATACATACATACTCACTCACTCCTGAAATTTTTCTTGGACTTTAGATCCTGATATTTTGAGAAGTCTTTTCACATAAACACTTTAGCATTGTGTGGTGATTGTTGCTTGTAATCAATCCCAGGACTTAGGAGGACGAGGCAACAGGGCAGTAGCTTTAGGACAGCGTTAGCCGATAGTCATTTCCTGTGTCATACAGACAGAGGGGAGTGTAGGGAGGAAGGGTGAGGCACTCTGGCAGGTAAATAATGAGCTTAGGATGCCCTACTTGAAGTGCCTATGTGTTTTGGGGTGCTTAATGTTCATAGGCCACTGGACTAGCTAGAAGCTCATTTTAAAGTAATCTCAACATAGATAAAACTGAAGTGCTGAGGGAAGACAGCCTGTAAATGTAAAATGGTACTTGTTTAATTAACAGTCTGGGTTATTCTTATAGTTCTGTTGTGTCCTGTAGTGTTTGAAGTCCAATTTATGTCATATGTTAAGGAATAATGTGCACAGTAAAAGTTGAAGACGTTACATATCGTATAGATAAAGCCACATACCGTTCCCAGTCATGAAATGTACGCTCCGTGTCCTTGCTGGTGTTTCATCCGACCTGAGAGTTCCAGCCTGTGAAGGATCTTACTAATGAGCTAGGAACTAAATATATTAGATTTCACAGGTCACATCTATTCCTTGAGCTACAGAACATCTCTGCTGTACTGTCTTCCTTATGGCTTTTCCCTCTTCCTCCACTCTCCCTTCCCCCTTCTTGTTATTGTTTATAATCTCTTTAAATTGTAAACATGCTGGGTTGGCCTCTGCTGGCTTGCCAGTCCCTATTTTAGAATCTCTTCATTTCAGGTGATCTTTAGAGATCTATGCCTTCTTACAGGGCAGGGCTTCAGAACATTCCAGTGAACTTTCGGGAGGCCAATTAAGTTTTGTCATACTTTCACGTTAATGCCCACCAAGCCTGCTTTGCCTTTTTACCAAATGACATTTCAGGATATTTTTAGAGTTCATCATAGACCATCTGCACATGTAGCTATATTAAACTTTGTCTTAACTAAAGCCACCTCTGGCTGTAGCCTCTGGGAGCTTTTTGGATCCTACTTAGTCCTTTACAGTGTCAGTGAATGCTTGATAAATATGCCAAGTCTTCCACCCAAGTTACTAGTAAAGCTTGAATGAGAGAGCAATGAATTGACTGTAACACGTGCTTAGGATGTCTAGGTGTAATGCATCTACATATCCTTCTGAATTACTTTGTATAGAGAGCTGGACTTGGGGCTACTGTTATTACTAATGGCATTCAGATAAGGCAGTAAGTCACTGGAAAGACCACCACCAATAATAATAATAACTACTCATTTAAAATAAAAGAATGTCAATTAAATGACTTAAAACTTGTGTTTATATTTTTAATTTTCAGAAAGGATTGACACCAGCAGCCCCAGTTCATACCAACAGAGAAGATGCAGCTGCCCAGACAAATCTGGGATTTATCCATGCGTTTGTTGCTGCCATATCAGTTATCATAGTGTCCGAACTCGGCGACAAGACGTTTTTCATAGCTGCTATCATGGCGATGCGCTATAACCGGCTGACTGTGCTCGCTGGTGCCATGCTTGCTTTGGCCCTGATGACATGCCTGTCAGGTAAGGGTGCTTTACTGGGAGCACAATGAATTGAGGGAAAGCATATTTGTGGCTTGAATCACCCAGAATTAAGCTTCTCCCCAGAATTAAGTAAACAGCAATGGTTTTGGTATATCACATCATTAAAACCCAGATTTTACATAAGTGGAATTTGTAGTTATTCAGAGGCAGAGTCAAATACACATTCTCATCATTTATTTACTGGTAGTTTTTATCCTTAATTTTTATTTATATGTAAGATTGATTTAGTCTATGTATATGAGTGTTTTGCCTGTATGTATGTAGGTGCATCATATATGCCTGGTACCTGTAGAGTTCAGAAAGAGCATTTCATATGGTGGTGAGTCATCTGGGTGTTGGGGCCTGAACCCAGGCCTCTGCTAGAGCAACAAGTCCTCTTAACCACTGAGCCATCTCATACCCTTGATTCTTATTTTATGTATGAGTATACTGTAGCTGTCTTCAGACACACCAGAAGCAGCTATCAGATCCCATTACAGATGGTTGTGAGCCACCATGTGGTTGCTGGGAATTGAACTTAGGACCTCTGGAAGAGCAGTCAGTGCTGTTAACCTCTAAGCCATCTCTTTAGCCTCTCTAGCCTTGATTCTTAATTTCTTAATCTTATTCTACTTCAGTGGTTTTTGTTTTTATTATCTTTTTCTTCAGTCCAGATAAGCTTATCTATATTTGCAGTTTTGGAAATAGGATTCAAGAGCCCATAGCAAACTGCGTGTGCTCTTCCTGGCGGGCACGAGGTAGCAGCCGTGAGCATCAGCTTCCAGTTGATTTTCATTAGGCATTCCTTACCCTGCTTTGCTCCCTGCTCTGCCGGCTGCTTCATGGGCTCTGATGCTAAGGTGCTGAGCCACAGGAAGTCGGTTGAATTCGTAAAGGACTGATGATCATTCAGTTGGTACTTCAGAGCCACCTCAAGTGTTAGAGCACAGATTCCGCCTGAGCCACAGTTGGGGCTGAGATTGACCGCCCGTGGTCGACCCTAGTAAATAAGTCAGCTGGCCCCTGAGTCTTAGCTTTCCCTCTCTGTAAGGTGCACTTAATAGTTTTCTGCCTACCTTATAATTTCTGTTTTATAGTGATAAGATAATTTATTTGGAAGGCTTTGCCATTTACTTCTTACTGTAATGGAACTAATTTCTTAAAATGCAAAACAAGGTCCATTTCTGATTCTCTGTTGCCTTGATGCTTAATTACAGCTTGTGTTTTTATAAACATTCAAGTATTTTAGATATTTAGAATTTGAATACTAGTCACAATTTAAAAATTAATGTATTAATATTTTATAGTAGCAACTAATTTTCTCTTTAGAAGTAATATGTTACAGAAGAGGGGATTAAAGATTGTAAGAGCCCAAGGTCTTATAGTAGAGTGTCTCCTGGACATGACAGATCCCTGTACTCATGAGCACACAGCAGCTGTGGTGGCCAGCACAAGATCAAACTTGTCAGCATTCACTTGTATAAACCAGGAAGGGGCTCATGGTCCCCCATCTTAAACTCAGGAACTGTGGAGGGAGAGTCCATTTTCTTTAAGAGTATAGCTTCTGGTAGGTCAGCCATTTTCTAGTAAATGGCTTCATACCCAGGAGTCTATGGTCTTGATGAGTTCTTTAACTTAAAAAAAAAAAAAAAAAAAAAAAGAAGAAGAAGAAGAAGTTGGGGTGTAAAGAGGTTGGGAGTGATCTGGGAGGAATTAACAGTGAATCCTTCATATATATTTATATTTCATATAAAGATACACATTTTTATTTATATATCACACATATTTGAAAGAAGTAATATTGCAAGAAATAGAGTTGAACCTGGTGGTTTCACTTGGGATGTGTTGTCTGAAGGCTGTCAGGAGGGAGTGTACTGCTGATGCTGGTGGCTTCACTAGCACATCGGAATGCTCCTGTTCTGTGCTGCAGCATGCAGCTACGCAGCTCCATACCTCTGTCCTTTCTCCCAGCTCTGTGTGCCTGGTCCTTTGCCTCACTCTGCTGTCTGCTGTTCTCTTGCCCTCTCCTGCCTTCTGCCAGCCATAGGCAGGGTCTGGTGGCCCTATTAGGACCTCAACATTTTTGTATATTTTATGCGATGTTATCTTAAGTTTTGTAAACTTAAGGAGTTAAAAATACCCCATTTCTGGTATACCATATAAAAGTAAAAACACTTTTTAAAAATAATTTAAAAATATACCCAATCAGGGCTGGAGAGATGGCTCAGTGGGTCAGAGCACTTGCTATGTAAGAATGAAGACCTGAGTTTTAATTCTCAGCATCCACATAAAGCACATAGCTGCCTGTGCTAGTAATACAAGCATTGTGGAGTGGAGACAGTGGTGTTCACTGGACAACTGAAACTGCTGAGCTTAGGATCAGTGAGAGACCCGATGTCTTCCTGTGGCTTCCATGTGCACACACTATCAACTCAGGAATATACACACCAAAAATATGAAAACAATAAAAGAATAAAGTGTGAGGCTGGAGAGTAGATTAGCTGTTAACAGCACTTGCTGCCCTTGCAGACACCCAGGTCTGGCTTCCAGCACCTACATGGTAGTTCACAGCCATCTGTACCTCCAGTTCCAGGGCGGCAGCGTCTTCTGACTTCCTCAGGACAGGCACGCATGCAGATAAAACACTGGCATCCATGAAATAAACAAATGAACAGGATCTACCCTATCCAGTGGGTGAATGAATGAGTGGATAAGATAAAATAAGATCTGCCCACCACTGGAGTCTTAAGTGCCACTGGCCTCTGTCACTCCTCTGAGGAAGCTCAGCAGTTGGGAGTATGTGGGACCCGTTCTTCCTGTGCTGCTCCCTCATGGAGCTCTGCTGCAGTGACTGTCAGACAGCTCTGTATGCGTCCTGCTGGTTTGCCTTCCTGTAAGAAAGGTGTGCATACGGTGCTGTTAGTGCATAGTTAAAGGAAATCTATCACAAGTTTAATCATATTTTAAAATGGGAACTTGACCCATTTTATGGTCAGTTTGTGAATGAATATTTATTGCTAGTGTGAAGTAAGATACAGTATCAACACTGATTTTTTTAAAAAATGTCTAATAGCTGAGAAATTATATACACATAAATAAATAGATATTAAGGAATTTTGTTACAGTCATGCTACTCAGTTCAGAACCCGTGAGGCCAGTGTTACATCACGTGATGAACAGTTACCTCTAATGATCATGAAGGGATAGCTTGTCAGTAGAGTTTCTGTGTTATGTTTGTGAACCATCAAGTATATCAAACAAAAGCTTTTCTGAAGTGTATCAAATTACTGTTTTTATACATGGTAGTTTTTTATACAGAATTTTAAGTACCCTACCTGTTATATTTAGCAATGGTGGAGAAAACTGAAGTATTTGTATTGACTAGAATGAACTGCTATGACCTAAGTGTTTGAGCACCAGGAAAGGTTTTATTTATTTATTTATCTATTTGTATATTTACATTTTGTGTTTTTTGAGATAGGGTTGCTCTGTGTGGCTCTGACTGTCCCAGAACTAAGAGATCCGCCTGCCTCTGCCTCCCAAGTGCTGGGATTAAAGGCGTGCTTCACCACCACCTGGCTTAGAAAATGTTTTTAATAAAATAAAGGAAATCAGAAGAACAGTTAAAAGGAGGGAAAAAGCCAAGCGTACCAAACACCAGAAGGGTCTGCTCTCAGTAGAGATGTGAGTTAAAAGAGGGAAGCACTGCCGGGGTGCTCCCTACCCTAAAGCACTGACCGGGTGCTCCCTACCTAGATGCCACTTCTGCAGTTCAGCCGTCCGCAGCCAGCTGTAGTATTCTATAGTGTCAGATGGGAAGCTCCAGGGAAACACAATTCTTGTGTTTATACCATACACTGACCTTAGTATGGTGAAATCACTCTCATTTCATCTCCCTGAACACAAATGGTCCTTGTCCAGTGGGGACCTACATTATATGCTACACCGTTGTTTAGTAGTCACCTTGATGTTCAGATGTGGCACGCCAACACCGTTGTGTTTCAGAAGCCACAGAAACGTTGTTACACTTAACCACTGGCACCTTAGAAAGCATGGGGTACAGGGGATGTGTATGTGGATTCGTGAAGGCAGGAACCTAAAGCATAGATGATGCGTGTGCTTCTGGCCTTGAGACAGGAGTGCAGTGGGGCTTGGAAGTATCTGGGTATCCAGGCCCTCACTGGAGGGCTTCCTCATAGTTCTGTGTGGGTTGGGAGGATATTGTATCTGAAGAGAAAAAGAGAATAAATACATTTCGGGGATTTCAAAAGGTTTTCTACATTTTATTTCAATGCTTAATTTTCTAAAGGAAGTTTTATTTTCTTTTTCTATTGTATATGTGTGTGCTTGTGTGACTGTGACTGTCTGTGCATGTAGTACCTGTGTGGAACGCAGAGGACAGTCTAGAGTACTTGTTGGTCTTTGCCTGTCACTTGAGACAGGGTCTCTTGTTCAGCACTACGATTATGATCCCATACGAGCACTAAGACTATAGATGTGTGCAGCCATCTCTAGCCTTATGAGTTTATTCCAACTCACAGCCTCACGCTTGCACAGTAAATAGTTTACCCATTGAGCCATTTCTCCAGACTTTTATGGAAATAATTTTAAATCCATAAAGCCATACAGATAAAGAGTATAATGAATACTGATACACCTTTCTTGCTCAGAGGTACCTACTGTTATTACCTTACCTGATTGCTTTAGCATTTGGGTACAATCTGTGTAAAATATTTCAGTATGTTATATATTATTTGTGTCTAAATAAATAATGTGTACTTATACACACATAATTTATATCTATGCAGAGATAGATAGATAGACAGACAGACAGACAGACTGACTGACTGACTGACTGACTGACTACCATACTTTTCTTTTTTTGAAACTTGTGGCACCTGTTTCCACTTGGACAATATCCAGGCAAGATCAGATGTTTGATTTTCTATTTTTAAATCTGAAATACAACCTAGACTTTTATTATACTTTATGATATCAACAAGTTTTAGAGGATAATGTCATGCCTTCTCCCATATCCCATGGCCTTCCTCTTTTTGTGTGGGATGTTTTTGCATAGGTAAGCTCAAGTTACATATTCTTGGCTAGGAGCTGCAATGGTGTCATGTCTTCAGAAGAATCCCATGGAATCATGTGGCATTCATTTTTTTTTTCCTCATTCATGTGACTTACCCAGTACAAGATTTTCTTACTTAGTCTTCTCCTGCAGCTAATATCCTGCTGTGAAGAGATCCTGACATACAGTACATACCTCGCTCTTTACCAAAATTTCCCCAGAGATTAAGTGTAATTCTTGCATATTTTCCCTTGGTGCTTTCAGAATGCTAGCTTCCTAATTGTGGCAGTGTGCTCCAGAGATGTGACCTCTGGTCCTGTGCACCCCTTCCTCATGCTCATGCTCATGTGCCCTCTTCAGCTGTCTGTTGGCTCATTGTCCAGACTGGCCTGTGGGGCCCTGTCTGGCTGCCTTCCTTATTCTTGTGGCAAGTTCGTGCTCTTCTCAACTTCTAGTAATAAGAAAAATCTTACAGGTACATTCTGTGCTTGCTTCATGGCTTCTGGAAAGCTCCCCAAAGTGCTCTTTGTTAGTAAAGTGTCTGTTTCTTGGCCCTTTCAGAAGGTAAGAGATTAACAATATGTCAGATTGGTAGGTCTGCACATACCTATAAGGGATTTGCAGTGATGTACTAAATTTACATAGTCAAAAAAGAGCAGTGTGATTTATGTTGTAAGAGACGCTTGTTTGTCCTCCTTGACCTTTTAATATCTGTGACAAAGAAACATCTACTTATGGAGTAGAGTGTGGCTTCCAGTTTATAAAATGTTGGCATTCTTAGAGGACAGCATAGCCTAGCTCAAGTACTGTGCCTAGCACAGATGTAAGGGAGGGCAGCCAGTAGGTGAGTGTGAATGGAGAACCAGTCAGCATATTAAGAAATGTCCCTATAGCAGGTGTGTATGCCATCGAAGTGAGGCCATACCTGTCTTGGAAAGCCATTCTAAAGTTGTTATGGAAAGAAGGAACCAGAAGTATTTCAGGTTGTTATATATTTGATGTGTCTAATACGAACCAGTTTTCCTTCAATAATGTAAATGATGATTTCTTGATTTAACTGTTTGTTTGCTCTGCTGTAGAAAACACTGTTGATACTGTTGCATTTCCTTGCAGTTTTGTTTGGCTACGCCACGACAGTCATCCCCAGGGTGTATACATACTATGTTTCAACTGCACTCTTTGCCATCTTTGGCATGAGAATGCTGCGGGAAGGTTTGAAGATGAGCCCAGATGAGGGTCAGGAGGAGCTGGAGGAAGTGCAAGCAGAGCTGAAGAAGAAGGATGAAGAAGTGAGTTGTCAAGTGTTGCGTACATGCAGCTCAGCTCCACGGGCTCCCGCTCTCACTGCAGGCGTGCGGCTCTGAGTGTGGCTTACCGTGAATGTGGCAGGGAGGGAAGTGTCCACCTATAGTCAGCTTTTTCGGTAGATGGCGTATGTTGAAATCATGGGACCTGTTGTACATGCTTCTGAAGTGTCTGCATACTGTTTGCTGAGGAGTGGGAAAATGTATGAGGCTGGTGGCTAAGGGGCAGTTGGAAGATTTTCTTTGGAGACTATGCCATATGATTTAAAGTGACTTTATGCTATATTGAGAGGCTTACTTGGGTTAACAGTATTTTTTATTTGTTTCAGTTCCAACGAACCAAACTCTTAAATGGGCCAGATGTTGAAACTGGTACAAGCACAGCAATACCTCAGAAAAAGTGGTTACATTTTATTTCACCCATTTTCGTTCAAGCACTCACATTAACATTCTTGGCAGAATGGGGCGATCGCTCTCAGCTCACTACCATTGTTCTGGCAGCTAGAGAGGTGAGTGTGTTTGACCACTTCTCTCTATATCAAGACCATGGTTCACGTTTCTCCATACCAGGGGTCAGTCACGGGCCGCAGGGGACTACCCACACTGGAAGTTTGACACATCTGTTGATTTTATGACCTCCTGAGTTTTCTGTCTCTAGTTCTGAAACCCTTTCTTCTTGTCTTGCCGAGTTCTTTTACTGTGTTTTGCCAAAATAAAGCTGTAGTGTATTGCTTTGTTGCTTGGTTTTCTGCTCATGACTTCTGCATGCTTATTGGGAATATAAATTAGTGTATCACATGCTTATTGTCCTAGCACTGGGGAGTCTTAGAAATGCTGATCTTGAATTAGTATGTAGCAGACTGTCTTAAAAATAAAAATGTAAAAAACCAGCAGAATTTGTGTCCCAGGGAATCTGTTCACTCATTCATTACACTGTGAGCAGCTCTTTGATCACTCAGTTTTCAACATGGCTTTAATGGCTCAGAGAAGATTTCCAGAGTACCTTTACCTGCTGAGTTCTCTCACTGACCCACAGAGGGTTACTTTTAAAATATAGAAAAACCAAGTGGATCTAAGGACATCGGAGGGCTTACAGCGCTCACCTTGGGACTGCTCCTGTCTTTCTTCTGTAGAGCATTCCTGGTCCACCTCCGCTCTGGTGCTGACTCAGTGCACGTTAGAGGACACTGTCCAGCCCTGATAGAGCAGATAAGAGCTTAGAGAGGTGGGGTTCCTTGTGTCAGGGCCAGAAGTGAGCTTGTCTCTGTCTGTCTTGTCTTTGGGTACATGTATTTAAAAGATTCTCTTGGTTTGCTGTTGGGGTGGGGATGGATCACTATCCTCTCCTGGGAGCTGTCAGTCTTCTTCACTGCCAACGTCCTGAGGATGCCTGCCCTTGATCTTAAGTCTGTATCAATAGTTATACTGTTGCACACTGAAACATTTAAATCCTTGGAAATGTCTGTCATAAAATATAAGTTTAAAATAGGAAGCATTTCAGGCCAGGCCTGGAGTCATAGGGAAAAGTTTGTCAGAGAACCTTAAGAACTGCTTTATTTGGAGATGAAAAAGATTAAAAAAAAAAAAAAGGATCTCTCCCATTTGATTCTCATAAAACAAACTTTAAAAATTCTCCTTAATGGTTATGCCCTACCATCATTTCTATTTTTCCATCAGCTCTTGGAATTTCAGAATTGGGCCTTGAAAATGAGGCCTTGTGATAGAAGAGGTCCTGCCAGGGTCCACTGGTGGGGCACTGCTCTTCAATTACCCGTTTTGTGGGTTTCTGTCTGCAGATGGGAGACAGCAGTGCAGAGGCCTGTCTAGCCCCCAACACAGCACCCTTCCATGTCACCTACCCAGTAGCAGTGTTTAAAAACCTCTTAAACTGTCTGGTCTTGTTCCTTTAACATTAATCTTCTTTTTATGAATCATGCTGTTTTGCTTTTGAAGGATCTTTGTTAAAATAACTTTAACTTAGTGATTTTTTTCCCCTAGTATTTTATTTTCAGATGGAATGAGGCATCTTCTGGAGTAGCAGTTTGTAGTAGTGTAGTGGTACGTCCTCGGGTTCCGACGGTAGATATGTTGCCTTTTAACTTCACAGCAGCGCTGCTGACCCGCTGCTCAGCTTCCTTCATCCCAGCCAGCCATACTGTACTCCTAGACCCCAGCACCCCCACCCCATAATGTAGGTCTTTGCCTTTCTCCCAGCTCAATTTTGTGAGAATTTTTTTTTTGTATTACTCCCTTTACTGTGACTTTAAGGGGGAAATGAAACCCCTTGCTTGGCTCTTCTGTTTGATACTCTATTCTTAATTTCCCAAAGTTTAAAAACATTGTGGTTGGTTAAGAAGACTGCTCTACCACCCAATTACCAACCCCAGAGTGGGATTCAACTTGCGATCTGTGTTGATTAGGTTAAGGAGAGAAGATCCCACTTAGAAGAGTTGGGACACCATTCCCTGGTCTAGGGCCCAGGACTGGATATAGGTGAGCTCAGCACAAGCAGTCATTACCGTGTGCTTCCTAATTGTGGATGCCAGTGACCAGCTGCCCCAGGCCTGCTTTCAGGGCTCTTTCTCTGGGATGAACCAAAATACACCTACCACCTTTAAGCTGCCTTTTCCAGTTTTGTCACAGGAAAAATAAAGACATCAGAGATGTTCACCAGTGCTGAGACCATCTTTTTTTATCACGTGTCTTCTCAGTTACTTGGTTGTCACACCTGATCGCTTTCATAGTATTCAGTGTCCTTCGCATCGTCCGCCTTCTCTGCCTTCCTCTCCTCCTGCCCCCGGCCATCAGCACTCTGTCTTACTAGAGTTGTCATGTCTCCGGGCTTGTCTCATCGACTTCATTGTCTTCATGAAACTCTGACAGCAGAGATCTGCTTGTGCTAAAACCAGCCTGTGTCTTAAGACAAAGGATGACTTTAGAGTTCATAGGGACCTCTTGTTGTTAGGCATTGAACCTTGGCCTCTGGCACAGGACTTAAGTGGCAGCCTACAGCCCTGCACCCCCATCCCGGGCTCCCACCCTTCCTGATGTCCTCTTCAAGGACTTCTCTCTAGAGTCTCGTCTCTCTGTAGAAACGTTCTAATGTTCTGTCGTTCTTCCTCCCCAAGTATATGTGCAGTTCTTCCCTGCTCTTCTGGGTTATCTTTTCATAAAGACTCCTGTTCCTTTAGTAGTAGTTATTCTTTACCTTCAGCTAAAAGCATGGGGCTTAAGGGTCAGGATCTCCACCCTCAGGAAGCACAGCAGCACTATGCCACGTAAGAGTCACACATTCAGATCTAGCCTGGGACTGTCCACACTCCTGAAGCAATAAAGTGTACCTGGATTTAGACAAGCGCTTCTGCTGTTCGCGGTTCAGATCCCATATCCAGTTGTTTAATACTGACCGTTCTCACACTTAACATCTCCAACTTCACATACTAACACTGGCTACATCTGCTTCCAGGATCCCTATGGCGTAGCCGTGGGTGGCACTGTGGGACACTGCTTATGCACTGGATTGGCAGTAATTGGAGGAAGGATGATAGCACAAAAAATCTCTGTCAGAACTGGTAAGGTCTCTTTTTTTTTTTTTTTTTTTTTTTAAGGAAAATGCCAACATCATCTGTTCTAATGCTTGAAAATCATGGAGTGCTAGCTCTTATTTTTCCAGAGACCACCTGATTCTGTGTCTGATCTAGGCCTCGGTATGCATTGCCTGTTAGTGTGCACTGACTTCTTTTCCTATGTGTACAAATTAGAAAATCACAAGTTTATCTAAAATATGGCCAAACTCGTTTTGTAAGCCAGTGAAAAACTTGTAGAAGTATGTGAATTTGGGCCTGAAGTGTTTGATAAGCAGACCCTGTATGAGACTTGAACATTTTCAACATTTAAAATGGGTTGGGGTTGAGCTTGTGGGGCATCAGCTAGCAGGCTTGGCACAGTACTTTCTATATGCTGTGCCATCCGGGCGGCCCTGTAACGACCTGAGTTTTTAAATGATGAGTTGCTGCAGTCCAATTGCTGCAGCCAACATTTGTCTTAACTTACCTTTCTGTGAGTAGTGCCCAGAGAACAGGTCTGGTTATAGGGAAAGACTGAGGAAGGCTGGGCCACTGACATTGTTTGCAAGAGCAGTTAATGAGATCGGAAAAACGGGAACTTGGTTTTGTTTGCATGTCACAGTGGAAGGAATGCTGACTCGCTTCTCTCTCTTTTCCAGTGACAATCATCGGAGGTATCGTGTTTTTGGCGTTTGCATTTTCTGCTCTGTTTATAAGTCCCGAGTCTGGTTTTTAAAAAGCTATTCATCTGTATTCAGCTTAAGATATGCAACTTTTTCTGTACATAGTGTACATTACAACTAAAAGTAATGGAAAATACTGTATTTTGTAGCATTAATTTGTAAGTTTGACCCATTTAATTATTATGCCCAAAAGATATAATCATTGATTTTATTTGTAAAAATTTTTAAAAAGAAGTTTGACTTGTAAGTGTGGGTTCTCTCTAGCCTAATTATGTTGACACCTCAGCCACCACTTCTGCTGGACATGTCCACTGAAGTGAGGCTGACCGTTGAGTTTTCATGTAGCATGGCCACTTTATAAACACATCTTCTCCTTGGTCACTGGAGTGTTTAATGTATACCTTAAGCATTTTCTTGGGGAAAAAGAATGAATTATTTCTACTTTTAAAAACATATTCCTGAGCCAGTACAGTAATCAGTAGTATTATCTTGTCTTTGGGAATTAGGATTGAACAGAGGAATGAGTGTTACTGCTGTGTCAGTAACAAATGATCAGAGTTGCTGGCCAGGTTCGTTCTTCCTCTTATTTTTTTTTAATTGGGTAGGACACCCAATATAAAAATAGTCAATATTTGACAACATGGACTTACCAAATTAAAAGAGAATACTATGAATGTATTCATATTTTTCTATATTGAATAAGCAATGTAACAAACAATGTAAATAAAAGTGGTATAACTAGTACTTGTTTTTCTTGTGTTATGCAAAATACTTTGATTTGTTTTCTATTATTTATTACGTTATCTTCTACAAAGACCTAATACATGCAGTATAGTGCAAAGCCTGAAGTCACGCCCTAGACTGAGGTCGTTTCCCTTGATCATAGCAACCTCAGTCATCATCTAGTGTATTCTGACTACGCTGGCACCCCCGGACAGTAAAGGCTGTTTTCTCCCAACCTGTGTTCTAGTGTAATGTGGCAGCACTGCCATTAATAGTCTTTAAATGTGAAGGCCTGTTCCTCTACAGAAATGTCTAGGCATGCCCTGTGTGCAACATGATACAATAACTTATATTTACTGAGTGATGACAAATGTCCACAATGTAATTTGTATTTGAAGAGATTCTGAAAACTGTTGAAAGTTATTTTAGTTGTTAGCTTTTCTTTCCAAGTATGGTTAGGCAGTAGCAAAAACTGAAGAAGTCTTTTCTGCAAGCTTTTAAGGAGCTTTCCAACTCAGTAAACATACAGGATTCGATGACAGAAAACAGTTCCCATGAGTTAAAACACTTTAAAGAAATTCTGAGTCCTATCCCCATCCTGCACCTTCTCGACTGGTCAGACACATGTAACTGTAGACAGCAGCTGGCAGCACTGAGGAGCCCCAGTCTAGGCTGTGTAGCCCACGCACACTCGCACGAGGTGAGGATGGGGAAGAAGCTGTTGGAGGAAGAAGTCCTATGGCAGCAGGACATCACTGCTTACAGAAAGTGGAAGGTATATGCTACAAGGTAAACATTGGTAACACAGTTAGGCCCCAGGGTTAAATAAAGAAAGGAAAATGTCACTGACAGATTTAAAAACATTTAATAGTCTTTCTATAAATCCAGATGGGACTCTTACACATTATGTGCCACATAAAGCAGGTGATACTGAAAAGCAGCACTGAGGTATTCTTTATTTTTAAATCAAAGGAGACAGGTCTAGATCTAATTATGTTTACATTTACAAAAAACAAAAACAAAAAAACAAAGAAACATTGCTACTGCTTGGCTCTTGCTGTAGTTTTCAGTTCTGAACACATTAAAGGGCCTAGAGAAAAGAGCATTAGGCTGGTATGCTGAGGTTGTATGTTAGCGGTCCACGTCCTGCAGCAGTAGGCCTCAGTCAAGGCATGCTGGTGTAACACAGTTTTACTTCTCCACTGGATAACTGATAAACAACTTTAACCGACTGTATTGGACTCAATTAAAATGGCAATATTCAGCTGGTAACAGGAGTCTTTATTTTATTCGATACTGTATTCCCAAACGTAGCTTATGAAAACCAGGGAACCTAATGTAGCACCATTGTAATCATTCATAATCCCTCATATTTCTGGTTTTAGTAAAGGGGTAATACCTGAAAGAATGTCAGTCTCAATTTTATGAATTAGGTTATTTCAATTAAATGTTTGCTTTAGGAGGGGAAGGATTCTTATCTGAATGTAAGTAGCCATATGCATGTCCCTCGTAGAGCTGGAAATTATGAGCTCTATTTATTCTTGTTTTAATTTAAACCCAGAACCAAGCAGTAAGGACAGCAATGTCAAGAACAGCACAGCAAGACCACATGGAACTTAGAAAAATCTGGTGCATGTTTGTACAACTACTAACTGATTTAACAAAGTTTACAAAGATAAAACTTATATATATATTTTTTGCACTAACTGGTTTTAATACAGCACTATTTTGTCTTTGGGCTTTAATCTTTACACAGGGTGAATATGAAAGTGCTATACTGGAGCTTTCCACAACTTAAACCACAGTAAAATAGACTTGAGATCATTTGGGGGATGGTGTAAATTCCAGTTCTGACACACCTTTTGTTTAATAAGGGTCTTTTTGAAGGCAATGCCTTTGCTTTTAGATGACTGTCTAGTTATACATCAACTCAACAGTTTTTTTTTTTTTAAATATATATACATTAGTTTTGTAGTACTCTTAAAACCATTGCCAGCAAGAAATGTGAACCAGTATAGGCCAACTCAAACATAAAACATTTGAATGTCATTTCTTAAAGGGATGTCACAGTTTGTTTTCTCAGATTTAAAAGCAAACATCTAAAAATGGTATATTTTGAATTTACCTCCTTCAGAGTTAAATGCCTTTTAAGTAATTAAACCCATTTTGTGTCTGATAGTATTTTAATAACTGTTCTCCAGGGGATCCCTGTGTGTGCTAGACCCTGCCTGTGGGACTCCAGAGCCGCAATAGTGCTAAAGGAGGGTCCTACCCCAGTTTGTGTGAGCAGGAAGGATCCTCACACAGCTAGGCTTCCCATGTTCAAGCACCACTTTACTGGACTATGGAGGCTCTAAAGACAGCCAACTTTTCAAAGTTTTCAGTGTGCATACATTATTCAACTATATATAAGGACTTGTAATATATGGATATAATGATGACAGCCATTATAGATAGTAACTTTGCTAGCATTTCCCCAAATGGGCAAAAACAGAGGCAACATGTGCCCATGGTTCTGTCATACTGGCCTTTGACTGTGTTGGGGAAACAACGATATAAAAAGTGCCCATGAATCAGAGAAGGCAACAGTGACACTAGAAAAAGGTTGGTTACGTGACCAGAGCTGAAAGGAGTTAGAATGAGTTCAGAGCAGGAGGAAGTGCAGGGCCACTCAGGCTGACCTCCACCACCATCCTGATGTACAATGGATCCCAATGATGTATGAGTGGAGACTGGGGTAGTGACTGCCCCAAACAAGAGCCAGTTCTCCAAGGACAAGATAATGACGCAATAAATTAAATACAAGAGACCAAATCACTAACTAGACAATGTAAAGGTACAAATACACATACACAGCCATTTTATTTAAGAAACCCAGAGAACTGCTTTGGGAACACGGGAACACGTGTCCCTGCAGCCTCTCTTAAGTCCTGTAAATACTTACTATTTCACGTGATTGTCACTTGGTTCAGCACCTCAGTGTTTGCTGGTGGTGTTGATGGAATCTCAATAGTCTCCACAAACTATATACAACTATAACTTATTTCACTAGGACAGTTTCCTGGGAAAACCCAGGCATCTTAAAAAGTATTGTTGAATACTCAAATCTTTCACAAAGTATTATTTCAGAAAAACAAGGAATGTAGTGGTATGACAACGGAAAAAATATGCAAAACAGTCACGTGGAAAAAAAGAATTTTAATTTTTAAATATATAAGTTTGCTTAATTTCTGATGAGCTGTTCAACACTGTTTTAAATATCCTGAATTAGTAACTATGCCAACAAAGTTACCTCCAGTGTTTCCACAGGAGACTTTAAAATAAGACCAAATTATAGTTTTCTACAACCAAAGCAGTCTTTTCTCAGTCCTTTTTGTGCAAAAATATTACAAGAGCAACTCAAATGGGGACGCTGAAATGACATGCCAACATTTCAGGGCACATTTAAAACACTCAATAATTCTTGAAATTACTGTATCCTAAAATATTACTACCAACCGTTTACAGATTAGTTCTGTATATCTACTCAGACAGATGCATATTCCTAGACCTCTGAAGATAAACAGGCTCATTGGTCTCTTTTGGTGTCCACACAATAGGCAAGATAGGTTTACAATAGTGTTCAAATCAAACTACGCATCTACAGTCTCCTGACTCCACCACATTCAAAACAAAAGTCAGAGTTTATTTGGCTACCTTGAAATCACTCCCATAAACCTGCTACGGTTCACTGGATCTAAACATTTCTCAGAAATGTGTCATTTATAATTTCACCTAAGTGATGATTAGGGGATCCTTTAAAAATGGTTAATGCCTAAGATACAAACTTTATCTAAATGAATAATTGCAATAAAGTGCTTATTTACCTTTCAAAATGATGCTTTTAAACTGTGGTATGTTCTAAGTGTGTGCTATTCCTCCCATAAAGGATCCCCAGGCATGAGAGTCTGATCTCACCTGTCTCAGAAAGCAGCAGCACTATCTTTTGGTAGGTAGGCTGACAATAGGCACATTACCCATGCGGATGAGGCTGTACTAGGGCTATGGCAAAAGGGGAGGGGATTAGAAAAGTGGGAGGCATGTGGAGGGTTCCTACTACACTCAGTTATATACAAATATATTAAATATGCTATAAAAATAGTCAACTCTTTTCCTCTGCATTTACTTGAGAAGCTCCTCTTACAAGAGTGTGCACTCAATCCAGACAAACTTAGAAGGTCTCTATGCAGTCACTATGAAAATGGCAAGTGCCGTTGTGCTGTTTCTTCACCACTGAGAAGTTCCAGTCAGCTCACTCCTGGCTATGCACCCTCAGCAGTATTAATATCCAGTGTTTACACTTCCCATTGTGGACCCTGGTACTAAGAACAGGGCCACAGGTACTGGAAAGATGACAGGCTTGAACAACTTTTACACAAACGTTTACCAACAAACTTAATCACCAAAGAAACAGAAAAAAATACTAAAAATGCTATCTGTGTTCCACTTTAAAAAACTGCCTCAACATAGTGGAAATATTTTAAACACAGTAATATCCAAGTGAAAAGAATCTACCTGTGTAGACTAAGGGTCCTTTCTAAGGCTTGAACAGGGCTCACCTCCCTCAACATGATGCCCATATACAGCTGGACTGCTTCAGTGCTCCCAACTTCCAAGAGACTGCTTTAAGGCAACGACCAACTACACAGCACACAGAATTCAAACACTTGCTAGTTAGCGTGGAGTTTTCTATCACAAACCACTGAGAAAGCACTGGCTGGCATTCTTTTATTAGTAGTATATTCCTAAGCCATGTCTATGTGACAGCAGAGCACAGCCCTCTAAATGCTACCCTGACTTAGGATAGAGCTTGGGGAAGGGCCTTAGTGCTCATTTGCAAGCAAGTCCACCTACCACAGTTGCTTTCCTCCCATAGTCTCTACTCTAAGGAAGAAAAGAGGGCTACTTTTCAGTATCCAGGCTCTGGTTCGACACCAGCCTCAGGAGCAGCTTTGTGCTTGCTGTTCTAATCCTGTGTGTTCAGCAACACCAGTCGCCCATACAGAAGCAGTCCAGAGCAAGGTCCCTGCAGTGCAACAAGAGCCTGTTTGGCCTTCATCCTCACACCGTTCGCCGTCACACAACTTCCTAACTAAAAAGCGCTGCCCAGAGTCAGAATTTTCAAAGAAAATCGAATCCCCAAATAGAGCAAAAGAAGTTAAAGTTTCTAAGAAGCTGAGAAGTGTTTCTATTTGGTATCTTTTCATGATTTAGATTTGGGGTTTCAGTCAGCTTTGGCTACAGAAATGAGCAAGCAAAAGATGAACTTTCATCAGAATACTGGAGTCTTGTGGGGAACAGACAAAGAGTTTGCCATCCAGAGAAACCAAGAATTAAGGAGCTAAGAGGCAGCTAGTGCTGACAACTGCTGCCTGGCATAAGCCTTCGTACGGACAGCAGCCATAGCAGCTAGGAGCTCCTTTATCATCTGCTACTTTTAAGCAGAAAGATGAACTGTGAAGAACAACAGGAATAACTTAATTAGCATGTTGTATCTCACTATGTAATGCAAAAAGATAAATGAGGCACAACTCAGGACATGGAATGGCATAAGATAAGAAGGCAAGTTGGAAGGGAGAAAAGCAATGTGGGTGCTCTACTTAAATCAATTTCATCAGGTGTGTACAAACTTGCATAAATGTGTGTATTCCCACAACTATTTCTGGTGTTCATGTGAATGTCACCTAGAACAACTCTGATATGTGAGTTACTGACTGGCATCTAGCCACACTTCTTTTGCAGAAGGGTAGGTACCAATTTTCTTTGGTTGTTTTCTTTTTCGTCACTAACTTTCTAAATTAATTGCAGCCAGGTAAACAGGAGAACAAAGACACACAGATGAGAGCGAAGCTGAAGACAGACAGCTGACTCCGAGTTCCTGAACCCTTGTCTAGCAACTCTGCCTTAGGTCGTTCTCACTGCTGACACATCTGTTTAGGACCTCACCATTACACACTTTCTTTTTAAGGTCAATTCTAATTTGCCACACTTGTCCTCCCTTTTCTCAGTAATACTTTATATTCTATTTTCTACTGATCTTTTTGTCTATAATTGAAAAATTCATTATTAGTACCATAAATCTAAAAAAAAAAAAATGCTTTTTAAAATGTATGTAGCTTTGTTGGAGTTTATCACCTATAGAGAATGACACTGCCGAATGAAATCTGAACAGATGTTTAAGAAGCATGTGAGTTCCATTACTCGGGCTGCAACGAGGGTTAAAGACAACCTGTCCCCATGTCTCTGAGCAAGCCTTCACTGGTCATTCTTAAGAGAATTACTTAGCTTTAAAGGAAGATACAAGCAGGAAACAATTTTGGAATCACATTACCAACTGTGATGCTGTTAGGGCAGTCCAAGAGACGCAGCAGTCTTCATGGGAACTTGAGATTGACACTGAGACCCACATGCTGCTAAAAATGTACTAAGGTTTCAAAACTGCTACTGAAACCAGACAATGAATTCAAGATGGTGAGTTATCACCTGAATTAAAATCAAGGCACTATGGGTTTTTTCCCCTCAAATAACCCTGAATCATTTCTGAATAAAAGAAGCATTGAAAATTTTAAGGATAATAAAAAGATTCCAACAAATCCTAAAAGTTAAAATTCCCACCTCTGAGAATGTTAAAAAAGTGCCTAAAATGTTTTGTGTGCAAACTTTACTCTTATAACTGAAACATTCTTGAAATTACTTTCAGGCTTGTTGAAAACCATTTACATAAATATTCCAACTATGAAATATATCAAAATATGTGATCAAACTCTCAATCAACCATCTAAAATAATAAAGCAGTGCAATTCTCTCAAACATAATTGAAAAATAATGAAATAAGGGATATTTCTGAATAAGTGGAAATGTAGCAATAATTTAACCTTAAAAAAAAATCCATTCCCAGCAGCACATTATACCTCTCTGAACAAACTGTGACATCACAGCCAAAGCACGGATAAAAAGACTTGTGCCCTGGAAAAGTAACTAGACCACTACTGTGTTGTAAACAAAATGAAAAAAAGAGGTTGTTATCAGTCTGTACACGGTGTCAAACCTCATGAAATGTACTCATACCTGTGAGGGACAGACAATGCTTCATGCTGCATACAGAGTTGCGTTCTCTCCTCCATCCAGACACACAGACATCTCTACAGCATCTCTACACAGAGAATCCAAACCTGCACAACATTCTCAAAGTAATCACGGTTCCATCATCATCTGAACAGGAGAGGAGTTTGGGGTAGGACTACTAACTACTGGACAATTCATGGCATTCTAAGCAAACCCCTGGCAGTGGTGTGTCCTCTGTAATGTCTGATACAGGCACAGGCCCACTAAAGCTACCAACATTGTTAGTGCTCTTCTGAGTCAGTAAAGAGCTGGTTGATAGCTGAGCTTGTTAGCATTTGGCAATATACTCTTTCTATCAAAAAATACCCGGGCAAAGAAACTGTCAGAATTGGCTGTGCCCCATAACCATTTCCCATTGGCTGGTATTTACTGGACATCTGAAGCACTGGGCAGCATTTCCCTACCGACTAATCAAGGAACTGAACACTCATGACTATCCTCAGGAAACTGTCCGACTTCTGACCACATGTCATCCTTGCAGTTCTTCCTGGCCGTCCCCTTCCTCTCCAGTGTCAGAGAGGAAGTGTGTGCTACTGTGGCTGGGCCTTGGAAGGGTCAGTCAGGCTGTCTGTCCTGTGCCGATGAAGCTGCTGTTGCTGCTGAGGCTGGTGTTGCTGGTGATGCGAAGGAGGGAAAGTGCTCTGTTGTAGTGGGAAGGCAGCAGAGAGGATGAGCTGTGTCGAAGGATTCCCATGGAGCAGCCTCGACGTCTAAAACAAGAAAGACTCTTCAGTACGGCCTGGACCCTCACACCTGTCAGTTCACGCTGACGGGAATTCAGGGTACAAGGTATAACTGGTCTTGAGACAAACCACATAGTCTTACTTTACTTCCTACAGGCCCAGAGTCTAAGCAGTAAACTGGAGCACAGCTGTGTCTGGCCAGGACATGAACACGGCCTGGTCAGACAGACAGTGCACACAGGTCTGCCTGTCAGTAAAGAATCAAGTCCGGATTGAGAGAACAGCTTCATCAGCTTGTAATCCCAGTACAGAGACAGGAGGATTTCCGAGGCTCACTGGCCAACCACCTAACCTGACCAGTGAACTACTGGTCTCATGACCCTTGTAGAAGGCATTTGGTATTGGGTTCTTCTTTCTTCCACCCTTCTCCACTTTTTCCACCCTTTCAATCCCCTAACACTAGAGAGAAAATGGCAGAAAGGAAAGGAAGATCCCTGGATAAAGTCAGGGAACGGAAGGCAGTGTTCTCATTGCCTCCCACTCTGTGCTGATTAGGGTGTCGAGTTCCTTAGGGCAGGTTTGACCTTCACTATCAGGGTATCTAATTTCTTCTTTGTGCACAACTACTCAACAAACTTCAGCCAACAGCAACCAACCAACGCACCTCTCAGGGACCCGAGCATTTATATAACCTCTGAAAAGTCCCCAGAATTTCAAATGTCACACACTCATGGAACCTATCTGCAGCTGGTCAAATCACACCCCTGCTAGAGGACAAGGTAAATCATAGTCAGCTGCTGTGGACACTCTGAAGCAGCCTCATATCCCAGACCTGAGATAAAAAGGAAAATGTATTCTGATATTTCCATGTTTTTTTTTTTTTTTTTTTTTTTTTAAAGAAACCAAAATTCTCACTACAGATCCTGTTTCCAAAAAACAAAGTAGACTGAGGAACAATACCTGAGGTTGCCTATTGGCCTCCACATATCTGCACCTGCACACAATGTAAAGTCAGACAGCAAGCACAGGCCTTAAGTAGACTTGGGTTAACTCAGGGTCATTCCACCTGTAGATGTGTGACTTGGTCAAGCTGTCCACTTCTCTCAGCCTTGGCCTTTTCACTTTGTACAAACCCAGCATAGCAGTCACTTTTACTAACAGTAAATAAAAAGGTGGACACAGCTGGAGGCTGGAGTCCTGTGTGGCTGTATGAGGTACAGAACAAAGCACTAAAAGCACTCCCATCACTAGTCCACAGGTGTGCTTCATTTCCCATGTCTGACCATCAAAGTCTCAACTTTATGACTGTTTCTTCCACCATGTTTTAATTTCTGGCTGATTGTTACTCTACACACAAAAAGGGACTAGCTGAGAGAGTGGGAGAGGTTCCAAGGACAGCACTCTGGAGGACAGCACACTTGCTGTGTTTGAACTGAAGCCGAAGTGGGTGACTGACATCTGCAAGTTTGTGTGAAGGAAACCTATGCACACAAACCCAAGGACAGTCTCAAATGGAAACAAGGAAACCTGTCACGGACCTTTACAGTTTTCTTCTTGATTTGGTATCAGAACAAGACTTAGTACAAAGGGATTTATACTATTTAATTCCCTGACTACAACACAAGTACAGTTTCAGAGCAGTCCATTAGAAAAGCAAAATTATGTATGTCTTATCTATATAAATATGTTTAGGGACAGCACTGCCCATCTAATATCTTTTTGGTTCCTTTGTTTTGGGAGTGCATTTTTGTGGTGGGGGCAGGGAAGTATTTTTAAACATTTATTTCTTGTGTTTGTGTGTGCACATGCTAGGGTTCATATGTGGAGATGGGAGAACAACTTCTTCCACCATGTGGGATCTGGAGACTGACCTCAGGACAGCAGGCCCAGCAGGAACCATTTTACCGGCTAAGCCGCCCCCATGGCCCCAAATGTTCATTCTTTTTAAGGGCCTGTCTTCTTTGATAAATTTAGAACACTGAGAACTTAAGGCATACCACATATTAAATTTCTGTTTTTAATTCTCACAGGATATATATATCCACATATATCATTCATACATATACCTAAAGAATAGTCTATGACTGGTTTTATTATTTGTAATAGTAGCTAACCCTGTTATTAATTACAGTACTTCAGACTTAAGCCCCATGAAAACTATGGGTATGACTAGGCACTATTTCATTTAGTCCAGATGGACTCCAGCAGAAAACCAACCAGATTCTCCAACACTGAAGTCTAAAAACTAGTTCTGTTGGTTCTTTGCTGAGGACTCCCACCCAGGTGAATTCCTTCTGGATCCTACGGATAGGCATTCTGTATGATTTATCCACACGATATCTGGGTGGGTTTTGTCATGAACATGAACGTCTTACTGAATTTGCCAATATCATAGTCATCAATGCCAGCTAGCTACACACCTTACAGTAGATTTAGCAACTCACATGCTTTTTAAAAAGGCATGAAGTGTGAACTACTGTTATGTATTAATGAGGTTGTCACGTGTATATGGTGAAGAGTGACTCAATGAAGGACACTGAGTTTAGAGCTCAAGTTCTAATGATAACCTATATTGCATCTACACTGAATTTCGCCTCTGACATTAATCTCTAACAAGAAAATTCTAATACGCTGGCATGGTGGTGCATGCCTATAATCCCAGCACTCAACAGGCAGAGGCAGGAGAATCTCTGTGAGTTCAAGGCCAGGTAGGAACACAACAAAACAGAACCACAGTCTAATAAAATTTGATCTGATAAGTAAGGTAACTCCTGGGCTCAGAAGGGGATCCTTCTTGATGTACCTTCCCAATAAGTACTGTTTGATGGTATCTAAGGAAAAAAAATAGTTCTTTTTATTAAATTCCAGAAATACTGGCTTCAAGAGAGAAAGTAGGCTCAAAAGGTGACCTGATATGAGTAGGATGAGTCTAGCTAGGTAAGACTTTAAAATAAAGACTGAACTGAAGAAAAGATAAAACATCCAATCACACTGTGTTCTCTTTTGTTAGATACTGAAATCCCACAATAAGCTTTTAAGAATTTCCCAGATCCCTTACAAACCTATTCATTTAACATCTTATTTGACTATAAACCAGCCAATCACCTTGAGGCAGCTTCTACATGGGAGTTACCTGTAAGAACTGCTGTGGTGGTTGGGTCAGCTGAGCCTGCGCTGGTTGTTGAACTGAAGGAAGCTGCTGTTCCTGAGAACTCTGCTGCTGCTGCTGCTGCTGCTGCTGCTGCTGCTGCTGTTGTTGCTGTGGCTGTGGCTGTTGCTGCTGCTGCTGCTGCTGCTGCTGCTGCGTTACCGATAATGTCTGTGCCTGCTGCTGTTGTGTGGCAAAGGTAGGATAGGCAGTCACCACCTGACCCATAAGCATGGTACTTGGTACCATGACGGCCCCACAAGCTACAGGAGCAGTCACTAATTTGGTCACAAGTTGCTGACCTTGAGAAAATCTGTGAGAGAAAACAAGATGAAGTCAGAAGGACAATGTATAACTCAGCCTGTCAGTGGAGTATTTATCTCCATGAGATATACCCAGTGAAACGGTTCAATATAAAAGCCTATGCTTAGTTTCTGTTCTCAGAGGCTGTCCTTGGAGGCTGGGATTAGCGTAGTGGTAGAGTGTTTGCACAGCACCAAAAATAATTTTAAAAGACTTTTTTGGGGGGATATCAGTAAAACAAAAAATATATAATATAATGAACATATTATAACAAAAATAGACAGAGCCAAACACAACTTTTAAAAATACACTCAAGATGAAGGGCCTTTCATATCACATATAAACACTAGTTGAAAAATGAGTGAAAGATCTAAACACAAGATGTAAACATCACACTCTTAGGCAAAACAGTACATAGGTTTCATGATACTGGACTTGGCAATGACATCACTGACAACACCAAAAACACAAGGAGGTAGTGGCATTACAAAAAGAGATCAGCCGGGCAGTGGTGGCGCATGCCTTTAATTCCAGAACTTGGGAGGCAGAGGCAGGAGGATTTCTGAGTTCGAGGCCAGCCTGGTCTACAGAGTGAGTTCCAGGACAGCCACGGCTACACAGAGAAACCCTGTCTCGAAAAACCATAAATAAATAAAGAGAGAGAGAGAGAGAGAGAGAGAGAGAGAGAGAGAGAGAGAGAAAAGAAAAAAGAAAAAAGAAAAAAGAAACAAGAAACAGATCAATTGGAGGATGACATCAAGTTTAAACAGGCGTGTAAAGAACTCTCACAATCAAACAACATTCAACCCATTTAAAAACTGAACAGCAGCTAAAACTTAACTCCAGAAAATACAAATAGCCAACAGACACATATAAACAGTCTTCACTAGACCTAATCATTAGAGAAATGAAAATGAAAACAACAGAAAGCCATTGCATACCAATCGGGACAGTTGTTAAAGAAAACCTAACAGACTAGGAAAACTGTTGCCTTCATGTGCTTTCTACTGCTACGATAAAAAGCCATGACTAAAAAGAAGCACAAGGGCTGGGTTTATTTGGCTTATATATCCCAAGTCACAGGGCACACGGGGAAATGGAGGGAGGAACTGGAGCTGAAATTGTGAAGATACTTTACTGCTTTGCTCTTCTGGGCTTTCTTATAAACCCCAGACCCAGCTGGTAGGGGACTGCACTGTTCAGAGTAGGTAGGACCCTTCCTTCCACACAAGACATTCACCAAGGAAATACCCTACAGACTTGCCTCCACACAGTATGAAGGAGGCACTGGTTCAACTGAGGTTCTCCCCAGGTAACTCGAGCTTGTGTCAAGTAGACAAACAAACAATTAACCAGACAATCCTGTAACAGTTTCTCAAAGAAATTACATTTCTGAATACAGCACAGAGCCAAGGCAAACACAAGCAAGGACCCAGATGTGTATTTACTCACAGCAGTCAAAACTGGGAAGCAACCCAAGGATCCACATACAGGACGGCAAAGCAAAATGCTATCTATACATTACATAAGGAAGAATCTTTGCAGTGCCAAGGATTGAACCCTGGGCTGCTTACCACTGAGTTATAGCCACAGTCCTTTAAAAATGTATACCTAACTCATGTCAGACCTTAAAACTTCAAATTTGTAGAATATAAACTTCAGGACCAAATGCTTGGGTGCAAAAGTAAACAAACCAAAGAAATTAACCATTCAAAATTTCTACATAAATCAAGTTCAAAGAAACAATAATTATAGTCTGTTTAGTCACAGATGAGTTAAGGGTTTATTTCTCGGCAATGCTGAACGCACACTCCACCCACCCCCACCAATAAATGCACCAAGAATACTCTAGCCACTGCTGGCACCGACACATTCTCCGCCGTGATGCACCTCCCGCGGCCATCCAGTTGTCTCTCTGCTATAATGCCTTTCTGAACTCTTCACACAGAGACCTCAAACCATTTTTTTTTTACAACACAGGCCAACAAACTCTTCCACAAAGCTTTTCCTGACCACACTTTCAGTTGCTTGCTTCAACTCATAAAATGCATTTCCTTCCATATAAATCCACCAAATATTTATAAGCTAGTTATCCTTTTAGTTTTTATTAATCTTTCATTCCTTGTGGAAAAAAAAGGAGCCATTAAATGTCTGCTGAAATATGTCTCCCCCCCCCACAAAAGTATTTACAAATGGTTGCTACAATACATCCTCCAAAATTCACACTCTAGTTTAACACCTTTCTTCTTGTGCTTTAAAGTCGTCTTCTGGTTGGGAATGTCCATCATAGCAGTATGTATAGCAGTATGTATACCTAGCATACAGAAGGCTCTGGGCTCAATCACCAGAAATAACCAACCAACCAACCAACCAAACACATAAAAGTCAGCCCACAGAGGGCACTGCCATGTGCACTCATAAGACTTTCCCAAGAACATGACTCTACGCCTGGATTTTTTTAAGGTGAGGAAGGCGAGCTCCAAAGAACAACAGAGTCTCTGTTCGCATTGCCTATATAATCCTGTAGCTTCCTTGGTCTGAACATGATGTTATTTTTAAAAAAATCATATTGCTCAATACAACTGCAAAATCTGTAAGCAGCAGTTTACTTGTGAAGGAAATAAAAACACGGAACTATTTCCCATCATGTATTTAAGACCACAGAGACCCTATAGTTTAAAAACAGCTTCCCAATAAACTGTAATTATGCAAAAAAATTTGTTTTAATTTAGCTATTCGGACTTCTCAGTCAAGACCCAAATGCCTTTTTTTCTTTAATCTATTTAGAATATCTGTTTAGGCATCTAAGCTTTGAAACCACGAGTTCATAGCCGCCTCCTCTGTTGTAGTAGTTGGCCAAACTATTAAAAACACATTTTCTCATCTGAGACATGGGGAAATACAGGAAGATACTAATATATAGATTAAAAATTTTGAGCAGAAAGCTAAGCTATCCTATTGCTGCTCTCTTACCATCTTTACTAAAAAGGCCCAAGGCACACTTGTACAGAGCCTGTAACAGCACTGTGTGACGGTATACTACAGTGTGTCTTCTTTATCTGACAGCCAGTTTGGAATGAAGAATAAAATTTAATGTTATTCTGTTAGGTCTTTAATAATGGATATGGCATTTATTTCAAATTTTAAAAGCTGTCTATAGTAAGCAACAAACTAAAATTTTATGTTAAAAAAATAAAATTGTTGGCTTTGGAGAAAAGCACACTACTAAGGACTGAACCAAGGGTCCCACCCATGCTAGGCAAGTTCTCTACTCCTGGGTCACGTCACCAGCCCCTAAGTATCCATTTGATTTATTTATTTATTTATTTTTATGATTTTCTTTTATTGTGTCTGCCACATCCATGCAGGCCTGGAAGAGACCAGAAGAGGTCCTGGGACCCCCAGAGCTGGGGCTGGGACTGAACTCATCTTTCTAGAAGAGCTTCAAGTGCTCTCAAGTGCCGAGGCATCCCTCCAGACCATATAGGGTTTTCTTTTTAATACTTGTTTTATTTATTTTATGTATATAAGCACACTGTTGCTGTCTTCAGACACACCAGAAGAGGGCAGCAGATCCCATTACAGATGGTTGTAAGCCACCATGTGGTTGCTGGGAACTGAACTCAGAACATCTGGAAGAGCAGCCAGTGCTCTTAAGTGGCTCAGCCATCTCTCAGACCCTAGGCTTTTAATCAATCAATTTACATATCTGAAAATAATAAATGATGTGTGACAACTACCTTATCTGTCTGTCCTGAGTGAACGTAGTGACTGTAGCACTCTGGGTACTGTTCTGTGGCACACTGGATGGGATCTGGACCATGCTCCCAGCCGCAGGCTGCGAGATCACCATGGTGTTGTACAGCGGGGCTGTAAGAGTGCTCGGCGTCTGATTTGGAAGAGACGTTTGCTGACTGTGTCCACTCATTACAGTCTGTTGACTCTGCTAGGAAGGATTGTATAGATTATATAACAGTTACAGGAGACTGTGCTTCTACCAGTCACCATCTAATGACATTGACAGGATAGAAAAGGACTAGCAACATATATTATTCTGAGAAAAACCTAGACTGACTTGTAGTAAATGACTTAGTCTGGATTCTTTGATGGAATGTAAACTAGGACTTTAAAAGAAGCATGCTCTTCACAGGAAAGTAAAAATATGCACAGAATATTGATTAAAAGCAAGTGAGTGATGGTCACACACTCACGTTTTTCAAATACAGTCACAGATATACAGTAATGAGCTGCCATAAATCTACGAGTGAGTCAACTGCTCCCACTTCCCCAACAGCCTGTCTGTTCAGTATGTTTGCTACTCAGCCGCTTTGGCAAGACTTTTTACATACGGAAAGTCCGCAAGTTATAAGAACTTGGCACAATTATTAAACTGGGTCCTTAAACAAATCACAGAATTATTAAATATAAAATACTTAACAGTAATATTTCCTACAAAATTAGTATTTTGTGCTCTAATTTTCATTAAAATTTAAAAGCTGACACAATGCAGTCTTTTTTAACTAGATATTTCGTCAATTACCTGAGTTGATGTACTTTGTAAAGTCTGCTGTTGTATCATGTGCTGGCCTGTGCTAATATGTCCAGCATTCATTCCACTCTGAATCTGGTTAGCAGGGACAACTTGGCCTTGCATATTTATAGGTGTGAGTTGCTGGATATTAGAATTTCCAGAGGAAAGTTGAACAGAACCAAAATTCAATCCGGGGTTTGATTGCTGCAAAAACATCTTTGAAAATAAAGATTACATTTTAATGAAATTTCTTTGGCAGGCAAGAAGGCTCAGTAGGTACAAGTGTTTGCTGTACAAGTCTGACAGCCTGAGCTGGTTTCTGGACCCCATAGTGAAGGAACAGATTCCTAAAAGTTGTTTTCTGACCTGCACATATACTCTGTGGCACATATTATTACATTTGGGGTATCTGTGCTGGGTATCAAACTTAGGGCTACAAGCATCTCACCAATGAGCTACATTCCCAGCCTAAATATGCTTTACAGTTAAAAAAAAAAAAAAAAAAAAAAAAGAGAGAGAGAGAGAGAACACTGAAACCAGCAAATTAAGTTTAACAATCAAGTAATAAGTCATTATTAGAACATTTCATGTGAACAGTAATAGCAGCAAAACATAGTAGCAATAAAATATGAAGCTACACGCTCATATTTTTAACTCACACAACACTGATTGTGTTGTGCGGTGCTCCCCAGAGCGCTGCTGCTGGCAGCGCTGATCCTCAGCCACTCAGTCTGTAACCGTGTACAGAAGTGGTGCTCACTTAGGTTCCCTTCAGCAAAGCCCTAGTGCCCAGGTGGCACTGCTGGTTAAGTAATAAGTGTCTGAGCTAAGTAACAGGAATCATATCTATTGGTATTTTATTAAAACTATTATAAACTCTCTACCTTAAATGTTCTATAAAATACAATTTTATAGTATGGACTTGAATTTATTAAAATTTTGAGTTCATTAGTCTAAAAACTAGTGATGCTGATAGAAATGTCCTTAGCCTGAGTATTTTTTAGAGGCTCTATACTATTAAGCAGGTAGCCAATATTTACAGAACTGGGGAAAATAGACCTCTTGCCTCTGACATTTCATTGAAAAGAAACAAAACAAAACAATTTTTAGGAACCCAAAACATGAAAGAGATTCTCTGTGCTCCGACAGAATAAATTACCTGTAGCCCTTGACCATGGACCATTTGAAGCTGTTCTTGAATTTTCCTTAGTTCTTCTTGCTGCCGATGAATATTTGCCTCTATCATGCGTGTCCGCTGCTCGAGCTGGTCTTTTAGATGCTGCATGGCTCCTAGCTGAGCTGAAAACTGAAACTAAACAGCACAAGGAAAGAGAGTACAACAGATTTTAGAATCCCTTGGTTGCCAGCAGCTGTGCACTGGGAGAAGCGGGCAGTGACTGGAATAACACTGGAGTTGGACCTCAGAACCAGTCTCTGGCTGCAGACCACTGGGGGAGGCGGCACAGGAAGGTAGATGCTCATGCTCCTGGGAACGGCCTTTGTGCCTCTCTTCCATCAAGTGCCAGTGGGCGTGGACGGCTTCCTCTCTAGCCATACAAGCCCCCCCAGTGCGGGGGAGGGGGTGTTTAGGAGGCTGAGTCAAAGGCTCTCCCTGGCTCTTCTCCTTCTGACTTACATTAGTGGTTGTTCTCACATTTTTCCCTCTTACTCTTCTTTTTTTTTGTTACAATCTACTACCTGGGAAGGGCACACGCCACAGATTGTGTGTGTAGGTCAGAAGACAACTTGGAAGAGTCAGTTCTTATTTCTTAAGAGATTCTTCTTTAAGTTACTAGTTAATATATTTTTATATTACCTCTGCTTGAATTTTGGTACACTTTTGATTTCTGAGTTGCTCTATACTGATCACAAGAACAAACTACAGTTAGACGGTGTAAGTGTGTCCAGGTGTGATAGCACACTCCTTTATGCTTAGCACTGGGGAGGCAGAGGCAGGTGAATTTCTGTGATGTCAAGGCCAGAAAGTTCTAGGCTAGCCAGGGATAGAGTGAGCTTCTGCCAAAAAACAAACAAACAAACAAACAAACAAAACAAAAAAAAGAAAAAAGAAAAAGAAAAAGAACAACCTGAGCTTATATTGCAGCTTAACAATTTAGTAGAATGAGTTAATTGCTCACTTCACTTCTACATTTTACCAAAGGAGAATGTACCCTGCACCTGGAATGAATCCATAACAAACCCTGTCATCTCTTAGAGCCCCCTCTGTGTGTACAGCAGCACAATTATCCAAAGTTAGGCAGGAGGACCACAAATTCAAGACCTACCTGGGATACAGAGTGAATTCAAGGTTAGCCTAGGCAACATTTTAAGGCCCTGTCTCAAAATAAAAGAAGTAAAAAGAAAGGGCTTGAGGGCTCATATATAGAGCATTTGTCCAGAATGTTCCAGACTCCAAGTTTCAGTTCTTAGTCTCCTCCTTCCTCTCCATATATCAAAAGCAGTAATCTTCATCTGACTGACAACCAATATTTTATTCTTGTGCTATTTTGAAAAAACTATAAAACTTTTTTATCTAATACTATCTTTAGACCAGCTTAAACTATAGTTTTTAAAGGCTAAGCAATTCTAGGAAATCATGAATGAATGCACCCATGAGTTACTCTCCATTCAGGGCTTCAGTCTTCTGGCTTCTCTGGCCAGTCAATGAGCTACAATGTAGACACACTGATGACTCACTGCTCCCTGATTATTCTGTACCATGTAACAGCAGAACATTTCGCTTTATGGAAAAATCTACTTTCATTTTTCTGCAGTGAACTGCACCAGGGAGTGGGAATGCCCACCCTACCCTTTCATGGCCTGCCTTCAGAAAGGCTGAACTAAATGAGCTCTTTTCAAACTTGTGCTAAGGAGACTGAATATTACTCTTTTTTTTTTAAATGGCTTTGCTATGTAGCCTTGGCTGGATTGGAACTCTCTTTCATAGACTAGGTTGGCTTCCCACTTCTGGTGATCCTCCTGCCTCTGTCTCCCAGGTGTTACACCATCATCCCTGACTTCTGATTATTACTTTTTAAAGCATAAAGCATTGACTTTTGAAGATGGCAATGACCAACTGATATCATGTATTAAATTCCATTAGGCTTGAGAAACATTATAAATTTAGCACTTCAACTTTCTCATGCCTTTTTAAAATGCTAGTTTATTTTTATGTCATACATATATATTTTATTGTAACTAAAGTTATTTTTCCATATGTAAATGTTGTCACAATTTTAAGCATTTCTAATATGTACAAACCAGAAAAACAGAAACAAGCACAGAACAGACAAGAACAAGACAGTAAAGTACAGACTGAATGAAAACACAGGACTGAATGCTTGTATTTTTTGACTGACACAGTATATATTTCAAGAAAACACCTCTATAAAGATGTTAACAATGCTTGAGTGACAACATGAGATTAAAGAATAATAGTAAATGTCTGCATATTACATAAAAATTCTGCCAATACTTCAAAATAAGACGGAAATATTCAATTTAATATTTAATAATACTGTTACAAAGCTCTTAATAGGTTAGTGTGGCTAAAAATCAGGATTTAGTGCCAAATAAAATAGTCAGAAGATTTTCCACTGTATTTACTACTATTTCGTAGTGTTCTTAATGTTTCTGAAATGTTGAATGAGCTCTAAATCACAAGGAGGTACACAGGCGTGCTTTGGGAATTTCTTTTCTCTTGCTAATTTCAGCATTCCCGCCTCCTTTGGACTAAGGCTATCTCACATTTCTAAACACATTTCCTTCATTTTTTTTTTTTTTTTTTTTTTGAGGTTCTCATGTAGTTCAGGCTGACTGTGAATTGACTAAGTAGTTGAGGATGGCCTTGAACTTCTGGTTTTTCTGCTTCCACCGCCTCCCACACATAGGCATGCACTACCACACTTGGCTTGTTCCACTTGTTTAAGCTGCAGTTAAGGATCCAAGTCAAGTGTGTAGAATAAATTAACATGGTATCTTAGTTATGTTATTCCCTCTAGATCAAGTAGCTTGTTAACATAGATCTACAAATACTGTCAGCATCTGATATGTGTAACTCAATATATACACAGAACTAAGTAAGTAGCCTGTGTGCAAATAAATCAATCAACAGAATATATAGTTACTCAAGTCTTCCAATATCCATAAGGAAGAACAAAATGAACTAGTATATTTCATGTTTAAGATTATTAAACCTGTAGGCTGTTGTTTTATATATAAGATGTTATAACACCATAAGCAGGAAGATATAAGACCATCATTTATCTTTAAAAATACATGTACCTGGGATTCTATCTAGTAAGGGTCCAGTGGCACCCAAAGTCATTGCAAATAACAAAAATGTCACTACATATTCTAAATACTTCCAATTAAGATTTACTGCCTTTATAACTATGTATTTATATATACATATGTATAAAACCATGTTTGCTTAAATGCAATTATCATTTGTAAATGCTCAACTAAAACAAACAAAAATACCTGTGACATGCCTTGTGGAATTGGTAAATTTGCAGCTTGAGACATCGCTGGCTGTGTTAATGATGGACCAACTGACTGGGAGTTTATGGACTAGAAGTAAAATAAAAGATGACAATGAGGTGACACTCACTCATCTTCCACTACAACACAATACAATCTACTTATCACTCAGTGACACTCAATCTCAGACTCGGTTGGGTACAACGTGTGCCGCCCTTTTTACTCTTCTCTTTTCTTTCCCATGGTGCCCAGCCCAGGCCCTTGGGTGCACATTCATGAGAAGGGGAATGGACTGAACTGAAGGCAATGGGAACTTACTAACACTTCTCACTTGGCACTTTTTCACAATTAAAAACAAAAGTCTAGCATTTTATGTCAGATGTGGAAAACATTTTGAGTGTCCTATGTCAGCAAAGTATTTGATCCTTGCAGAGGGCAGTGCGGACGTCTGTGAGCACATCAGCAGCTCCTGAAAGGCTAGGATGTCAGCTGAAGAGCATACCTGGCTGCTGAAGGATGACCTGCGCTGCGCCATCTTGTCATGAGCTGGCAAATGCTGTCTGGGAGGAGTGCTAGTGTCAGTAGGGATCTTTGTTGGTGTTGCTGAAAACAGTCAGCACAGAACAGAGTTAGTGCTTACAGACAGTTTGAATGACTAATCTCAAAACACGCTAAACCAATAGAAAAGCTGAGTTAGCTTTCTGTTCTTAGATAAAAATTAAATCCATGCCTATAACTTTAACTACTTTTTAAAGGACACAGCAAACATGTGAGATAGTACAACTTTAAAAACAGTTTCTCTAATCATCTTCAACACCCTCAAGGGACAGGCTTCACAACTCCCTACAGATACAAAAACCCACACACACTAACAAACAGCCCAGTGTTCGCTTATCTTGCATCTTTCAGTGTAATTCAAGTCAACTCCTGATTACTTCCAATACCTAATACGATGCACACTGGGTAACACAGCTGCAGCATTACTGAGAAAATGCTGGTGAGCAAAGAAGCCTACACACCTCCATGGGACACTGGGTGCACAGATCACATACACGCAAAACATTCATAAATCTTATTTACCTAGTTTTACAAAGAAAGGTAGAATTTTCTCTTTTTAAAGAATAATTTAAGCAGACTATTACCACCTCCACTTCATCACCTTAGCTTGTTTCTAAAGTAATCTGCTTCTCAATGGAAGCTTGGCTTCAAAACTGGAAAACATTAGCATTTGAAGATGAGCTTGACAAAAGTACTGATGTCAGCAACACAAACAACTGAACAGACCTCTCTGAAACACATTTGTTTTCAGCTAAGGCACTTACAGGAAGGGTCTGACACTGCCGTGTGAGATGACTTTCTTGAGCTTCTGGAGGAGGCAGAAGGAGTTGGGCTGTGATCAAACCTTTCCAGTGCTTCCTTGAGACTCACTGTGTTTATACGATTGTCAGACCCAGAATCTTGGCTCTAAGGAGACAAGAGGAATATAAATGTTTTCTTAGTGCTCACTACAGATCTCAACAGTTTTATCAGGGCCGGAGAGACGTTAGTGTGCAAAAGCACTCGCCATTAAAGCATAAGGACCTGAATTTGAATTCCCAGGGCCCACCTTTAGCTGGGTGCAGTAGCTCACCTTTGTAACCCCAACACTTTTGTGGCAAGATGGGAGGTGAGGGCAGGTGGGATTCCTCAAAGTACAAGGGACAATTAGACTGGTGTGCAGAGCCAAAGGACAGAGTGCCTCACATGAGGCTAACTGGGAGGAATGACGTGTATACAGACACGCACACACACGTGTGCGTGCACACACACAGAAAAATTAAATCATTCTTAGTTTTTGCATAAGGCTAAAAAGTGTGTGTGTGTGTGAGCATGTGTACTAATTAAGAAAAAAATCTTATTTTAATACTGATAATGTTTGTCTTTACTCTCTATTTAAAACATAACAAGACTCAGGTTAGACTTTTGTATTAAGTTCAAAAATTTATCTCAAAGTAGATCAAATATTATGACCTAAAACTATAAAACTTTTAAAGAAAGCATAAGAAAATGGTTTCATGACATTAGATTTACCAGTAAACTGGAATTCACAAAGTTAAAAACATTTATGCATCAAAAGACAATGCTAACAGAATAAAAGCAACCCACGAAAATGAGAGGAGGTATTTATACAACAGTATCTCATCAGTACTTCATATCTAGGATACACAACTCTCTACAATGATAACTCACTTATAAAAATGGAAACAGATCACTTCACATGTGGTGAGATGCACTTGTGTTTCTTGCTGAGACAAGGTCTCACACTACAAGCCATGAACCTGTGACAATCTTCCTGCCTCAGTTTCCAAAAAGCTAAGATTATGGGCATCAGCAACTGTACCTAGTTGGCCAGCACCTTTAAACACAACATTTGCAAAGACTATTAAGAGCATCACCTGAGCTCAGCCTGGGCAACACAGCAAGATTCCCTGTCAAGAAACAACAAAACCAAACCAAAAAGAGAACAAGGTGGACATGGTGGCACTTCAAAAACCTCTGGGGATGCAGGGGCAGTGTGATCAGGATGCAGAGGCAGTGTGATCAGGAGTTCAAGATTGTCCTTGCGTACGTAATCAGTCCAAGGGCAGCCTGGGCCATATGTAACCCTATCACAAAAATAAAATAAAATAAAATAAAATAAAATAATATAAAATAAAATAAAATAAAATAAAATAAAATAAAATAGAGTAATGAATGAATAGTTAAGTAAGAAAACAAAAAAGGTAGAGGGAAAATAAATACTTCTCCAAAGAGGATATAAAACCCTCACCAGATATATTATTCAAACATAGTAACCAGGGAAATACAAATCAAAACCAGTCATGCTATGTCATGTTCAATTAGCATGGCTAGGACCAATCAACCCACACCAGACACTTGGGTGGAAGATCTCTGTTTGAAGCCAGCCTAGTCTATATATCAGGATCCTGGCCACTCAGTGCTACATAGTGAGACCCGGTCTCAATCAAAACAAAACAAAACAAAAATAACAACAACAAAACCCCCTACTTCTCAGTAAACAATCAGTATAGTAAAGACATGAAGAAACATGAATTCTTACGGCTTGGCAATGGGACTGTAAAAATGGTATGGCCTCTATACAGAATAGTGTGGTAGTTCCCTCAAATTTTAATAGAGTGACTTACCGTATGATCCAGTATTCTACTTTTTTGTATACACCCAAAGAGAAGTAGAAACCCTAACAGGTATCTGCATATGTTCACACTATTATTGCAAATAAAAGGTGAAGACAACCCAGGTTCCATGGACTAATAAGAGGATGCACCCATGGCAAAATAGTACAGCCCCAAACAAAGGGAAATCTGATACAAGGTATAGCATAATGAACCCTGAGAATATCATACTAAGTAAAATTAGTATGTCACAAAGGAACAAATTCTGTATAAGTTTGTTCACAGTACTCAGAGTAACCAAATTAATGACAAATAACAAACAAAACCATAGTTGAAAGGAGCTGGAGGAAAGGAACGGAAAGCTGTTTAACAGTGAGTTTGTGTAGGGGATGAAGAGGTTCTGTGTGTGGGCAGGAGTGACACTGTATAACAGTGGTAATGTTACAATGCTCGTGTGCTCTTAAAATCATTAAAATTGTCATCTTATCACGTTTTTACAAAGTAACAGAATAAATATAGTGTTTTATTTTACAAAGTTCTATAAAATCTTTGGAACTCAGCATTTGCTCCAAATCTTCCATCTCAACACTTCTCCAGGATTTTACTATATGGATCAACTACCCACTGCCCTGTCCTCCATTATCTTTCCATGACCCTTTTCCTAAAC
Source organism: Rhabdomys pumilio (assembly GCA_030674055.1). Lineage (NCBI taxonomy): Eukaryota > Metazoa > Chordata > Mammalia > Rodentia > Muridae > Rhabdomys > Rhabdomys pumilio. The sequence continues at coordinate 15,006,050 of JANHMN010000007.1, forward strand.
GTACCTCAGTCCCCCTGTCTCTGCTTTGGGACAGTAACACTGTAGCACCTCTGATCAGTACAGACTAACATGACAGTTAAACCCTGCTTCTTGTTCCTACGGCTCAAGGGTCTGTGGGAACAACTGCAGGCAGCCTAGGACAGTCACTCACGATCTATGCTCAGTTCTAGTCAGCAGAACTGCCCAAGTGTACCAATGGGTTCATTTCCCTGTTCTTGAGAATCATCCCAAGCCTTTCCCACTGTACATAAATCGCTGTGGTCCCTCTCTCAACTGACAGCCTTGCCTTATAGAGATGAGAATACTTTACTTCACCATAACCAAAAGCAAAACCTTACCTCGGATATAACATATATACTAGTGCTTCCTCCCCAACCCCACACCTAAATAGAATCAGTGTCCGTGTAAAGTCTTTTCACATGCAGCAGTGAACAAGAACCACATACATGTCTTTATTTCAGGGTGACACACAACTGCATGCATACATGCCAATATGTGTAAATGCAAAACATCTGATCTCACAGCTCCTCGCTCTGGGGTGGAGGGCATGTGCCCCAGTGCCTTATCTCCTCCTTCATTAATGTGCAGCCTTTCCCAGCCTGTATTGTTGAGCACACCTCTCCCTGATTCTCAGCTTCTAGAACCTTCCACCCACCTTCAAAGCCCATAATAAACAAACTACTCAGCATTTTCTACCTTGGCTCTGAATACCTCTCTACTCATCTGCTGGAAGCACTGGACCTCACCAGCCTCCTTGTAGGTCCCCTTAGAAGTGGGTTTTCTGTCTTCAGAGTCTGAAACCGTAACTGCACAGGATGAAGAGATGTCCCCCTGCTAATGCTGCACCGTCCCTGCTTGCATTCGTTAAGTTCAGGGTGTGGAGCACACACACTGTGCCACATGGTTCATGACTTGTGGTCACGGGCCAACCTTGTGGTGACTTCTGGCTCAGTGTCCCCATAGTCAGTGCCCTCAAAGCACCTCCGCTCTTCCTTAGGATTGCCCGTTCAAATCTCCCACTGGTCTTCAACACCAATTCTTGTCACACCTCCAGGTCAGTCATCTTAATTCAAGCATCATCATTTTTGACCAAAACCTGACACATTACCTACTCATTCCAATTAATATACTAATTCCAATATTCTCTCACCTAATTAACTTTTAAATAACAAAATATTTAATTCCTTTCTAGATGCAAATGAGATTTTGAATAGCAAATTCAAAATAAAAATGATAAAGGACAATCAAATCTCTCACCAATTACTGGAAAACAATTGAAAAAAAGAGAGACTGTAAGAAACATACTTTGTCAGCAGCTGTCTCAGGAAGAGACTCTTCAATGCCAAGTTCTCGCCGTCTTTCAGCCCTAACTTCTGCGTAACTACAAATGGAGAAAATCAAATTTTAAATGTTTGGTCATATTTAAAATACTGCAGAGATGCGATCGATTGGTATTTGTTATGAATCTCACTTAACCTAATTTTGTATTTTTTATATGTGCTAAACAAACCTAATACTATGGCTAACTGCCTAAATTCAATCTGTATTCTACAAATTAGGTAATCTACTAATGATCTGTAGGAGCAAAACATTTAAATAAGGACAAACTAAACGACGGAAGAATAACTGGCACAGTATTCTGGTTTTTGCTTTGCGTTAAGTGCACTGGCATTTGAACGCTGGTACAACTTTTGCTACATAGCATAATACTCAAGTCAGGCCTTACATATCTATACACTATCTACCATCATATTTCTACCTATTAAGTAAGCTTAATATTAAAACATATTAAATACTAAAACTGGGGCCAGATCACTATCATTCATTTAAAAATCACATAACAATTCCCTTTGGCTACTAGTGCACCTTACAAACGTTCTTCAGATTATTACCTTACTACAGTGTGAGTACAAACAATGAACTCTGGTCTTGAGTTCCACTGATGGTAAGTAATATAATAGTGAGTCTGAAGCCAAATCCACTGCTGTCCTTTGGTCAGGAACCTGTAGTAACATGATTTGCCTTTTCCATATTGCATTACTAAAAAAGACAAAAAAAGAAAAAGGAAAGAAACAAAGAAATCAGAAAGAAAGAAATATTTTTCTTTGATCTGTACTTAGCTATGAAGAATCTCAATTTTTTTAACAAAATATGGCATTTACATTTAACTCTTTATATGGATATAATTATTTTCTGGCTTTGAGAAATCATGCGTAAACTACGAAGAATTTTTAAAGAACTACTTTAAGGTCCCTAAATAACCAGAACCCCCAGACTCCGACTTCAGTCAGTTACTGCTGATTTACACATTTTTCATTCACAATAAATTCCATATACGGAAAGTCATACTGTTAACTTGCTTAGTCAGATACTTGACATTTAGGAAGCAACAGCTAATAATATTTTTCCCAAAGATACTGTCATATATGGTATCTCTGAGGTTTTTTAATTTTAAAGCTTTAATTAACCAAATATCAGAATAACATCATTGATTGAAATAATTGTTTAGTAAAGTTTCCCAAACTATGTTTCCCAAACTATTTCAAATGATAGTTTCTAAAGTATTTTAACTGGGATTAAGCAAAAATTAAGTTTTGTATTTAAACTGATTTGGGAAACTTTATGTAGTTCTTTAATATACTATAAGATTTTCCTTTGTATGCTAGACCAAGGTCAAGTATAAACCTGTACCTTCTGTATAAATTTATAAAAATAGTTCTAAATCTTTTCTGTCTTTCATTAACAGAACAAAGCACCTCCTCGTGTTTTAAATAGTTCTCAACAGAAACACTAAGATCTACTTACAGTGCTCATGACACTTGGCAAGGCTTTCTAGGTCATCCACATGGTAGTAGTCGTAGCCCGACGTTCCCAAGACTTCAAACGGCAAATAACCTATTATTGGTGGGGCCCTAAATCATACAGTAACAACAGATAACAGTATTACAGTTTTCCACAAGTTACACTACAGACAAATTCATTTGGGGAACGGGTCTTATTTTTTTCAAAAACAGATAATACATTTCAAAATTCACTATGTTCCTGGAGTCCATTACTGTCCAAAATTATAGTAATACTGCTTTTTTTTTTTTTTTTTTTTTGGTGAAATTTAAAGGTGATATTACCTGTGATCTAGAAATAGAAACTTCCATTCTAAACTGTGTCTAGATGTAAACTCTTCATTTGGTTCTTCAACAGTACACATTTCCTACAAACAAATTAACAAGTGTAATTTAGAAGTAATTTTCTGTGTCTGTGAAAACATTAAGTATTGTGAGCATAAGTCATTATTAAATTAACCTTCATCTAGACAAATTTTTATACATTTTAGATTTTAGTATTAAACACAAGTGTAACCAGCTGGCGATACAAAGTGCTAGTCTGGAGTTTGTGAAGTCCTAAGTTTGATCCCCAACAATTCTTTTAATCACCTGAGACAAAAACAGCTAAAACAGCAGCAACCAGTAGATGCCAGCCTCAGTCAGTAGTTACAGTCTAGTGCATTCTCACTCATTCACACGCCTAAAGCCTACTCAGAAATCCAGATCTTTCTTCTCATTTACAATTCCCATATCTCAGTGTCCGGAAATGGCCCCAGACGAGCCGGCTGCCATACTTTTCATATATGACTCACAACTTCCCATCTCATCAATGGCCTCATTTGTGTAGTCAGAGTCTAGAATCAACGCACTCTTTAATAATCGAAGTACCAAACTAAATGTTTTCTTTTAATAAAGGTTTGTTTTTATTTATGTGTACGCATGTGTCTCTCTATGTATGTCACATGTGTGCCTATGGAGGGTCGGTGAGGGTACTGGATCCCCTGAAGGTGGAGTTACATCAGGTTGTGAGCCACCATCCATTGATGCCAAGTTCTTTGTAAGAATAGTAAGTGATCTTAACCAATGAGCCATCTCTCCAGCCCCTAAACACTTCTAATTTGACCTTCTAGGTGTTTCAGAATCACCCCCCTCCATCTCCCCTAGCTTCAGTGATGAAATGCACATCTTACTCTCTCTGACTCACCTCACTGCCATAGCATCTCATCCGTCTTGCCATCCTTCAATCTGTCTTCTATTCAGGGGTCAGCCATTACCATCACCTTAGTAAGACTCAAATATGAGCACACAACTTTCCTGCATAAAACTCTTCTATGGTTTCTCATGCTAAAATATCTTCATGGAAAAAAAGCCACAGACAGAACAAATTTCATGCCTGGCCTCTGCTTTTGTTTCTAAGATAAGTTCTGACTATTCCTTCTCTCATATACATGAAACCTAGTTTCTGTTATATAAAGCAATCCATGACACTCCCTCCTCTCTGTCCTTCTATGATCTTCAGTAACAGTTAAAAGCCAGAACTTTGAAAGAAAAATAATTTCAATTAAGTTCCACTTACTAGATGAGACTTTCAGCAAGTAACTTCCCTAAGCCTCAGTGTCCTTACATATAAAATATTATAATAGCATATAGCTCAGAAGAGTAAGAATTACATGAGATAAAACATGTATCTGTCCTGCAATTTCCTAAGAGCACAACGGGGAGTTGCAAGACTAAAGTCTTCTAACTATTAGCTCAGGCTCTGTCTTATACTACGCTGTCATCCAATTTTAAATGTCACTCTGGCTTCTCTCCTGTCTGTAAGGACTGAGGCAGTTCACCTTTTTGCTTCCCTACTAAGCATCTACTTACAGAAAGCAAGAAATAAAAAGATGTAATTTGAAATTCAAAGAGCAGGGTTGGTTACACCGATGGCGCCTCTCCAGGAGGACTTTCGTTCTGTTTCCAGTTTTCAGCACTTACATGGTAACTTACAACTGTATGTAACTCCAGTTTCAGGACATTCAGGCATGCCCCCTCTGGTCTCCCTAGGCACGCATGTGGTACATATACATACTTGCAAACAAAACATCCATACATATTAAAAAAATTAATAAAAAAGAATCAAAAAGCAAATTATAACCAGTAAAGCTGCATTCTTTTAAAGAACAATTCACCTAGATTTTTTTCTGACTTCTTACTTGATAGTAAACTAAACACACTAAACTCTACAAAAGCAGAGAAATGGTAATATACTGCCATGGGATACCTGCAAAGAATACACTAAAATAAAAAAAGTTACATATTTAAAGAGTGCTTGTATTCTTAACTGTGGTAAAATATAATATTTAAACATTTTTAGTAGCTCACTGGCCACTACTACTTCAATGTTGGTAGAAGTCTTAGCCTTCTGAAGACAGCAAAAATCTCACAAGACCAAATCTCACGTCATGAACTGGAATGCACTGGAGCAATTAAAATCGGAAACATACCTTGATGAACTGAGGTGTAGCTAATCTGACAGTAGCTACGAAACAAACTCTGTCTTCATAAGAAGGCCTATGTGTACGTTGTATAGTTCCTTCAAAACCATTATGTGTTGCAGTTGATACTAAAACAGCAAGGAGACATGCATCACAGGTTAACCCAGTAAAGTATAATCATTGCTGATATTTAAGCATCTAAGAGCTTGGAAAACTTAAAAAAGCCAGTTAAAGTACATTATAACAGAAACATTTTAACTTACCACTGTTTAAAGATTTAAAATTTCCTATAAATCTCACATATTCATAGGTGGATGGCTCCTTTGGGTCTATTGTTCCTCGCAGCATGTGACAACAGAATTCTAACTGATTTTTTGCTGAAATAAGTGATAAAAAGTTGGGTAAATTCACAATCATTGTCTTCCACAGAAGTGTTCCACTGCGCTTCATCAAGCCCACTAACAGTACGGTGCCTGCAGCAGAGGAGTGCGGCCAGACAGGCTAGCAGCTCCTCTCTCCATTTCATCTCTTCTCCCGCCCCGCTTTTCATTCTAATTTCACAAAAATATTTTGTTCTCCATTTAAAGCTAACACTCTCCTTTATTTAAAGCTAATGCCTCCCTTTCTTTTCTGTCACTGTTGATTTTTTGGTGGGGTCTCTTTCAGTAACACAGTCTGGCCTGCTTCAGGCTTCCAGGTAGTAAAGTTACAGGCTGTTCCCATCTTTACCTTCAAGAGTCTCTCTCATGTTCTATTTTTTTTAAAAGAATTATTTATTTATTTTAGGTATATGAGTACACTACAGCTGTCTTCAGACACACCAGAAGCAGCTATCAGATCCCATTACAGATGGTTGTGAGCCACCATGTGGTTGCTGGGAATTGAACTCAGGACCTCTGGAAGAGCAGTCAGGGCTCTTAACCACTGAGCCATCTCTCCAGCCCCTCTCTCATATTCTTTAGGACCAGGGCCATGCCACTTGCTATCATTACTTTAGCAACTACAAATTCTGGGGTTCTTTCCTGCCTATAATTTTAAATTTAATCAGGTCTTCCATCATTTCACCAAGCGTTTTCCATGCTAATCTATTTACTGGACCAGAGAACTCACTCCATCCATTTTAAATGCACCCTGACTTTCATGTCTTCATTTTTCTACCGTCCTCTCACCTCCAGAGCAATGTCTCCCCCAAACATTACTGACATTCGCACTGTAGAAAGCACTCAGGTGGTTTTCTCGCTCTTTCTAGCTAGTCTTAAATGTTCTGTCGGGACCTGAGCACTAACTTTCTACTTCTCCTTTCTCTGCACATCTGCCTCAAGTAACACCATTCATTCTGTGACTTCAAATACTGCCTAAATCTATAAAATTGATTTCTATATTAAATCCAGCCCAAAGCGTTCTTCTAAGTACTGTATTAGAATGGTCTAAGGACCAGTGTAAAGCAAATCTGACTATAAAAAATTATATACAGGCTCCAAGTAAATCTCCATTTCTAACTTTTTATAATCCCTTCTGAAAGAATATCCATTCTTAACATGGATATACACATGTACATATTTATGTATGTAAGAATATGTATCATAGTTCTCAACATTATAGAATTTGAAGACAGAAATAGAATTTTGAAACTTGATTAGTATCACTATTACCAGATATGATAAAATTTAAAGCCAATTAAAAATAATAAAGAAACCATCTAACAGCTAATGGGCACACAAAAACAATGATATATATGTATATGTATATGTATATGTATATGTATATGTATATGTATATGTATATGTATATGTATATATATACTAAATTTAGACACAAATGCTTTTGTTTTGTTTTGTTTTGGGGGACTGAGCCCAGCATGTGCATTCTAGGTGAGTACTTCAACACTGTCCGAACAAAGGACCACAGCTGGTGGTAGTGCTACCATGGGAAATTCTAGAAACCATAGGAGGACTGCAGCCTGGAGGAAACAGACCAGGGCAGATATGTCCCTAAGCTCTTCCTTCTTCTTTCTGCTTTCCCAGCTGTCATGTTGTGAACAGCTGTGCTCTACCAAGTCCTCCTCAGCATGTGAGACATCTCTGAACCATGAACCTAAATAAGTATGTCCTCTTTCACTGTGTCTAGTGTGTAAGAGACTGTGTGAAGGTAATGAGAACAGCAAGAGTGAAGACAGTCAAAGTTCCAGTCAGCTGCTAGCCCAATCCATAGAAACTTGGCACTACTTGATGCTGTGTGCTACTTGATGGCAGGAACCTTTTTTTTTTAACTCTATTTGGTGCTCTAAAAATTATATTAAACACATCCAACAAAGATTATTATATATATCATTAAATAGAATAAGATTTCATTAAAACTGTAGTTTCCACCTTTTTATACACTACAGTTTTGTGGCATAATTGTGATCAATTTCTTACAACAAACAAGATGGCACCTCATTGTAAACTAGAATAGTTCTAGTATCTTAAAATGAACATAATTCTTTTAGTTATATATATATATATATATATATATATATATATATATATATATACCAATTTTAAAAGCAGTTAACAGATTTCATGAAATAGTGCTACTTTAATTTACTTAAGCATGTCATGTTCTTCATAACTTACAGAAGGAAAGGATGATGCTGCCAAATATTAAGATTTTTCATCTCTGCTGAGTAGGACCTACTTACATTTTAAGTACTCGGGGGTTAGTGAGTCACTTTCCAGCAGATGAGCAGAGAGCATCTTATAAACCTCTGAATGTTCTCCCTCTGGGATAAAATTAAATATGCTTTGATCCACAAGATCAGACTGAAAAATAAAACATTTAAAAATTACACAACAGCACTCCGAGAGACATTTATCTCTAACATCTAAAAGCTATTAAGTAACAGAGGTGTATGCACTTAATCTTGAATTACCAACAAAAATCAATAAAGTCAAGCTACAAATTTCATATAAAAGAATGAGATTGAGAACTTGGAGAAGGTTAACATCCAGCCATCAGATTCATGATCCATGTGATCCTGAAAGTTAGACACAGTATTCTAAAACCTTAGTGTTACTAAATTTGAACACTGTAAAATATAATGGAACTGAGAAGTTTAAGAAAATTATAGGCTCTAAGGCACAGCCTTGTAATTTATGCAAACATCTGTTAAATGGTGACATCACACACGAATGCAGAAACAATGACAAGCTCCGTGAAGGAGATCTGACACCACTATCACTGCACCAGTCCCCACGGCTCCCATTTTTAGTTCACCTTTTCCATGCATCTGTTCTGTGTCACACTGCCAAAGCCCTGTGTAAAATGGACAGCCAGCATGTAACTACCATTATTATAACTGCTTATTACCGATAACTAACAGTAGCCTGTCAAATATCAGAAAACCTTCAACAGGTGACGGCTGTGGACTCAAGACTATGATCTCCTATCTTTAAGTCCCAGTGACAAGCGACACCTCAGCAACCTCACCTTTCCTACTGAGTCCAGCCCTTTCTGCTGGGCTTCTCACTTTCCAAGCCGTTCTAATTACAGGACAAGGAGGCAGAGCTATGGTGACAAAGCAGTTGCACTTTCCTTTTGTTTCTATTTTATCCACCTGTAAAGACTGTATATGACTAGCTCTAATGCTTCAAACACGCTAGGAAGGAAAAAAGCAAATCCTAAGAGAAAGGGCGATTCCTACCCTGTGTGGATTTACATGACTTCTGCTTTTCTCTATGACAAAGTCGTCCCTACTACATCAAGTGGAGGAGCTTTGGCAAACTCCACATCTCTATCTTACATTTTCCCAAGACCAACTGAGATCACTTCCTTCAAGAAAGCATGCCTGGTACTAGAAACCTAGCCATGTACTCCCAGCTAGTGAGGTCATGGATCTTTCTGGAGAACCTACTGTAATCTACTTTACTAGACCAGTATACTTCTTAACTGCATCCTAAAACTTATCCTTATATACATAGATGAGCATAGTTCTCATCCCTCACCAAAAAAAAAAAAAAAAAAAAAAAAAAAAACCCACCAAAACAAACAAACAAAAAAAAAAACCCCAGAAACCAAACCTGTCTTTTTGCAGCAGCAGACAGAGACCATTATAAGAAAAGTGTCAAAATGCAGACAACAATTCATTGTGGTATGCCCAACCCCAATGGATACATCTACAACACGATCCCTGCACCTAGGCTAGGGAACATCTCAGAAAAAAGGACTGAAAGATTGTAAGAGTCAGAGGACCAGAAAGTCTGCTATGAAACTGTCTCCTAGAACGACAGGAAAGCTGTATCAGTGACATCCTCACATTATTGCTGCCTAAACAAAACCTAGACAGTGACAGCACCAACAGATATGCTAATATGAAGGGAGAGTGCTCATAAGCCCCATGTCTAAAAGACAACTGTGAGCTACTAATGACTGCCAAGAGAGTGAGAACTAGTCTTTCTCAGGGATGAGCCCAGTAACTGGTATTCAATACCAAAAGGTTAGCTCTAAGATAATATATTCACAAACAACACTAAAGTGATTTAGCAAGTTGTTTTTATATATTTACATGTATGTATATATACATGTGTATAACAATAACAATCAAAGAAAACGAAGTCATCAATTTGAAACAGAGTAAGCAGGGACATGGGAGGAATTAAAGGAGTGAAAGGAGGGAGACGTGTGCTTCTATTTTCAATAGTTTCTTTAAAAAATTTAAAAAAAAAAAATCACATCCTTCAAAACAGCATACCATTAACACCCAAAAGCCACAAATACAAATAAATTCTTTTAGAAATGACGGTTCATATTTATGCCCAAAGGGGAGGGGGACATTTGTTCTTTAGATGTATATATCTTGTTGTTCCATAATGACTGAAAAGGCCTCTTTTACACTTCTATCTTCTTCTCTGTCAATCAAGGTACATTACACCCCGTGCCTTAGATATAACGGGTATAAATAAAGAAAATGAACTGGGACCAAGGAGTAGCTTAATAATAGCTTAAGGGTAATTATACCAAAATCACATCTGTATTTTAATGAGGAGGTCTTCTGGAAAAGTAAAAAGCCATTAGTGCTAAAAGAATGGATATTATAGCATTTGAATAACAAGACGCTAGAAAAACATTTTTTACTGACAAAGTATAAGAATTTAAGCACAGATCAGAACGCACAACATAGTCTTGATAAAAAAGTAGATCTGAAATAAGAACTAAAATGTCAACTGAGAACTGGTTTTGTTTCTTCTTTACCAGCGTTCTCTAGTTTTACTTCCCCACAGGATGATTCCACTTATCCAGCCTTGTTCTTCTATCGACACAGCATCGGCTGGCGGCTCCTCAAAGAGAAGAACATCTGAAGTGCCCAGCGTACAGCCCCAAGGACTGCTCAAGGACTGCTCCACCACCGCTCCACCACCGCTCCACCACCGCTCCACCACCGCTCCACCACTGCTTCACGCAGTGCCAGACTTCCCATTAACCACTGTCTTCATCTTCCACTCATCACTTCACTTAACGCTAACACATTCTGACATAAAAAAAAGTCACTGGCATTATGTTCCCTCAGTGAACAAACACAGCAGGTCCGCTGAATTACCAAGTACAACTTATACGGAAGAAAAGAAAATGCCACCTCTCTGGATTCTTTCACTCTTGCAATTATTTTCCTGACAAACAGATACCTGGTGCCCTTCTCCATAATTCTAATATTTGTTCTAAAGGATAAAAGCCTTTTAAAAAGCAGGCAGGAATGGGCAAGTGAAGACGTACTGACGGACACTACTAACATCGAAACCTCGGTACCACTACGCCTGCCAGGCTGTCTATGTCAAATGTAACTGAACTATTCCACACAGAAGATCCACCAGCAGTGGACCTGAGAGAGTTCAGGGGTTGAGAGGACTGGCTGTTCTTCCAGAGGATCCAGGTTCAATTCCCAGCACCCACACAGCAGCTCACAATTGTCTATAAATAATTACTGAGTGGTTCTGAAAAACCAGCCAGTATTCTTAAAAATAAGAAGATAAAAATTCCTGGCTTTAGCACTGTTCAAGTACTCTACTGTAAAACAAAACAAAACAACCAAAATAATACGGTTAAAGCACATAACGACACTCATCTTCAGTTAATCATTATAAAAGGACGAATTCCTTGGTTTTACTGTTCTTCTGTTATCCTGCATTTCACTGCTGTTGTGTCTGGAAAGCTGGAGCAGGAACACAGGGTTTTGTGTATGCTAGGCAAGTGCTCTACCAAAGAAACTACACCTCAGGCTTTTAGCATCCCCTCCCCTGTCACCAGGTTTTCTTACTATGCAAGTATTTTTTTTTTTTAAAGGCTTCTGAAAAGTTCAAATAAAGCCCAAATTTAAAGAATGACTTGAAGCAGGGCAGTGGTGGCGCACGCCTTTAATCCCAGCACTTGGGAGGCAGAGGCAGGTGGATTTCTGAGTTCGAGGCCAGCCTGATCTACAGAGTGAGTGCCAGGACAGCCAAGGCTATACAGAGAAACCCTGTCTTGGAAAACCAAAAATAAATAAATAAATAAATAATAAATAAATAAATAAATAAATAAATAAATAAATAAAAGAGAATGACTTGAGAGTAAAGCATGAGACTGCGGTAATGTGTAAGTAAATTGGCATGGACAGAGAGAATATCCACTTGATCCAATCTTCTCTCTGTCCATAAGAAACTACTTATATATTACCACAGTCTCATGCTTTACTTTCAAGTCATTCTTTAGTTTTGGGCTTTATTTGAACTTTTCAGAAGAAAGCCCTCAGAAAATCAGTAAAGTCAAGCCACTTCTAGAAACAAGTACATAAGGCTGGAGGGATGGCTCAGCAGTTCAGAGCACTTCCTGCTGCTCTCCCAGAGTATTCCCATTACCCACATCAGGCAGCTCACAACAACTTGTAACTCAGCTCCAGGGATCCAACACCTTTCTCTGTCTTAGTGGGTACCCATAAGGAAATGGCATATAAATACAGACATGCATACACATCAATAGAACTTAAAATTAATAAATAAAAAAAGATATAATGCTTACTGCCTGACTTTCAGTAAAGTTTTCCTTGTCCTGTCTGGCATTTTAAATGTAGAGTCCATTCTCTATATAATAAGGTAATGAGAAGCAGAGAAATCAGAGGGAAGGGAATGCTGGTTTTTGTCTGTCTGCTTTGATTTTTTTTTTTTTTTTTTTTGTATTTTTTTTTTCTTTCCCTATGAGACTCGACAACAGAGCCTCATGGGATCCGAACTCGCACAGGACAGGACGCACCCGCCCTCTGCAGGCAGACGCCCAAGCACTGCACCACGGCCCGCTCGCTGGTCGTTTTTTGTATTCTTAAAAAGAAATATTTACAGACGGGTTTAGTTTGCACTACTGTAAATTTTCAAACAATGAACATTTCAGGAGTTATTTAAAAATATTGGATTTTTTATATCAGAAGCCCATCTTAGATAAATACACATTATGTAAAATTTTCAAATGATTTCAAAAACCTTTCATTGTAGATAGCACTTAGCCTAGTGTTCAACACAGAATGAATGGTCAATAATTATGGGCTGAGTAAAAAAATGAACACACAATTAAGGTATTTACCATATCAATCAAAATTTCAATATACTTCTAACTACACTTGTTGAGGAAGCAGGAAAAGCCCTCAATGAGTGAAACTCCAGGAGATGTATCTTTTGACACAGCCACGGCCTGTAGGTCTCCATGAGCACCTGGGCCAGGGGTAGTTGGCAAATCTATTATACTTATGGGGCAGCTGAAGAAGAATGGCAAAGCTTTCCTCTGAAGTCACACTGTTTATAAAGGATTGATCCACATGTACAAAGTTTAGTAACCTCAGCTTCCTCCTCCTGGTTATTTACAGCCTGAGACTGACTGTTCTACTAAAGGGGTCAACCAAGACCAGCTAACCGCTCCCCTCATACTGTATTCGGTTCCGAGTTATGGAGTTCGCAGGAGCAGAACCCTAATGATCTCATATTCACTGTACATGTTTGTGAGTCTGCTCCTAGTTAGGGCCCTAGCACATGTTAAGTAGCACTGAGCTACACATCTCCAGCCCAGGGCACCCAGTTCAACTCATAACGCATACAAGTTCTGCGTCTACTATTTTTTAGTCTTTGTAAGTCACTCTTTTGAGAAAATTATTAATTCTGCTAATAGGAAGAAGCATCTCAGTAGAAATTTGGCTAGAAGATTTTTTTTTTCTTTTTGATTGATACAATATTTTCAAGGCGAAAGGCAAACATTGCAAAACTGGCATTAAAATGCAAAGGGAAGAACAGAAGGTTATATTACTAGGTGCTACTGATGAACTTAGGACTGGTCTGAAAAACAGCAACACTAATATAAAAACACACCTGGAATTTGAGTTGAAGAGTCCGAACTCTTCAACCACTGTTCAAATATCACTCTCAAGCTCTACTTTCTAGTGAATTCTAATATGTAATATAGACATTAAATAATAGAGATGATACGGTTTTCATACTTACTGGTAAATGTTCAAGTAACGAAGTTACACTTTCAGATACATATATTATACTTCCATCTGTCATGATCGCTAAAAAAAAACCATCAAGAGCCTGAAATTAAACATAATGGTCAGTTAAGGAAAAAGAACAAAGCACTTTCCTGGATAGAAACAAGATAAATGACAAAGGACGTACTGTGGAACTGTTCAGAGTACACCCAAATGGCAGCAGTCAAAGCTGCTGCAAGCATATTAATTTTTGTGATTCTTTTGATGTTTCTGAGGGCTATCTATTGGAAGCTAGTTTCTAAAGGTGAGAACTCACTGTTCTGCCTTTACAGCTGCACACACACTGTGATACGCTCTGCAGTAAGTACAGTATAGGGAGTATCTGCAGATACTCACATCTCATAAAGTACACACGGAGGAGTGTGAGCCTCAAGTATAGGAAGGTAATGAAGAAACAGAATGAAGGGACAGAGAGTAAGCCCCCTAAACTAAGCTGAGGCTGAGTCTTATAAAGCCTAAACTCTTGGTAAAGGTATCTTTATTCTGTACATAAAAGGAAGTCAACAGAAGGTTGTGTATGGGAGAAGGGGGTATGTTCCAATACTTGTAGTTTGGAAGAAACATGTAAAACAGAATTCAGTCAAGAAAACTTGCCTTAGGATAATCATAAAATTAATGAGACCAAATGAAATTAGCAGTAAGAGGAAAAGGGAAGGGTTAACCATGTGCTAAGAAATACAAGTATGTTCAGGAGAAGACATCACAGCAGTGGCAGCTCAAGAGGTGAAACCTTCATAAAGAAGCAGGCCAAAGATAAAGTTTCGAAGAATCACTGAAATATGAGCATGAAGAGAAAGAGCCAGAGAAACGACTAAGGCAGAAAACGGCGTGGAGCAGAGCTGACAGAAAGAGGGACCGGACAGAGACCAGACAAAAGACAAGAAAATGAGCAAATCCTGTGATTTTTTTTTCAAGGAGTAATATCAACAGGAAGGCAAGTCACTTACAATGAATTTAAAACAAATAGATAATAAGAGGCTATTAACAACTCATTCATAAACCTGACAACGAAGTAAGGGAGGAAGGACAATGATTTTAAAGGACTCATGTACCAAAGAACATATTGAAAACCAAAGGGTAACATCTGTAGGCTAAAGGAGAGAAAGAGCAAGAATACAACTTCCAAGTAATTTAGTTAGTTAGCACATAGCTCTCTGAGAGGCTCACTGCCTTTTGGTAACAACTGTGTAATGTTTGTCATCCTTGTGAAAAGTGTCATACACAAAGGATGGGAACATGAGTCAAAACAACCGCTCCAAGCTGCATTTTATTTATTTCTGTTGTTGTTGTTGTTGTTGTTGTTGGTGGTGGTGGTGGTGGTGTGTGTGTGTGTGTGTGTGTGTGTGTGTGTGTGTGTGTGTGTAAGGGTGTCTTGAAATAGCTTCCATAGCTTAGACTGGCCTTGAACTCTGGTGACTCACCAGTCCAGCTCAATATATTACTATTACAGCTGTTTGTAGTGACAGCAAACGAATGCAGAGCTCAATAATTCTAAACAAGTACTCTGTCAAGAAGCTACATCCCCAGTCGCTAACTGATGAATGTAGAATAAAAGAGACTCTTCTTCACCTCTTCTCTATTATTACTAAGAGAGAGAGATGGGTCTCAGAGAAAACTTATTTTGAATAATTGCTTATTTTCTAGAACAACTCAAACAAATACATTTTTAGATAACCAGGAGTTTAAAATCTATAATTGAAGCCAACTCTTCCAGTACCACCCCACTACTATTTAATCAATAATTATGTGATTGCTACTGTGCAGAGTCAAAATTGTGCAAAAAAACAACAAAACAAAACAAAACAAAACCCTATGCTTTCTCACATGAAAAAGACCATCAACTTTGAAAGCAAATAGTCTTTCATTATGATGATGATACTCGCTGTTAAGAAACTGCTAGGATCCACAGGGAATCTCTCTTTGAAGACAATGAAGTGAAATGAAAATTACAACAGGTAAAGCCTGCTCTTCTGTCCTGCAGAGAAAAGCTTCAACAGCTTGCCAACTTACAGAAATCCTTTAAGGAGAGGAAGAGAAGTCCCTTAAGGGTGATTAGAGAAACGTGACAGACCATCCCATGTCATAGTGCACACCTGTGCTAGCCCTGCCCTCTTCTCTGTACAGAGGAACTGTTCATGACCTTCAACTCTCTGCCTTTCACCTAGATGTATCTTCTTAGTAACTGTGATTATTTAGTCTGAGGAAGATTAGAATGTTAATTACAAGGAAGGGGACATAAGTTCTCTGTGGATCTTTAGCAAAGAGGCTGACACTGAGTGTGACCCCTTGTCTTGTAGACTGTAGGAAAAAACTATGAAGCTGCCAAGGAGAAAAAAAAGGATAACCAGAGAGGATTTTAACAAAATGACTTTTGTCTTGCCACGCATACTGCCAGACCTCCAGTAAATTACTCCTCAATAGAGAAAGGGGGGGGGGAGGGAGGGAGGGAGAGAGAGAGAGGTCGAGCACAGGTGCATGTGAAAAATGGAGAGAGGCAACACAAGTATTAAGACCTAGGCTCTAGTTAGAATGTTAGTTAACTTTGGGGGAAACAAGCCTCAACTTCTCTGGTATAGTCAGTGATGAACAAGCTGAGCAACAAGGCCTAAGCTCCTGTACCAACAACACTTCCATGTTAAGGAGATGGTCTAAGTACCTGAAAACTGTTTTACCATGCTTCAGACCCTAGTTAATATTTAAAAAAACTACTGAGATATAGCTATTATATTCACATACATGATGCAGACAAATTGTTTGCCTAACAGTTTCACTTCTTCGATCTACTGACTTCTCCACATGCTGCCCCGGCTAGCTACAACACCCCTGATGCACCCCAACCCTTCTCCCTTACCCACTGAGTACTGGGATCAGTGCTTTTATGACTTTGCTTATCACTGTTACCTACAACACAAACCATCTGTTTGCTATTGGAAGTTTTCATGACACTTGGTACTGAGTTTGACTGCTTTCTGTGCATAAATGATAACTACATTATTCTACCCAGAAAAAGATAAAAAAGTAGAAAAGTTAAGCTGTTAGGCATGAATGTTCCAAGACTTCTGTGTATTGTGTATCTGACTGGGAGATGTTACATACTACATACAAGCAAAAGCTATTCTCAATTATTCTTAAAAGCAATTCTGTCACAGAACATTACTTGCTTCCTTTTAAAAGTTTCTACTTTTAGAACAATTACCTTTCAACACATATTTTCATTTGAGAACTACATCATTTATCACCATTTGTGTTCATTTTAGGCAGGTGTCCAGTAGGATGCTGCGGGAGACTAAATGCTGTGTCCTACAGAATTCATGTGGAAACCTAACTTCCCATTTGGCTCTACTGGGGGAGGTAGCTAGAAGGTGATTAGGTGATGAAGCCACCAAAATGAAATTAGCATCCCCATAAAAGTGTCCTTAAGAGCTCCTATATAGCCTGTCTGCTATGTCATGACACAGAAGATCATTTATGAACTGGACTCAAGAGCTCTCAGTTCACACCAAGCCCACTGGGGCCTCTTCACTGGGCTATCTGCCTCTAGGACTATGGAAATGTTCTGTTGTTCACAGCGCTATAATCCGTGTTACTATGTATGACACAGCAGCTCAGCTAGAATAGAATAGACACAACTGATAACAGTGTCGGATGTGAGAACACAGTATGCCTTGTTAGAATGTAGAACACGGTCTCAGGTTGAGGACTCAGTAACTATATGTTTCTGAATTATATGAAATCATCAAATAACGAAAACAGAAAAACTTGGTATTACTCTATGACATAGCATTATCTGCTTACAATACTTGATCAATACACTGATCAATTGTCAATTATACACAAACAGAACTTATTACATTACACTGTATTAAGACTTTTCAGTATTAGTAATAATGCTAAAACTATACTAAAATTAATTACTGTTAATTTTTTTTAAAAATAAAACTTTCAAAAATTAAATCTGGACATACCTCTAACATTAATTGTGTAAACTCTTCATTACTAAGGAATGTAGGTTTCCAGTCCTGTCGAATCTCACTAGCATCTGACTGTGCAGTGATCTCTGTAAACAGATTGACACATTAGTGGCAAACTCTAAGCACTGGGGGAGCACAACACACCACAAGCCACCTGGTTCTTCCTACTCCATGACAACCAACAGGCATGAGTTATTGGTGAGTTATTGGTTCACAGAACAGGAGGCCAGGTCCTGAAAATGTGCAACGTTATCTTCAGGACTTGGGCTGGATAATTTAGTAACAATTTCTTTGGGGTTTTTACTGGGGAGAAAGGATAGGGAGGGCTTTGATACGCTCTGCGGCTGATAGGCCTAAGTTTGCTTCCAGCTTGATATAATTAGCAAATAAAAACAAGCAGATTACAAGATTACTCAAAACATTTTAAAGAAACTTTTTACCTTGTGCTTTTCTTGCCATTCAACTAGTAATATCTAGAGTAGAGATAAGGAGTCAACTCAAAGGAGAGTTGACAATGGGGTCAGCAGGTCTGTTCTTCTCAACAAAAAAGGACCTATTTTTGCCAGGCAAAAAGATTCCTCCTAATCTCAGCTGCTCTTTATATTAGTTAATCCAGGAGACTAAATTAAAATTTGGGGTAGAAACATCAGAATAATAATCACTTGCAGAGTGAATTTGCTAATTGTCTTCTTTTCTAATGTTCATAACAAAGCCTCCCAAAGCCTCCGGGGCCCTGGCACATGCCTTCTGACATACTGCGTTTCCATGGTGCTACTTCATTTTGCACAGTGAACAGATTTAGTTATAAGAATATTATCATAAATAATGAAATCTAAACTATTTACTTAACAAATATATTTTCTTTTCTTTTAAAAACAGGATCTTACTATGTATGTCAAGCTGGCTTCAAACTTACAATCCTTCTGCCTCAGTTTCCAAGTGCTAGGATCACAGATGAGGACAGCACCTTATCATTGCTGTTGTTGTTTCTTTTTAAGTGTAGACTGGAACAACCAAATTAGAGATCAGTGTATTTGGTTGTATGCTACTTTACTTTGTAGTGAAAGGTATGGATTATATTATTTTAATATTTTGTTAAATAAGTCATACCAAATAATTACATACCAAATTTGGCATATCACAAGTGACTACACTGAACTACAAGTACAGTTACTAGTTCTGTGAACTATAGTCATGCTCTTCAAACTGCTGTAAGCTATATATACAATTACAGACACAAATTCAGTAAGATTTAGTTAATGCAGGTCTAGTTTAGATAAACAAATACTTTTAAAATGTCTCCAATTTACCACAAATTTCATTTTGTAAGAATTATACATCCAATTTTGGGAAAAAGATCTAGTTAATGCCAATATTAATATTATATTGTCAGGTGGCAGAAATGTATACATGTCACTTTATTTCATTCAACAATCATTTACTGAGCTCCTACAATGTTTAAGGAACTGGTTTCACTGGGTCTGCCATGGAAACAAAGGGAGCTCGAGACAGCAAGAGGAGCAAGGTAAGAACCTGACACATTTATAAAAGAACCAGCAGCAGAGAGTGTGGCATGTGTGACAGATGCTAATGTAAACAAAAACATTCCCAAAGTACTTTCATATTTGAGCCCTGGGAATCTAATCAAGCAGTATAAAAATGGAAAAAGCTAGTTTAGGAGAAACTGACATGACAAAATGAATACATTTTAGAGGAAATGAGTTTGGAGACATGGAAAATGGTATCCTAATAAGTTAACTAGGAATATAAAGATGAAATTTTTGCATCTGAAAATAAGATTCATTAGTAGCTGAATACAGATGCATAGCAGCTACACTTACATAGTGAGGTACCCACAGGAAAGAGGGTTGAGAAAATATGAAAAAAGGATAAGCCTTGAGAAACATCCCATTCAGAGAGCAGGAGGGGCAGAGGAAAGAGTGCTGGGCAGAAAGGGGAAGCAGCAAAGAACATGGAAGCCATTGGAGAAGAAAGTCAGTAGCAGGCAGATCAAGATCACCAATTCTAACTCGACAAGAGAGTAAAGAAGAAGGAAAGCCTCTGCTGTACTGGGGATGGGAGGGTAACGTCAGTCACAAAATTAATGAAAAAAGTTCAGTCTCGGAGCACAAGCCAGGCTAGCAGTGGATTACAGGGGGTGGTAAGGAAAACAACAGAGGCAGCAGTTAGTGTCTGTACTCCTAAGAACTGGAGTTTTGCTTCAGCTGAAAAGCATACATCCTTCTCTAGTGCTTACAGCTTAGTGTCTCTGCTACCTAAATATCAAAGACTTTAAAAGTTTCTTTTCATGAGTGATTCAGTCAAGATAACTTTCTTTGATTAACAAGTATTTTGCGGTGCAGTGTTTATTTACTAGACATAAACGGAAATGACCCTTTAAAATGGCCTGGAGCAACTTTACATGACCCAACTCTCAAATACACCGGCAGCCTTCTAACTCAAGCATGTTCATCAGTTACAATGGCATCTCCTTGCTTTTCTGCTTTCTTTGCTTTTTGCACATAGTATCTCTTTGTGTAAAACACTGTTTCACTTACTTAACCTAAAAAGAAGACTAGGTCTCAAAAAATTTACCTATTTGTACACCTAAAACATTCTTTCCTTCATGATAAAAGACCATGACAAACTGTGCTCCCTAGCCTGCACCTTACAGACAGTACTCCTCTGTATTTAAGTTATATGTTAGCACATCTGTCTCCCCAGGCTTAAGTTGAGAGCCAAGAAAATCATCCTAACTTCCTAAGGACCTAGAATACAGAACTCACCAAATGTTTGTTGAATGAAAGAAGCAACACACTAGAAATCGGAAACATCATATAAAGTCATTATGTTTTAAGGACGGAGAATCCTATAAAAATCATACCCATTTTACAAAATCAGTACTTTACCTTTATGTTTGCGTAAAAAATCAATGCTCTTCTGTAGAACAGTAGACTTGTCCATCTTTCTAGCGTTACCAGGAAGCATAGACCCCAGTTCCTTAATGAGAACATTGAACTGATCTCTACGTTTCTTTTCTGATTTGTTTCTGGATACTCTACGAAAAAAGAAATTTAATATGTAGTTTTTTAAACCATCTATTTAACTATACAAATAGTTTAATACAGTGTTCGATTTGGACATAATTTATTTAAGCTTACTTTTCAAAAGGTCAGGAAATAATTTATAACCTGCATTCTGGCAATCTAAGGTTTCTAATTTGCTACTGTATCTAATACATGTAGGTATTATATTATTATAAGTATATAACTATTATATTTATTAACTATTTTCTATTTCATAGCTAACTACCTTTTGGCTTTGTCCTTGTCATCTTCTTCCACCAATCCATCAAAAATACTACTGTCATCTCTATAAGAGAAAACACAGTGAAAGACGGAGTAGAGAACTGGTAAGCACAGCACCAGAGTGACAGGCGAGTCCACGCATATGTACCTGCGTCTCAGGTGATCAAATAAATAGAAGCTCAGCAACCATTAACCTACTTACTTTCTAAGTTTAATTACAGTTAACTATATTTTAAGTTTTTCACACATGAATTTTAAAGGCAGTGATACTCAGCTATATGTATATATCAGGCTAACCAAGAATTTATTTACTTTAAATATCTTATTTCAAAATTTTAATTTTTTACTGAAAAAAAATATAAAAGCAGT
Source organism: Rhabdomys pumilio (assembly GCA_030674055.1). Taxonomy (NCBI): domain Eukaryota; kingdom Metazoa; phylum Chordata; class Mammalia; order Rodentia; family Muridae; genus Rhabdomys; species Rhabdomys pumilio. The sequence goes on from JANHMN010000007.1 coordinate 15,027,539, forward strand.
ATGAAATTATATCACTGTATTAAACCACCCACTTGGAATTATACTAATCATTATTATAATAGTAGATTTTAAAAACATACCTGTCAACAATTGAGCTCATTTTACTACAGCTTACGGTAAACAACATAACACATTATGTTTTCGTCTTGTGGTAGACATTTGTACTTCTCCTTGTGAGAAAAGAAAACAGAAATGCTTGTCAGTTTTCTAAAAGACTTCTACAAAGTTATCTTGAGAATACTATTGTTACTATGCAGACTTCAAATGAAATTGGTATATTATTTTCAAGCAAATATCTTTAAATGGGGAATATCTTAAGCTTTTTTTCTTCTAAAAGAAATATAGAAAAATTCAAATTATATTTCTATAAAGCAATAAAATGTCATTTTTAATCTTCAGCACACGCTTTGACTATATAACTACAAACTGGCCACAATAATATGGTCTAACAAATATTTGCTGAGATTCTATTTTCTGCTAAACAGTACATAGTCCTTGTACCTGTAAAGATGAGAGGTTCAGCTCTACAGGCAAAAATCTGTACTGAACAAGGAAACAGATATCTAAACAATGAAAACAAAATACATACTGAAGCTGTATTGCCCAGTGGTATCACCCAGACAAGAAGCAACCAAGTGTGTCTGTGAACAGTACAAAGGGAAGCCTAGGTAATATCACGGGTCAGGATGCGTGTTCCTGAAAAAATGGTGCAAAGGCAGGAAGCATCCTCATGGTCAGAGAAGAACTCCTGGCTGAACTTGAACGCACATTTCCATCAGACCCTCACTGATGTCCATGACTACTGGAGTCTGAGAAGCAATGGGCTACAGGATACCACAGCTGAGGGGATTCTAAGAAGCAGAGTGGCAGTCTGCAGCCGCACAGGCCGTGAGGGAGGACACACCACATTTGAGAAAATCTAGAGCTTATTTTCATCACAGGCATGGTATCAGGAAGGCAAAACAAGCAGAGAAAATAAGTATTATAAAATGTCTCATACCTTTTCTACATTTAAGTAATTAAAATGTGCTGCTTTCAAACTGAGTCACAAGACTAAAATTCCTTATAAAGCAGTTTCATCAAGCCATGAGTTAAACACTGAATAACAGACGACCCTATTTATGAACATCTTACGTTCTGAGGTATAAGAGTTTTATATTATTGTTTCCCTTATTTAAAATTTAGAAAATATTTTACACACACACACACACAACCAGAGAAGTTTAAAGATATTTTCACAGTAGATTCTATCTATCACTGTTTTCATATGTACCTTCGTAAGAGGAAGAGAAACTAGCCCTTGAAAAATGATGTTGTACTACCTATGTGCTTAGGCTAACAAAACAGGACTCAGGGGACTAAGTGCTTACAAGATAATGATAGGCTATATCAGGACAGACGGCTGTAACTCTAAGTGTCTGAGTTAATATCGTAAGAGGGAATATACAGTTACAGAACCTTTGAGTTTACCTAAGTCACCCTTCTAGATCAGAAGACTGAGAGCAATGGTAATGACAGATGTTGGCTCTATCACTAAAATGAAAAGAACAGCAGAAACGGCTTATGCAAATAGTTTCAAAACTAAGGGGCCAAATCTGTGTCATTTATGTGTCATCAGCATGCTTAATTGTCAAAAAGGAGAAATTAGGACAAAAAGGGGTGGGTGGGGGGATAAGCCTATCTAGGAAGGACCTTCTGACAATATATAAAATGAAAGAATCAAAATGGCCTAGAAGACTGGCTGATTCACTATTAGGCTATTCTCTACGGTCAAGAGTAATTTTCAAAAAAGCTGTTGCTCGGCTTATAGCTGTACTCACAACCAACACACTCAACTTAGGGCCACACTTGCTCAAGATCTTCTTTCTACTTTTCCAGCCAATTGATAAGATACATTTTATTTGAGAGAGAAATAAAGGAAAGGAAATGAGTGGGACTGAACATCTCCAGAACAAACCTTTTGAAGAGTGTCTAACAGAACACTGTGATAATAAAGAAACACAGAAAACATCTAAATAACCCAGGCTTTCGATCCAAAATGGCAAGCTATGTTACATTTGCTCATCAGAAAGGTTTCATTTTAGACACTGTACCATGTCCCTAAATGAGTTCAAGAAAAATGCCAAGTATACAGCCTACTCATATGGAATAAAGTTTAGTTATTTTTATAAAGTACTGACATTAATAGACCAGGATAGGCAGTGTGTCTTTAAAGGGATCAATTGCAATTACTTAAATGCAATCTATCAGTTCACCAAAATGCAAGAGGATCCAGTTAAAGCCAGGAATTAAATGTTCCTTTACATAAGCCCCTTGAACTCCAAGTCACAGACTTAGCAGGTGAGCCTGCATCAGGACGTCACTGCTTCATGAGGGCAGGGCACTGAGGCACAAGTACTGCGGTGTAAACACTACTTTAAAACCAGCTTTCGTTGTGAACACACCAGGGCAGAACAGACAGCATCAAACAAAGAATGGTATCAACAGGTTAGATGGCAAATGCAGAGTAGCTCTCCCTTGACTTCACACACAACAGTACACAGAGTCAGAGGGCACTCAGGCCACAGCCCATGTCTGGAATGGAAGCCCTGTCATAAGAAGGGATCTGACATAAGATAACCTGTGCAGGATTATGAATGGCAGTAGTGTGCCTTTCTGACTCCCATCTACTGTCTCCCACTGCAGGACTTCTTTCCAACCCTGCCACTGATCAATACATCAACACACTTCATCAATCACTACTTCTTAGTTGAAAAAGACCAATAAAATAAAACAAATCTGCACTTCTCTTGGCCCATCGACCTTTAGCTACTGCCATATTATTTTTTTCCTTTCCCTAGGAAAACTGCAGTGTCCCTATTGCCATTCTTTTATTTTACAATTTGGTCTTCCACATGTAAGTGCATGTTTGAAGTTCATTGTAAAGTGACTTTAGGAAACTTACTATAAAATCAGAAGCCCTCCTTTGCCTGTTCTCTGTCAGTAATAAACTCTGCTACTGTGAACATCTTTGATACTTTTGACTCCTTTGTTTACAGATACAGTGCCTAGATAGTTACAATTTACTGATTGCCCCAATGTACTTAAATAAGCCTTTCTGGATCTCCAAAGTGTCTAGACTTTTAGGCATCTTGGTAATTCTACTAAGAGAATTCAATTGATTTTGGGGAGCAGGAAGATTTTAAAATTTCAATTAATTCATTTCTTTTTATGTGTATGAGTCTTTTGCCTGCTTGTATATATGTGTACCACATGAGCAAAGTACCCTCCGAGGCCAAGAAGAGCACAAAATCCCCTGGGACTGAAATTACAGGTGATTGTAGTCACCAGTCAATGGTGGGTATTGAATCTGGAGTCTCTGGAAGAATAGCCAATGATCTGACTTGCTTCCCTGGCTGGTTGTTTACTTATTTATTTTGGTCAATTAGACAGGAGATACAGTTATCTAAGAAGAGGGAACCATAACTGAGAAAATGCCACTATTAGACTGACCTGTATGTCTACTTATAGATGTATTTTCTTAATCAGTGATCAATGTGGGATGGTCCAGTTGATGCAAGCCTTGGGCAGATGGTCCTAGGATGTGTAAGAAAGCAGTCTGAGCAAGTCATGAGGAGCAAGACAGTAAACAATGCTCCTCCATGGCCTCTGCTCCAGTTCTTGCCTTGATTCCCTCTGTGTCAGAGTGTGACTCAAGAGTTGTATGCTGAAATAAACCCTTTCCTGTTCAAGTTGCTTCTGACCATGATTTAATAACAGCAACAGATACCCTAAGACAACTGCAGAGCAATCTTCCCAATCCTGAGGATTTGGTTTTTTCTTTTCCTTTCTTACATTATAAACATATACCCCTCCCAACTTTCCAATACTGTAATTCTAAGTTTGCATTTTTCAGCTGAGGTTGCACTTCAAAGCTAAGCCTCAGTCTTCTAGCATACTACATTCCATCTCCCCTTCTGAGTAGTACTCCCTGGTGTTAGTAACTGCTATTTGAAAGAGAATGTCTCCCTCAGGTTCCCATATTAGTACCACTGTCTGGGAAGGATAAGTACTAGCCTTGGAGGAAGCGTGTCAGAGTCAAGTTTTGTGTCCTAAAGAGCTTCCTGCCATCCCCCATGTTCTGTCTCCTGCTGTGGTCTGAGATGGGAGCTCTCATCTATTCCTGCAGCCACCATAAATTCTAACTCTCTGGAAAGGTAAACCCAATAAAACATTGCCTTTCCTAAAATTTAGAATCCTGTCTGAAATTACTTCTTTGTTCTAGCCTAATATTTAAATTCCTGTCTGAAATTACTTCTTTGTTCTAGCCTAAGATTTAGATTCCTACCTGAAATTACTTCTTTGTTCTAGCCTAATGTCAGATTCCTGCCTGAAGCCTACTTCCTTGTCCTTGGCCAATGTAATATTCCTGCCAAGCAGCCCATTTCCTTGTCCTTGGCCCATGTCAGATTCTTGGCAAGCAGCCCCAAAAGCTCTCTGCCTTTCTCCCTTTTTTATTTAATTACCAAGACTGAGCCTGTCTTAGGTTGTTCTGACAAGAATGCCTTCCTTACCCATCATGGAATATGCATTATCCAAAGCAATGCATTTTTGTCTTAGGTTGGTAGGCTCTGTGCAGAATCTTATCTATCCTTGGCTTGCCAGCCTGTTTATTTAATAACTCTGTCTGGGGGTCCATTTTCAGGTTCAAGCTATGTACTTTGGCTGCCAACATGTTGATGTTGTTTAAAAAAAGAAAGATTTAACACAATGGGTAGGAATATAAGTATTCCCAGGACAAAAAGGGCTAGCATGATCAAGCTATATATGCCATTTTTGAAGCTTGACCAAAATAGAAATATTGACCTCAGGCCATGGGTAATTTTATCTGCAGTATCTACGGAATTGACACTTAGCAGAGCAGCATTCTTGAAATTCATAAGTTCCCTATGTATCATTAAAACTTCTAGAAGAGGTGTTAGAATTATGCCAAATACACTGCAAGTGTCATTATTAAACTTCTTCCTAATTATAATGACTACCACTGTAAATTTTAGAACTAACATGAATCCAGTGGTATTTGGCTTGACACTCAAGATGGCTCCTTACCCTTAAATTCTGAACCTCCTTTCAGTAATTTGAATAGGATAAAGAGCATCAATCCATTCTTCCAAATGCCTATCTAAATCCTCTTGTATATTCAACACATTAGTAACATTTTTTGCTAAATGATTAACAAAAGTAGCTGTCTTAACTTCCTGTGTCACAGCAATTGCAGAAGCAGTGGTGCTAGCAATTAATGTAATTAAAGCTGTTATACCAGCAATAATCAAGCCCACTACCCTCTTGCTTAGGCTAGAACAAGGAAGTATGTGTCTGGCATGAAAATGACCTTGCACTAAGACAGGGAAGTAGGCTCAGATACTTTGGTCATCCTGATAAGTCCTTAGAAACAGTGATCATGGGAGTGTTCATGTAATTGGGTTTCATGACCCCCCCCTTTTTTTTTTTGACTATTTGTGTTTATTGTCTTGCTTGTTCCTTGACTATTTGCATCTATTGTATTGCTAGACCCTCAACCTAGAACTGACCTTAATAATGCATGTAATTAAAATGGTATAAAGGCATAAAGGAAGAGGGGGAATGGGATAGGGAGTTCTAGGGAAAGGAAATGGGGAAAGAGGATGACATCTGTCATAAAAAAAATTAAAAAAAAAAAACACTCTCTTTTACAAGGTACCTTGTATTGTGCTTTATCACAGCAGGAGAAAAGTAACTAAAGGCTGGGTTTTTCCTTTGTAGTTTATCTAGTTTAGTACTGATTTACTACAAACTCATAACTATCTAAATACACTTCCTGTATCTTCATACACATTATATATCCTATCATTTTCCAACTGTTTTCTCCAGAACTCTCTAATCTATTCCCATGATGTCTGTTTGTTATTTATACCCAATTCCCTAGATTTCTGGCTGTTTTCTCTTCACTAGGTGCCATAGTTTGATGTCTAATGATGGTCCACAGCCAAATCTCAGTTGCTGAAAACTCAATTCCCAGGCAAAGGGGCTACCGAGAAGTTGTAGAAATTTTGGAAAAAATCAGGTTATCGGTACCTTAGTATTCCTTCTGCCTTTCTGCTTCCCAGCTACCACAAAGTCAGTAGCTTTACCGCCATACTACTCAGGCTTATTAAGACAAGCAATGACACCAAGTAGCTGGTGACTGAAACTACAAACCAAAATGAAACTTTCCTTCTTTTAAAAAGTTATGAGTATTAGCCAAAAAAAGTACAGAATACCCAGGATACAGTCCACAGAACTCAAAAAGGTTAACAAACCAAAGGGCCCAAGTGAAGACACCTCAATCCCACTTGGGAGGGAGAAGAAAGCAATCACAGGATGGGGGAGGGAGGGAAGGAGCTGGGTGAAAAAGGGGACAGGCAGCATACAGCACCTCATATGAGGCCCCTAACACATATACAGGAGTGGATTGCCAGGTCTGGACTCAGAGAAGATGCATCTAACCCTCAAGAGACTGGAGGCCCCAGGGAGTGGGGAGGTCTGGTGAGGTAGGGGTGGAGGACATCCTTGTGGAGACAGGAGGGCAGGGAGGAGGTACGAGATATGGAATACTCAGAGAGTGGACGAGGAGGAGGATAAAATCTGGAGTGTAAAAAAAGATTAAATAAAAATTTTTAAAAAGTTGCTTATCTCAGGTATCTTTAAGAATATCTGCAGCAAATTGCTGTTTCAGTACCACCATCACTTTCATTTCCAGAAATCAAAGAGTGCTCTGAATTCATGACAACTTCAGAGGCTCTCTGGTCACAAGAAGTTTCTCACACCTTCCACTTCTAGCTTAAGAAAGTCCCTACACTTCTTTTGCTTTAAAATTTTTGTAAAAATATTTCTTTTCTTCCATTCTCTTGTCCTTGTGAAGTATTATTTGCAAACTTATTATTATTTTTTTTAGTTTAGCTGTGACTGGTTAGTCTTGGTCAACTTTACTGGATTAGGAAACATCTACGACAGTGATTTTTTTAACCTTCCTAATGCTGTGACCCTTTAATACAGCTCCTCATGTTGTGGTGACCCCCATCTATAAATTTATTTTGTTGCTACACCATAAATGTAATTTTGCTACTGTTATGAATCATTATATAAATATCTGATATGGAGGATGGTCTTAGGCAACCCTGTGAGGTTGACAGTATCTATCTAAGAGATCAATGATGCAAGCCTCTGGAAGTACATGCAGGGCAGAGCCAGAGGCACCTGAATCCTCTGGGCTCTGACATAATAAACAAATTAGTCATTTGACAGAGCATATAAGAAGGTATTACTGGGAGGTGATCAAAGGAAAGAGGTGAAGCAAAGGTAGGTCAATGATGGCAGGATACAGATGGCTGTATCTTGTCCTGCCTCTTCCTGTATCCTGCTCGCTCCTCTGCCTCATGGTCCTGCTGCTCTAATGTTCACAATGAGCCCAGAAACCCAAAAGCAAATAACCATGGTCTACTGAACCCAGAATCCAAAATAATCATCAAGAAGTCTAAACTGGGAAAGGGGATAGATAACATTGAAATGTAAATAAAGAAAATATCCAATTAAAAAAAAAAGAAATTTCAAAAAAAAAATCAAGAAGTCTGTCTTTTAGTAGCTTGTGTCAGGCACTATCCCAGTGACAAGGTAGCAGGCACATGGCTATAGTTTGCCATCTGTCTAGGTGTCCTCAGTCTCTCACCACTCTTAGATATGCACTCCTGTAATCTCTACCGAAACTGCCATTTGTAATCATAAACACTGCACTGCTACATGCAGGGCCTGCTTCCCTGATTCTACATGATCCTTGGTGAATGTGCTGTAAGTGATCACTTCTGTACAGACGTAATGATTTCTTCTCTAAACTTCCATGACGGAACATTTCTAGCTTTTCTATTCAATTAATGACTGTTGTTTCTCCTATAATAAACATTAGTCTGTACCAGGGCTGAACACACTTCCTAGGTAATTGAATGCAAACCTTTAGGTACTGCTCTATGCTAAATCTTTATGCCTAAACCTATTATCTTAGTCCAGATTTCCAATTTCAGAGCCTTAAATACACACTGCCTTTTTTTCTTTCCTTCTATTTTTAGTGACAGGTTATCACATGGCCCAGGCTGCTCTATCTCTGCCTCTCAAAAAGGCATGTGCCACCACATTCTGTATCACAATGCCTTTTTGACTTATCTATTTATAGCTTACATAGATGTATATGTGCATATAGTGTATGTATGTTATGTATATGCACACATACCTGCATGTACATGCCTGTATGTAAACCAGAAAGTTCTGGGAATCCACCTGTCTCCATCCCTCAGTGCTGGGATTACAGGTACACAATACCACAACAGCTTTTTTCATGTGGGAGCCAGGGATCTGAACTCAGGCTGGTCCTCAAGTCTGTATAGCAAGCACTTGCCCAGCGAGCCATCTCTCCAGTCACCATATTCTACAGGTTCTCAGTCTCCAAAACACAATACATTCAATCTGAGCTCTGACTTTCTTCCAGCCACCTGCTCTACTCCTTTTCTCTTGCAGGCTGATCTTTATACATGCTCTGAATTTCCTCGGACATGTGTACTCCAGTCACACTCATATCCTGGACTCCAAGCATCCCAGTCCTTTCTGTTCCTGCTGCCAATGCAGCTCCTTTTCTCTTTCAGAGTTACATGGCTTAGCACCTGCCATTTCACACACAGCTAAAATGACATTTCTACATGGCCTTCTCTTGATTACCTGATGAAAGCCATCACCCATCTCTAGTATCCATTTTAATTCTTTTGATAGTGCCAATGCCTGTTTTCCTTGAAAATGCAATCTTCATGAGACATGGATAGTTTCAGTCCTATTAATCACCATGCAATCATTAATTAAAGTAATACATTAAACAGTAACTAATGAATAGCAAATGTTCTGAGTTAATACAGAAGCAAGAAGTTTCAAATAATGTTTTCCTCAAATAAGTATGCCAAGTAATTTCTAAGTTCGTTTACATATTATTTTCCTGGAAAAAAAAATCAATACAATGGAGCATTATAGGTTGCCTTTACCTCTTTCACTTTTTATATCTTTAGAACGAATTCTCCAAAACCCACAGATGCAAGGCCTTCCTCTGTATGACTGACCATCAGAACTCTGTTTTAAAAAAGAAATGTTAAATTTATCAAACTTATATAAAATTTTATCACAAAAATTTTAACTAACTTAGCCAAATTTAGAACTTTGTTATAAAAATGTATAATAAAATTTAAATTCTATTAGTTGATTATATAAAAAGAAAATAGTTTTTAAACTACGAACAAGGCCAAGGACATAGGGGAAAATCCAAATACCAGTCTGCTCAGATGAGTTCCAGAGCTGAGAAATGGACAACCTCCACCCCATCCTTGACCCAGAAGCCAAGTCAAGTCTATAACTACTCATAATGAAAAATCAGTTCTCTCCAGTGGAGTCTGGGTATATAAACCAGGGGTAGGCCTGACGCCCAGTAAAAGATGGCCAACATAGAATAAACTCAGTGGCATTTTAGGTTCTCTGTCTCATAAAGTTTTGATAAGACTCTCTTTTAATCTTATAGGTCTTTTGCATATATATTATGGCTTCTAGTTTGGTGTTTTTAGGGAATTCTTGTGTGTAGAAATATGTGTGTCTCTGTGTCTTCATATATATCTTATCCTTTTTCTTTGGCTATTTTTCTTCTGTTTGTTTTGTTCTATCCTGTTTGTTTTTGTTTTTTCTTATTCATCATTATTCTTTAGATGCTTATTTTGCAAAAAGGGTGAGAATTCTAATGGGAAGGAAGGTATGTGTGTGTGGATGGGGGGAATCTCAGAGAAGCTGAGGGATAGGAAATCAACAATATATGAACAAATCTAACTTTAATAAAAGAGAAAACACAGAAAAAAGTAAATAAGATAAATCACTTTTAATTCTCTACAGAAAGTAACTTTAATAAAAGAAAAAACACAGAAAAAAGTAAATAAGATAAATCACTTTTAATTCTCTACAGAAAGTGAACCACAAGTGTTTTTAAAAATTACTCAAGTATCCTAATGAACAGACACTATAAATAAATGTAAGGGGTGACATCAGGAACATAAAGTAAGAGAAAGAATAAATGACTCAAATTTTTGCATGCAATCCAAGTTTTTGGCTTAAAGAGCTTGTTACATTTTATGTACTACTACCCATGGCAACAACAAGTATTTCTACCTATCACAAAGACAAGCAAACACAGTGAGAGCACAGTAATGACCAAAGGAAATTATAAATGCAGAGAAAACCAGCAAGGAAAGAGGAAGATGAGAGCTAGTGAACTGTAAAACAAGAAATTGTACTAGTGTTAAGAATTATGTTCTCAAGCGAAAGGGAAAAAGCTGATGGGCTGAAACTAAGTAAGATGCAACCATACAGTATCAGTAAGACTCACTGTAGATTTAAAGGTACTCATAGGCTACAACTCAAAGAACTGAGGCCTTCCACATAGGTCAGGAAGCAAACAAAACCAGGGCATATGTGATCATACATATACTATACAAAATAGACTTTAAGTAAAAACCTGTCAGGAGATAAGGATGGAGATACACACACACACACACGTGCGCAGATCACGTCACTCAAGAGCTACAGCAAGTACATATGCATACTCCCACCAATATAAAAGCATCCAAATGTAAGAAGCAGAATGAAGGGAGATAAAACAGGCAGATCATCCCGATGAAAATAAAAGTAGACTTACATTATAGACCAAACATAAATAGAAAGAATATTTCATGCAAAACCACAGAATTCTCACTATTCTCAAATGTACTGAGAAAATCTGTACAACAGGTGCCATGCTAGATCATAAAACAAGTTTCAACAAACTTAAGTTGGAAGTATGCTTTCTAGTCATAATAGAACAAAAGCAGAAATTTACAAACGTGCAAGTTTAACAGTACAGTATTACAAAACCAAAAGGTTAATGACCAAATCAAGAGGGAAATTATCAAGTATTCTAACACAAACAAAACACATCAAAATGCTCGGGTATAGCCATTTAGAGCAGCATTTAAATACCAACAATAAAAACCACCATTCCCAGAGCACAGCTCTGTGATGGGCACTTGCCTTGACATACTCTCAGCCTTGGGTCTAACAACCAGCTCTAGAAAACAAAAATTAAGAAACCTCAAAGAACCAGAAAGAAAAACAGTCAAGCCCACAGTTTACAAAAGAAAGGAAATAAGACCAATCAGGATAAGACCCAACCCCAAAATCAAAAAAGCTAAGCCTTTTAAAAATTTATCAAATAAATTGATACACTTTCAATTCTATTACATAGATTCAGATAAGTCAAATGAAAAATAGAAGAAAATTCAACTGAATCCACAGAAACAGGACTGCAAGACATTATTATAAAACCATCAAACAAGACAAACGAAAAAACTGGATAAACTCCTACAAATACACAACCTATCAAGACTTACACATAAAGAAAATCTGAATATAAATAAATGAACATATAAATATCTGAGCATATAAATACACTAATCCGATAATCAAAAACTACTCACTAAGAAAAACAAAGACCCAAACTGGCTTCACTGATCTGTCCAGTGCTGAGGAACTGCCATCTTTTCTCCTCAAACTCTTCTAAAGGACACCGATGAGCATTATGAGGAGAGTCCACCCTGCAAGCACGAGCATCTTTTGTTTTTAAATAAGCGCTCTCTTTACTGTGCTCACTGAGCACTGCCTCCTTTACAGAGCTTCATAACAAAACTCCAAAGGGAGAGAAAAACCAAAGGAAAGTCCAATATGGGCTGTGCTGTGCTGGCTGAACCTGTCTGTGACCTTCGCACAGCCTCACCTAGGAGGGAAGCCTGGACCCGCCTGGGAGGGAAGCTACATTTGGCTGACTGGGGTACCAAGCCCCACTGTGATGTGAGGGCCCGGGCTGTACACAAAGGACAAACAAAGACAGCTGAGAAAGTGCTGCTTTCTCCCTAACTACTTCCTGACTACACTGCAGTGTTACCAGCCACCTCAAGTTCTGCTGACTGACACACCTTTTCCTCAGCACTCTAGCAACTGAGCTACAGCCTCAGGCAGGGATTTCCTCTGCATAAAGAAGGCTGCGGTTCCGTGGGTAGAGTGCTTGCCTATCAAGCATGAAACCCTGGTTTAGTGACCAACAATAATCCAGGCATGATAGCATGTTTATAATTCTAGCACTCAGGAAGGAAGGCAAGAGGATTGTAAGTATAAAAGTCCTCATCCCTCTGCTACACAGTAAGTTCAAGCACAGCTTGGGCTACACAGCAGATTCTGACGTTTTTAATGGGTGTGGGGATGCTGGAAACACGTACATAGTCTAAAATGTGCACATCTTTTGACTCAGTAGTTTCATTTTGGGAAATGAGCAGAGAGGCGTCCAATGCTTTACATTCACTGCAATGTTACTTAAGACAACTAGGTAAGTATTAGATAGCCAATTGTACTTATAGTGGCATCAAGACCTAAGAACAAAGTGACAGCTTCTGGGATATTTAATGAATAATGGTTTTCACATTCTCTTCAGTATATTCTAAAATTTCCTCCATAATGCAAAAACATGCATTCTTCTTATAATTAGAAAACTGAAGTGCTCATTTTATTCTATTATAACTTAGGTGTCTAATACCACATCTCTACTCACATGTAAGAAAGAAGATAAAATATATATCATTTATTCTAGAAAAAACAAAAAGTTACTTTCCTATGTATTGTTCATATTGTTTATAGGGGAGAAATTCTTTTAACTTGATTCAATTGAAGACCCCCAAATTCGGGAGACCCTTACTCAAGTCTCGGGAAGTCGTGAACACCCACAAACTCCAAGATACCGTACCTGGATGCAATCAGCAGAGGTTTATTAGGGAAGAGAGCTGGCAGCCCGCGTTCAAACTGCACATTCTCGCAGGAGTACAGTTTGACCCCACCAGTCAGTCTGGGGAGGGTTTTTCAAGGGGTAAACCACAAACCAGAGGAGTGGAAAGGGGGGTGAGGGGTTGTCAAGGATACATAGCGAAACATTCCAGAAGAGCCCAAACCTAAATGATACAGGATCATGTGAAAGTCACTCTGCACACTCATCCTTCTCAAGAATGAGGTCTTACCATGTTCTTACCGACTAGTTCAGGTTAACTATTTCTCACTTGCTCTGGTCATAGCCCCACCTAGGTGACTTGCTTCTTTCTGTGGTCAGGAATGTGTCTTCCTGCTTTGGGCTTTTCACACCCACAGGTGGGTTCTTTTCCCTGAGGCTTGAGGAATGTCCTCTGATTCAGGGATAATATCCTCCACCAGGAATATCTTGGGGCAATGAAGGTCTGAAATCTTACATTCAGTTCCGCCTTCTGGAGCCTGCATTCTTTTGCTCAGAGTAAAGGAAAAGCCTATATATATTTCATAAAATGGTCTTTATAATTTTTCACTCTACACAATTAATACTAATTACCAAAGGACAACTGAAAAAACTTAAAAGACTGAAACTATAAACATTCTATAATAATTTATAGATTAAAACTGTATTTTTTCTAACCCAACAGACTACAGGTTCACGACCTACTTTAGGATCCAGTTTGCTGCCGGACAGTTGGGGTGCACACCTTTAATCCCAGCACTTGGGAGGCAGAGGCAGAATTTCTGAGTCCAGGCCAGGCTGGTCTACAGAGTGAGTTCCAGGACAGCCAGGGCTACAGAGAGAAACCCTGTCTCTAAAACAAAAACAACAACAACAACAAAAAAGAATTAAGTTTGTTATTGCCGACACAAACAATCAAAAGCAGTCTAAAGTCTAGCTGATGTGGTAGGAACCTCAATACTCCTTAAGGCCACACCCTAAGTCGGTTTAGGTATCAAGCCTTGGAGTGGTGCTACAGAAGCTGCACCTCTAACCTGCCAAATGTTAGAGACTAAATAACTTCTACAACATTACTAAACAAAACTAAAAAAATAGTATCAAGTTCTCTTAATAAAACATAAGACCACTTCAACAATTCAATTGATACATTGCTACAAATATTATCTAAGCTGTCTGTAGTATCCAAATAAATATGAGAACCTGCTTTCTTTTCTATGAAACTACTTCGCTCTATACCATGTTAAAAATATGACATAATTTCTAAATGTACATTAAAAATGATATGATTTCAAAGTATGAAACAGATATGCAAAAATAACTAACTAAAACCACAGACTTTGTTTTTTGTTTCTTAAAGTCCATTAACTTAAAAAGCCAAATGTATGTGAATCTCTTAGCTAGGTCCCCAAAAATATGAGAGAGAAAAAAACTGTACCAACTTAAAAGAATAGCCCTTTATTAGTGGCACAAATCTTCAGGGGATCTGTTAGGAAATCTGATTTTGTAGCAATACTACCAAAACACAAGGCTTAGAACTTGCTCAAGAGAGACACAGACAAGTGTGTGTGTGTGTGTGTGTGTGTGTGTGTGTGTGTGTGTGTGTGTTGTGTGTGTGTATGTATAAACATGCAACACACACACATATACTCAATGTACATTACATATTTGCATGAAAATGTCCTTAAGTAACTCTGTATAAGAAAAGAAAAACACACACACACAACTCTATGTTGCAAGTGAAAATTAAAGAAGGACCACACCACATAGCATTTTCACAGGGCTGCTAAAACAAACTAACAAACTTAATAACTTAATAATGAATATTATTATATCTTTTTATCCATCCCATCAATGAGACTTTACTTAAAATGTCACCCAAAATATATAACTTCCTTTTCAAGACTTGAATAGTTTTGGCTTTTTTTGCAGTATAATTAAAGGACAATTGTGATAGAAACAAATGCAGAGACCCACAGCCAAACACTAGGCAGTTTGGGGAATCCTGTAGAAGACTGGGAGAAAGGATTATAGGAGTCTGGGGGGGGGGGGGGCAAAGACACAAGAAAACCCAAAATCAACTAACCTGGGCTCACAGGGGCTCAAAGAGACTGAACCACCAATCAGGAAGCCTGCATGAGACTAACCCTAGCTAGGTCCTCTACACGTTACAATTGTGTAGTTTGGTCTTCTCTCCTCGTGAGCCTCCTCACAGTGAGAGCAGGTGCTGTCTCTGACTTCTGTTACCTACTTTTGAGACCCTTTCTCCCCACTGGGTTGCCTCTTCTAGCCTGAATAGAAGAGGAGTGTTGCGGTAAATCTCCAACCTAAATATGACCAGTCAATGAAAACACAACTCAGTAATTATGAATATAATCTGCAAGCCTGGATTGGGTAGATTCACCACTTCACTACTCTCCCTCTGCTATGAGACCTATAAGGGTCTTGAGGGTTTTCCAGCCCCTGCGTCTGTCCTTCTACCTCCTGCTTCCCAGTCGTCCTCCCCAGTTTTCCTCCATTGTCTTCTCTCTCCTCTCAACCTCTGCTCTCTTCTTACCAACCTTTATTTCTCCACCTCTCCTTCTTCTGCCCAATCACTGGCTCCAGCCTTTATTTTACAAATTAAGGTGAGCGAAGGTTCACTATAATTCACTTGTGTAAGGATTCACTCCTCCTCTGCTGCACTTCTCAGGAAAGGGCAATTAACATCAAAATACAAGGCCAAGGCTATCCACTACAGAGGAGGTGCCCAGTCTTACAGCAACTTGGTATGCCAACCTATGCCAACCGGCTGGCTGATACTCATGGGAGGCTTGCCCTTTTCTGAACAGGAGGAGTAGATTTAGGGGCAGAGAATAAGGGAGGGGGAAGGGAGTGGAAAGAGAAGGCGGAGAGGAAACTTCAATAGATGTAAAATTAATTAATTTTTTAAAAGGACAGTTGTTTCGAATTATTAAAACCTAAGTTAATTGCCAAGTCACTTTTGTACAACTAAGTAGGTCAAGCAAGTTCACAACCACCTAACTCAAATAAACATTCTGAACCACAGATTATTTAGAAAACATAGGCCATAAAATATTTTCTTTTTACTAAAATAACTACTACACTTATTTGTACTTAAGACAAAATTAACACTCATTAAGATAGAAGATTTAGGGCTGGAGAGATAGTTCAGCAGTTAAGAGCACTAACTATGCTCTTCCATAGGTCCTGAGTTCAATTCCCAGCAACCACACGGTGGCTCACAACCACCTTTAATGGAATCCAATGCCCTCTTTTGGTGTATCTTCAGACAGTGATAGTGTACTCACATACATTAAATAAAATTAAATAAATCTTAAAAAAAAAGATATGATTTACAATCTGACTTACATACATCACCCATCTCCATTTATATATATATATACATATATATATGTATATATATATATAAAATATTATTACTTTTTATTATACTTTCTTTCTTTTTTCTTTTCTTTTTTTTTCTTTTTTTTTTTTTTTTGGTTTTTCGAGACAGGGTTTCTCTGTATAGCCCTGGCTGTCCTGGAACTCACTCTGTAGACCAGGCTGGCCTCGAACTCAGAAATCCGCCTGCCTCTGCCTCCCAAGTGCTGGGATTAAAGGCGTGCGCCACCACCGCCCGGCTATATTATACTTTTTATATCCGTGTTATTATAATTTCTCTCTCTCTCTCGCTGTGTGTGTGTGTGTGTGTGTGTGTGTGTGTGTGTGTGATTACTTTACCTTAGTCAATACTACCTCTGAAGCTGTAGTATGACAGGGAGATGAGGATCAAGCTGCACACAGCTCTTTGCAGCAACTAAGAAGCAACTGTGTGAGGACCATGCGGATGTGCAAACTGCACACTACCCCATAGGCAGCAAGCTGTGACAGACTTCAGATTTCAACATGAATCTGTGTTACAGAGCTGACTTGATGTACACGACCCAGTCTGAAGATGTCTACTGGTTATTTTCGCGTTCACTTACTCTTTCCTGTCATCTCTACTATGTCGAATCCTTACAGTGGATTTATACTTTTCAATTCACAATTCACATTTTCCAATTCTGAAATTCCATTTGATTCATATTTTAATTTCTATGGGATTTTCAAATATTAGAAGCAAATTGTAAACCCTATTTTCCACTCATATCAAGTGCTTAGCTTTAATTCAAGGCTTGTTTAAGGTCTTTCTCATCACTCTATTTTGTGGTTCTTATGGTTTCCTTAAGGGTCACAATTTCCTTTTTCTTTGTATGTCAAAAAAAAAAAAAAATTGCACTGTATTCTAGACACTCCAAACATTGCCATGGGACTCAAGGCTCTAGTAATGCCTTCTGGGGATATGACTTTAGGTTTAGACCACAGGTTCTCAGCCTTCTGTAGGTGGTGGTCCCATGCAAGTTGCATTTTTAAAGCTTCTGCTTTACTGTTTGGGGGTCACCAAGCATGTATAGCATGAGCTGTAGTTTATCTTATAGGTCACTTCTCTGTTTTGTGAGATCTGTTCTCAACTCAAGTAGCCTGAATGTGGTTGGGCCCTTGGGGTTTACACACATACAAACAGAGCTGCCTTCTCTTAGGATTCCCAAATCATGCTCCAGCTTCCAGGGAGGTTTTCCACTTCTTCAGGCTAAAGACATTTTTCCTTCAACACTTTGAATGTTTATGCCAGCATGGCAATGGAACTATAATTCTAAGTGTTTCCGCATAGGGAGGCCTCTTTTCCAGAGTCCTTGCTAACTGTCCTAAGAATCTACAGTGCATCCCTCCTCTTGCATACCCCTGCACAGGCAGGTCAGCTTTGATGTCCTTCACAGCCTGACTCCTACAGTGTACTTTTTATGCTTGGTTTTTGTCTCCTAACCAGAGTTCTTAACTCTCATAAGTCAAAAGTATTTGTGTATTCTGCTTTAGTCATCTTATTTTACACATTTCACAACCAATTTTTGCATAGTATCTTCGAGTCATGGATCATAAGTCCACTAGGCCTGAGACTTCCTAGCATTTCTTAATAACTGCAGCTCCCTCTTAACCAATGTTTATAACCTTTTAATTCTGGGATATAATCTGTCTACAAGATGAATAAGTGTTAGTTTTTGGTGGTGGTGCTTTGTTTTGTTTTGTTTTTTAAGCTTCACTTAACAATCATTTTCAGAATCTGGAACAATTTTTCCATCACTAAAAATCCTGTACACAATCTTTATATTCTGTGAAAAAAGATTTTGTAAGTTGAGCTGTTGAGTAAACCATATAGACAAGTTTCATTATAAAATGAGGTTTGGTGGAGAGTTAGGGGAAGTTTGGAAAACTTATATAAATAAATTCAAATTTCCTATCAAGTAACGGTGTGTGTGTTCTCTCTGTCTCTCTCTCTCTCTCTGTCTCTCTCTCTCTCTCTGTCTCTCTCTCTCTCTCTCTCTCTCTCTCTGTGTGTGTTTGTGCTAAGGTTTAACAATGAAGTAGCTTCTATGTTTCTTAAAGGTTAATTAAGTCTTTTAAAGATTTTAGAAAATAATGTTATATAATTAATTATATCAATAAATCTAGTCAATAAATTGATACTGCTCTATAAAGAACAGATCTAAGGAAATTTTATTTTTATCAAAATGCTACTCCAGTGAACAAAAATACCTTAAATCTCATAAGCAAACTCTTGAAGAAGGCTGGCATTACTGCGACTATGCCTAGCTGACAGACATGAGGTTCCAACTAGTCCTCTTTCTTTCATTCAACTAATACTTTGTCCAGTCATGTACCAAGTTATTGCTATTATGGGAGAGCTATCAGCAGTGACGAAAACATGCACAATGCATAATGTAGCCAACCCCAAACACCTGCTGTCACAAAAAAAAGGGGGGGGAGGGGTTGTTTTTTCTCTTTTTCAGGAAGGAGCTGGATTTTGAGTTGTAAGTGTGCCTGCAGTTGCTATCCAGTGTTCCAGAGGACAGCAGAGTGCTCCTCTACAGTCCTGGGCTTCCTGCGTCTGTCTAGAAGTAACCAGTGCAAAGGGTCAGCTAACTCATTCTGTAAGGGACAGCCCAGAAGAACGGTCCTAGAGTCTCTGCTGCCACCAGTGTATTGTCACTATGGCTTGAAAGCAGCCACACAGTTTACACAAAACAAGAGTGGTTACATTTTAGTAAAGTTATCAACACTGAAATCCCAATTTCACCTTTTAAGTGTCACACTTAGTATTCTTAAAGGTTTTTTTCTAAAGCAAACATTACTCCTCGCTTACCAGTCACAGAGAAATGGGCACTCAGCATGCTAAACTCGGCAGTGTGCAGACCTCTGACGTGAGCTGCAGCTGCAGCAGGTAACTGGACCTTATTTCACAATGGAAAAACAGAACATGTACAAATGGTACAGCCATTTACACATAAACTATTAAAACCTTAAGACATGGTAATTGTTCAAGCTGTATGTCTAAAACCTGACAGACAATTCTTATTCTAATATACAGTAATTTGCAAATAATCCCCCTCTTACTGGAAACGGAAAGTTACAGTGCTTACTTTTGAGAGGGAATTGGGAAACTTTCAGAAATTGATAAAAAGAAAAGAATGTGGACTTCAATGATTTGTATTCTGCTCTAATGGTTCCTAAGGCTCTTTCATGTCTAAGAGGCTTGGTCCCAATGAGTAGTGTGACTGACAGGTACTGCATCATGAAGAGGCTAACTTTATCAATGGATTTATCCACAGCTATATGAGCTATTAGGAGATGGGACCTGCTTAGAAGAGACAGGTTAGTGGGAACATGGCCTTGAAAAAAAGGTCTTCGCAGAGTTTTCCTATCTACTATGATGTAAGCCACCTTCCCTACACAGTCCTGCTGCCATGATGGTCTGCCTCCCCACAGCCTACTTCAACAAAACAAGCTGATCATGAACTAAAACATCTAAAAACTGAGCCAAATAAAACTTCCCTCCTTTAAAAATTGTTGTCAGTCTGTTACAGCAACTGTAAACTAATATGCATTCCTTACACATAAACATGAAAATTTTAAAGAGTTTTAAGTAAAAGCTACAAAGAAAAGTAGCAGACCATGCCCCAAATATGTTTATAATCCCTTGATCTAAGTTCACGAGGACACTGAAATCCCACCATATTACAAGTAAGGAAAAACAAAAAACAAAAAACAAAAAAACGCATGACTCTGAGCTCAGAGAAGACTGAAGACACCATGTGAAACCCACCAAGGTGTTAAGACTGATTAGAATGACTACAGATGTTCCCAAAGGCGTGCATCTTGTAATCTGACAAGATCAGCTTCTGGGTTTTACCCCAAATGAAAAGTAAGTAAATAAACAAGTGCAGTTGCTTACCAGACCCAAGTATAACACCAACTCCATTATTACTACTTAAAAGACTGAACATCGTAGGGGCTCCTATTTGCCGGCAACTGGGAACGTGACAGATCTCATCGGTATCTAGCTTTCAGTGTACGGTAACTTCAAATGGATTAAGAAGCTAAAGGCCCATCACAGCGTAGAGAGAAACCCGAGACAGTAATACAATGAAGCAATAGAAAGTGTCCTACAGATGGGCATGTAATGTACACATGGATATGTTCTAAACCTAGTAAAGAAAGGAAACGTGTTAAAGACAGAAAATATGGTTTTGTCCAGAGACGAACAGCACATTCAAAAGCCAGTCATTAGAGAGATCACGGCATCTGTATACCTGTATAAAATTAAAGAAGTCCAGGGTAATTTTCAGAGTATATACATGCATGTGTGTGAGTGGGGGAGGGGGAGGTGAGGTAGGCAAGAAAAGAAAGTAAAAAGTGAAATTAAGGAAATAAAGAGAATGTGAAGCAAAAACCCCCCTTAGCTATACAGGGCTAAAAGTCTTCTTGCTCTCAACCCTTGGTTCCAGCATATTAGCTATGCTCTGGGAAAGAGGCTCTGAGCAAAGTCCTAGAGAGGAATTTCGGGGACAGTCAATACTGGCAGACTAGAGAACTGCCCTGGATGAAGAGCCAGCCTTGCCACAAATGGGTAAACTGATCAACTTAGCCTCAGGGGCCCATCATGCAGAAAAACAGGAGGGAGCTCAACATTTTCAACTTCTGATTTGTAGTTACCAAGGACTTTACTATGTTCAAAGCACTGCTTTGAGTCTTTACATATTAATTCAATCCTCACAGCCCCTATGTGGTGTCTATTAAGTACATTTTAATGACTATATACACACACAAGTAATAACTTTTAAAAAGACTACACAGAAAGCAACAAAAATTCATTATTTATAATCTCTTTTAAAATACCAAATACTTAGTTATAATCAGTAAAATATGAACAAGACTTTTATATTAAAAGTTTATAATAGATCTAGAAGTTTTGAAAAATTGCCAGTCTTCAAGTGAAAAAATAAAAATATATTTGGAAAAAAGTTTATTATTTTCCAAATTTATTTTTATATGTATGTTTTGTCAAATATATATATATATATATATATATATATATATATATATATATATATATAAATAATATGTGTACCATATGTGTGCACTGCCTATGGATGGATGCCACAAGAGGGTGCCAGATCCCCTGGAATTAAAGTTACAGATTCACCATGTGGGTGTTGAGACTCCAGCCTGGGTCCTCTGATAACTGAGCAAGTGTTAGTAACCACTGAGCCATCTTTCCAGCCCCATATTTTCCAAGTTCTGCAAAAATATGTGGAAGAAAAAAAGCTGAGTAGTATGCAAATTTAATACAATCCTATCAAAATGCCAATTAAGATATATTTTTTAGATATACACAGGATTCCAAAATTTAAATGGAAAGAGGATAGCTAAATTCAGTATTTTAAAAAAAGAGAGTGTCAGAAGTCACTCCAACTTGATCTCAAGATTATGTTACTGAAGTAAATTAAGACTGTGTGGGATTGGCAGAGGAAAGGATATTAGTGAGCAAACAGATTAAGCCTGACACAAAAGCAGACAACAGCACTGAAAAGGAACAAAAGTGGCCACTGGAGAAAGGAGAATCTTTTTTTTTTCTTCTTTTTTTTTTGGTTTTTCGAGACAGGGTTTCTCGTGTAGCCCTGGCTGTCCTCAAACTCAGAAATTCACCTGCCTCTGCCTCCCAAGTGCTGGGACTAAAGGCGTGCGCCACCACTGCCCGGCTGAGAAAGGAGAATCTTTCAACAGTAGTACTAGAGGAAATCTGGCATAAAACCAAAGGCAAAAAAAAAAAAAAAAGAAACCTCATCAAGGAACCCCTTACCTGATCTTCAACCTTTATACAAGAAACTCAAAATACATTTACATGTAAAGGTCTACCGGGTGGGTGGGGTGGGGGGAAAGCCATGTACATGTACCAGGAGAAGGACCCCTGGAGCTGGAGACAGACAGTTGTAAGCCATCAAAGTAAGTGCTGGACATTCAATTCCAGTCCTTTGGAAAAGCAGGAAGTGTTCTTAGCCACTGAACTGTTTCTCCAGCCTCCAGATATATCATGTATTTAAATGCAGACCACTGATCTATAAAAGAAAATCATAGGAACCCAGAACTTGGTGCAGCCCCTCAGCATGACTTCAAATACACTCCACAAACAAAAGCTGGTAAACTAGACTTCATCAAAACTGAAAGCTTTTGTTCCACAAAAGACTCTTAAGAGTCAAGAAACCAAACAAAATAACAATACAGCAAAATAATAATAACAACAACAAACCAAATAACTCATGTGGTACAGAGCTAAACAGAGTTCTCAACAGAGGAATCTCTAATGGCTGAGAAGTACTTAAAGAAATGTTCAGTGTCCTTAGACACCAGGGGAACACAAATCAAAACAATTCTGAGATTCTACCTTACACACATCAGAACGGCTAAGATCAAAAACTCAAGTGATAGCAGATGCTGGTGAGGATGTGAAGCAAGGAGAACACTCCTCCATTGCTGGTGGGTGTGCAAACTTTTACAATCACTTTGGAAATCAATGCAGTGGTTTCTCAGAAAACCAGGAATACTTCTACCTTAAGATCCAGTTATATCACTTCTGGGCATATACCCAAAGGATGCTGTGCCATACCACAAGAACACTTGCTCAACTATGTTCATAGCAGCTTTATTTGTTATAGCCAGAAACTTGAAACAACCCAGATGCCCCTCAACAGAAGAATGGATACAGAAAACGTGATGCATTTACACAATGGAGTACTACTCAATTATTAAAAACAAGGACATAATGAAATTTGCAGGCAAAGGGATAGAACTTGCAAACATCATCCTGACTGAGGTAACCCAAACTCAAGAAGACACTCATGGCATGTACTCACTTATAAGTGGATGTTAGCCATAAAGTACAGGATAACCATGCTACAATCCACAGACCCAAAGAAGCCAAGTAACAAGGAAGGTCCAAAGGAGGATGCTGGAATCTCAACTCAGAAGGGAAAATAAAATGGACATTGGAGGCAGATGGAGGGAAGTAAATGGGTGGAAAAAAGAGGATGGGAAGGGAGTGGGGTAGGGATCAGGTAGGGGAAAAGCAGAACTGGGCATGGGGAAGATAGGGCTGGGAGAGAGAACAGAAATGAGTTTGGGGGCAGAGGGTGGGGTGGCATCTCTGGAATATTCAGGAGACCTGGGACATGGGAGGCTCCAAGGAGTCTATGGAGATGACCCTAGCTGAGACTGCTAGCAGCTGGGGATATGGAAACCAAAGTGGTCACCTCTTGTAGCCAGGCAGGAAGTCCAGATGAAGGAGGGGGACACCACCTCACTCACAAAACCTTTGACCCAAAATACATCCTGCCTACAAAACGTGTGGGGATAAAGATGAAGCAGAGATTGAGGGAATAGACAACCAATGACTGGCCCAACTTGAGACCCATCCCATGGGAGAGAGCCCCACCCCTGACATTATTAATGATACTCTGCTATGCCTGAGACAGGAACCTTGCATAACTGTCTCCTGAGAGGCTTCATCTAGCAGCTGATGGAAACAGATGCAGACACACAGCCAAACATTAGGCAGAGCTCAGGGAATCTTATGGAATAGTTGAGGGAGGCAGAGGAGTCAAGGACACCACCAGAATACCTAGAATCAACTAACCTGGGCCTGTGGGGGCTCACAGAGACTATATAACCAAACAAATAGCATTTGTGGGCTGGACCTAGACCACAAATGTCTTGGTCTTCGTGTGGGTCCCCCGACAATTGAAGCAGGGGCTTTCTGTAATTGTTGTCTGCCACTGATCCCCTTTCCCTAGGTGGACTGCCTTGTCTGGCCTCCATGGGAGAGGATGCACTTAGTCCTGCTGCAACGTGATGTGCCAGGATAGGTTGGTACCCATGGGGGGGGGTTCCTCTTCTTTGAGGAGAAAGGGGAGAGGGTACTGAGGGGAATGGTTTGTGAGGGTGGGACTTGGAGGAAAGGAGGGAAAGAAGACTGAAATCAGAATTTAAAAAAAATAATAAAAAAAATGATAGCATTTATTGGGTAAAAAAAGAGTATGAAGGAAAAGCTACAGACTAGGAAATGAAACAAAAGTGGTGGTGGGGGGAAAGTAGTAAGTCATCTAGTAGAAGTAAGAGTTATCTCCTGAATTCAGGAAAGGGTCATTTCCTAAATACAGACACAGGTTTGAAACCGTATGTGGGTACTGAGGTCATACCATCAAACCTAATTCCTATTATAGACTATTATGGTCAAGGAACTCTGGAAGCTGGTTTCAGCTTTAAAAGAGGAAACCTGAGGCACAGATCCTATGCTATGACAAGAAGAAAGGGCACAGTAACAAGGTACGAAGTGGAAATTTCTCATGTGTCATGTGGTGCAGAAGGCCCATGAGAGGACACGTGATTTTGGAGAGAATATAAGTAGACTGTACAGACAGTGAGCGTCAGAGCTTTTGCATTGCTTCATTGGTCTCACTTCTACGCTGAGCCTCACTTCACTGAGAGAAGCAAGGCAGAGACCTTCACCTGGGGTTCCTGCTGGTTCTGGTTGCTGCCGCTGACTCATGCTGAATCAGCAGAGACCTGGCTGTTTGGTGAACTGGACTTTTGATATCCTGACACTACTGAACTGGACTGCTGGACTCCTGACAACGGAGACTGGAATCACCCCAAAGAACTACTTCTAAACAGGTCGTCATCCCTTTGTCCTATTAACCATCTTTTCTCCCTTACCTTTGGACAGTGGGCTAGGGAGGGGTGCGGGTCGAAGCACTTGAGAACCCTTATTAACGTAGGTTTTGAAAAAATCTAAGCCTACAAGATATAACAGAAAAAGGAAAGGAAGACAAAAAGGGGATAAATAATAATAAGAGACAAAGAGGTAATGGCGTATCACTAAGTTGTAAGGTGGTCGGAGAGATCTAGTAGACTAGTTTTATGCCGTGACTGCAGGGTAGTTACACAAATCTAGACCGTGAGAAAGAGCTACGAGAAAACATAAGTTGTTTGAGATAAGCATGGGAAAAGAGAACGGGATAGTGTCTCAGACAGTGTCAAACAAGGGAAAAAATACCAAAGGTTTTCTTTACGGGGTATTAAGAACTCTGAATATTTCTTCGAGCTTTTCTTCTATGAGATGCTTAAAAGTTAGACTGCTGGAGCCAGACTGGTGCACATTTATAATCCAGCACTGGGAGGCTAAGCCAGGAGGATAACAACTTCAACACCAGACAAAACAACAAACAAATAAAAGGAAAAGTTGGCTGTACTCACTTTGTCTCAGACTTCCAACAAGTACACCAGTACTATAATCTAAATGTGTCTCCACAAAACTCTTATGGGGAAGCTTAATCTCCACTGTGGGAGCTGAGTCATGAATGGGATTAGGACCCTTATAAAAAGTGCTAAAAAAGCATGGCTGTTCCTTTTCTTCATGTGAAAAGCAGCTTGGAGGACACCATCTTTGAAGCAGAAAACAAATCAACAGACACTGAATCTGTCAACACACTTGGACATGCCGCCAGCCATCTATAAATCACAAAGACAAAGAAGGTATTTTATAATTGTGGCAAAAGAGATTAAGGTAAAGCGCTGGGCTGAGGAGAAACTGAGAGTAGCATCTCGCCACATAAGCATGAGGACCTGCATTTGAATCACCAGAACCCACATAAAGTTGGGTGCAATAGCGTATCTGGACTATGAATCACAGAGCTCCTATGGTGAAATGGGAGATGGAGATGAGAGCTCTACAAGTTCAAGGACCAGCTGGGCTGGCAACAAACAAAAAAACCTGTCTAAACAAGATTTGTCAACAAAGACCAACACCCACAGTAACTGTCTGACTTCCACATATGTGCCACAGCACATGTATACCTCCACACATACATCACACATACACACACACACACACACACACACACACACACACACACATCGAAGAACTAAGAGAACCAGTCCCAGTGCCACTGAAAGACACTGCGCTGTCCCTGGTCATCAATGAATAACCTCTTATCAATGAACCTCTTCTTTCCAAGTTTTTGTTCAGTTCAACAGTTTTCAGAACATTCCTACATCTGTTTCTTTGATTTCTCCTCATACTTATTAGTTAAGTCTTATAACAGTCTTGACAGAAGAAGACTTGCAAGTCTCTTAAACTGCAAAGCTCCTGATTACAGCTGTTAGGCAGAAGGCTATGAAAAGCAAATGGGACAGATCTTGAGAACAGAGGTCACTGCACAACTCCCCTTCTCTACTGGAGACCACGGCAGTCCTTAGGCAACAGCCTATGTGTGTGGTGGAGGATGCTATCTATCCTGTGCTAAAGCAAAGGAAATGCTTCTGTAGGTTGAACAAAAGGCTTCGGTGGGTTTCAAATTCTTAGGCTATGTATACCCTTTGCTCATCAGGGCCCTAACAGACAGAGAAGGACTCACGCTGAGTCTCCTCTCCAATTCTGTTACAATAATAAACAGAGTCAGGACAAGCTTCCTAGAACAAGCTTTCTAAAGCCAACTGGACCAATGTCTTCTGTAAAACCATTACAAAGCCCTCTGACTTCAATGAGTGTATCTTAAAGTAGCATCTGGCTAACTTAAGTCTGACATTTCTTTAAAGTCACAAAGTTATCAAAAGCAATCAAAATAAACTTAAAAAAATGTGTATGTATGTCTGTATGTACATGTTTTTTTCCTTACAAAGCTCTTATAAGTATTGAAATTCTAATGAAACAAAAGGAAATGATCCACAGTATTAGGAGAGGGAGCTGGGAGGGGATAAGGAGGAGCCAAAAGGGGGAAACGGGGTTGGGGGGGGTGTTTAAGTGGGGATTACAGTGTTCGGCTTTTAGAGTTAACTTACTAGCAAAGCCAGAAAGCTTTCATTCTTAAAAAATAAAGTAAAAATAAATCAGATGTAAGTCAAAAACAAGAGGCAGAAAACTGAGGTGGAGAAGGAAAAGAGATAAAATGAAGAAATGCAAAGTCCCATTATCCTCTTCTTATAAAACAGAGGACTTAAAATGCAATGTCTAGGCAATGTGAGTCTTCCATTACCATGGCACAGGCACCACTCAGACAACTAAGTAGACTGTTACATGGCAGCTGATGCCGCCAACGGCAGAGAATGACAGTATATGAAATGAAGCCTCACTTTTGTAGTAGGAGGTAAACAGACATAGACATAATTCATAATTCTTATATCAAGAAATAAAAGTAAGTTACTACAAAGAAGATCCAGTGCCAGAACAGTTCACTTCTAAGAATTATCTACCAGTGCTCCTCAAATTTTCAAAGCCCTGAAGAGAGGACACTTTACAGTGAATTTTTTAAAAAAATTCATTCTAGAAAATCAGAATTACCCTATCAGAACCAGACAAGGACATAAGAAAACCACAGGCCAACAAATTTATTAACGTTAATGAAAAATTAATATGGATAATTCACACACACACACACACACACACACACACACACACACACACGAAAACAAAACTGAATATATCCTATGGCCAGGAATTACCTTAGGAATTGAGTCTATGAGCACACAGAAGCAAGTCCCTTATGACTGGTACAATGTTTCAATTTATTTTTGTAACTACAGAAAGCACTCTAGTAACATCTTAAGGGAAGAATCTCAAGACTTTTAACAAAAGATAATGAGTATAGAGAACCTAAAGACAAGACAGATGAGCTCCTTTAATACACAAGGAGAAGAATGGTAAGAGAATGCTGAAAGCCCTTGGACCAGGTGTTCCAATAATGCCTCACTGGACTCATCAAATATTAAACCAGAATCATTAAAGTGACTGTTTGAATGCTGGTAATCATAGTGTAGATTTAACTTAGGCGAAATGTCAAACAACTACTATTAGACTTTTAAACCATGTACTAATCCTTAGGGACACACGCAAGCAACAAAGTATCAAGTGTTTATTGAAAAAGAAGTTTGTAATGTGTTCTAAGTTCATGTAACTAGTATCAAATTTCTGTACTTTCAGTAAGCATTCTGTCCTTGATTTGAGAATAATCACAAAGAGTTTAGACTAACTTTATTTTCCAAGGCAGTACAGTCTCAAATTCCAAATAGGAGAGCAAAGCAAAGGTAACAAAAGTTAACAAACACAGAGCTGAAAAGATTGCCTAAGTGTTCTCTACAAGGGAGTAAGGATGAGAGTTAAATCTGTAGAACTCACATAAAAAGACAGGCATGGTGGCATAAACTTCCAATCTGAGAGCTGGGTAGGCACAAACAAGAGAATCCCTGGCTTGCTGGGCAGCCAGACAAGCCAAATCAGTGTGTTCCAGGTACCTCAAAAAGCAAAATAGCAACTCACATCAGAGAAGCTTCTTGTAGTGTGAAATAACACAAGAGAAGAAAGCCCTCCTCTAGGTGCTCAATGATCTATGGGGAAGAGAAAGCAGGAAGACTTTAAGAGTCACAGATGATGAATGACTCCAAGGAAACAGTGTATTCCAGACACAACAGGACTTATGCAGTGTGAAGTTCTGAGACTGTGGCAACATGCACAAGACCTGGAACAGACGCAAGCTTGATGGAGCCCAGCACTGAGAGGATAACATGGTGAGAAGGCCCTACCCTAACCAAGGAGTTGTCTGCAACTGATATCCACTGGCAAAGGAAACCTCAGCTTTCTCCAACCAAGTCTCTCTAGGTATATCAACCATACTTCCAGACCAATGGGGGCTACACAGTCAGACCCTGTCTCAAACAAACAAACTAATAAATAAGCCAACACCCTACAACAAAAAGAGAAAAGAAAAAGGAAAAAAGTAAAATGAATTAGTGAATCAAATATCATCATAGTTAAAACTTTCTTCAAAACCGCCAATAAACATAAAAAGGCAAGCAAGTCACAGGTTGGGAGCTAATTTCTACAATTCTATTAGCTAGTATCTGACAAAACCTTTCTAAAAGAGTACATATAAGCCAGAATATATCATTCAACCTCAATAATAAGCAAATCACACAGTTTTTCTTAAATGGATAAAGATTTGGGCATATACTCCACAAAAGAAAACACACCAATGATATACAGTTGAAAATATTTAATACAATTAATTATGGAAATGCAAATGAAAGCCAGAACAAGGTACCTAGTTACACATATACATTAAAATGGCTATAACGCAACTATACTGACATTACTGAGTGCAGGCCACCAAAATCAGAAGCAAATGAAACTGCAAAGATTGGTGCAAGGAATATAAAGCTGCACGTCCATTTCAAAAAACAATTCATCAGTATCTAATCAAGTCAAGCATGCAATTGCTATGACACCTGGTAATAACATTCTCAGGTATCTGCCCAAGTGAAATGAAAATATATGTGCACAAACGTGTAGCAGTTCTTATAATAACAGTCCCACACTAGCAACCCAATTTCTATCAACTTATAACTGGGTAGCCACATAGTGTGCACACGCCCCACAACAGAACACTATCTAGCAGTAAAAGAGTGACAGAAGGGTGCTATGAAAGGCAGCACCACTCTCTCCTCTTCTGCATCACAGAAAAGGAAAACATGCAAATAAACAAACAAACAAACAAACCAGTTCTTTTTTTTTTTTTTTTTTTGTTCTCTACCAGAGAACAAAAACTTTGAGGATGAAGAGAGTTTTGTTTCTTGGTATTGGACATTTATTTGCATACATTTATCACAACTCTGTGAATTTTAAGACATAAACTACACTTCTAGAAACAATTTTTAAAATTAAAATTAAACTAAAATCTATCAACATTAATATCTAAACACGAAATAAAATAAAATGATTCCCTCAAATCAAGCATTCCAGGTTTTTTTTTTTAATAGCAGGAATATGTTCACATCTAAATACAAAAGAGAGCTTGCAGTAGTTCTTTTTAAGAACTAGAAAAGGCAGTGAACTATAAAAACCATATTCACGAGACAGCATGAGGACAAGACTACAGAGACAGGAGGGGTCTTTTAAAGGTTTCACACAGCCAGAGTTACACTTAACTAGAGCATTTTCCAATCTGGACTCAGACCAGAGGCTAAGCTTCAACCTGTTTGTGGGGAACATAGATGAATATCAGAGAAGCAAGGAGAACACTGGGTGTTCATGCAGAGCTAGAATATCGAAACTGTCAGCCTATAGGAATTCAGAGTTCTTAGCTTCTATTTCCTCCAAGAAATTTAAAACTCTGCAAGGCCCAGGAAGTGGTGTGTACCTGTGATCTTTTTCTTAGAAGGATATGGGTGAAGAATGACCCCCCAACAATAACCTAGCAAGAATCTGTCTCTTAGTCTCCCCTTAGTTTAAAATGCTTTGCTCCCATTTCCTCCTGCCTACGTGAAAAGATAAACATTCTGTTACGGTGCCTACCAAAAGGCTGGGGTGTTGAAAGCATGGTCCCTAGCTAATGGATCCAACCACACAGGTGAGCAGGGCAGCAGAGCTCTGACCTGATGGATGATGGATTAATCCACTGACAGATTCCTAATCTGATAGCATTACTGGAAGTAAGAAACTTTCAGAGGTCACTGGAGAGGACTAATCTGTTCAGACCTCTCTGTCTGCTACCCTAGCTGTCATCCTGTTCTATCATGCCCTCTCCCACCAAGTTCTGTCTCACCTCGGAACTTAAATGGAGCCACCAACCACTGACTAAGGTTGCTGAAACTAAGAAACAAAATCGGTCCTTCCTTGTTTCATTCAGGTATTTTGTTACAGCAATGAAAAAGCTAACATGCCCTCTGGCAGAAAATACTAGGTCTGACATTCATTCTAAAATAATAAGGCATAAATAAAACGACAAACCAACTTGACCTAACTGGTAATTACAGAACACCGTATCCAACAACATTCTTTTCAAATACATATGAGACATACATCCAAGATCGTATTTAGAGCTATAAAACAAATGTCAATGAATTTAAAAGTCATCACAATGGAATTAGATTAACAGAAATATTTCTGGAAAACTCCCAAATATTTAGAAACTAACAAACTTCTCAATAATCCCAGATCACAGAGATACCAGTAGCTAGACACAGTTGTGTTTGTCTGAAATCCCAGAGGCTCATAAGAGTGACAAAAAGGATGCCCTCAGCCCAGAGATTAAGGGTTAACCTGAAAAAAAAAAAAAAAAAACAGAATCTCACCCTCCAAAATAGAAAAATCTGGAAGTAAATATTTAAAGCAGTCAGAATTTCTAGTATGCTTATAATGAGAGAACCAAGTGACTTAAGCATCTAGCTTGAGAGAATAGAGAAAACAAACTATACCCAAAGAAAGCAAATAACAAGCAGCAGACGAAAGGAGGCTTTTACAAACAGAAACAGAGAAAGCCAGTTAAACCAGAAGTTGGCTCTGAGAATCCAGTAAATTCCCAAGTGTCTAGCGAGGCTGCTGAAGAACGGAGAATACTCCCATTAGTAGACCAGCAGTGACAGAGCACTGGGGTCTCTATGCCTTTTGGGACCAAACAACCCTGTCACAGGGGTCGCCTAAGACCATCAGAAAACACAGATACTTACATTATAATTTATATCAGTAGCAAAATTAGCTATGAAGCAGCAATGAAAACAATTTTGTGGTTGGAGTCACCACAATGTGAGGAACTGTAGTAAAGGGTCCCAGCATTAGGAAGGCTTAGAGCCACTGCTCTACAGGTTACATGG
The DNA here is from genome assembly GCA_030674055.1 of Rhabdomys pumilio. Lineage (NCBI taxonomy): Eukaryota > Metazoa > Chordata > Mammalia > Rodentia > Muridae > Rhabdomys > Rhabdomys pumilio. Next base: position 15,059,520 of record JANHMN010000007.1, read on the forward strand.
TTATTAGACTCACTATGTTTTCTACAGATACTAAAAAGATAAAACAAACAAACAAAACAAAACACATAATACCTAACATTCTGCCCATGACTTCAAGGAAACAATAATTCCTTGAAAAGCATGGCATAATCACATAGCCACACAACAAAAGAGAAAAATAATGCAAAGTAGACCAACAAATAGCCAGTGAAGCAGCTGACTAGAAGGTCCTAGGATTCATCCTCAGCACCACAAAGGAAATCTAATAACCAACTGATGTATGCTCATGAAATGCAATGTGAAGTACATTTCACCTGTAGCAGTCACTACAACGCAAGCCGTTCTCTTCCTTCTACTTTGGTATCTGTTCCCAGTACCAGAGAAATTGGTCCAGGAGAATAAAGTGCCCAGAGACTAGCCTGGACTACACAGCAAGTCTCTGTCTCAAAATAATCCAAACACCACCAACAACAAGGAAAGCAAGTTCTATTTTTATTTTCTACTATTTATAATGAAATTTAAAAAATTAAATATAAAATCAAATATTCTGTTAAAAATCTTAGACTTTACTTCATTATTGATTGTTGTTATTAATTATATAGAGTAGCATATTTTTCCAACAAAAAAAGAATAAAATCTATTGAATTTGGTTATCTACTCAAATTCAGTATCATTCTACCTGTATTCTAATTCTTCTGAAGGCTATCAAAATTTTCAAGTTGTGATTTCATTATCTGAAAAATTAAAAACTTTTGCGTTCAACAGTCAAAGTAGTTAAGTAAATTATATTGAAAACATGGATGAGAACAAGCATATTAAAACAGTAACAAAAGTATGTCGATGAGTAAAAGGAAGAGAACGGCTTGCATTGTAGTGACTGCTACAGGTCTACACAGTCATGGGCCTGTAAGTGATGCTTAAGCACAGTGGAGGAAGCAAGTGCTATTTTTATTTTCTAGTATTTATAAGACAATTTTAAAAACTAAATATCAAATCAAATATAAACTCTTTTAAAAAGCAGAGAATTTGGTAGGCATGGTGGTATCCACCTTTGATTCTAGCACTCACAATATAAAAATGAAAGTGATTTCATCCAAAAAAAATAATATTTTTAAAATACAGAGGGTTCGTTGTTGTCGTCGTCATTTAAGAAAAAAAATCCTCTAGAGGCTGGAAAGATGGCTCAATGGTTAAAAGCACTGGTTGCTCTTTCAGAAGACCCAGATTCAATTTCCAATACTCACATGACAACTTACAACCATCTGTAACTCCAGTCCAAGGGTATCTGATATTCTTCTGGCCTCCAAACTGGCCACCCCCCCAAGATACACAAACATATGTGCAGGCAAAACATGCATACATACAAAATAAAATTTTAAAGTAAATAATCCTTTTAAAAAATCAAAATCAATAAAAACTCACTCTTTACCAACAACTTCTCTTTGTAGAGTGATAGAACAAACTTAAAATAATAGGCAGAATTATTTCTTCATGAATTATACAATAGCTCAATTAAAATTATGAGAATAAATTGTTTAGATAATTTAACATTTTCAGAGTAAATCATACAGAAAACAGAATTTCTCTATCTACTTAATTCACAGAAATTACATATATCAAGGTTATTAAAAATGGTTGTAAAGCAACTTATAAATGCCATTATGTAATTAAACCAATTAGTAAGTATTAAACTGTTCTTACACTTAAGTGTTAGGTGAATAATTTTTATAACTCTACCAACAATTGGGCTCAGGAAAGTAAAACTTCAGTGCTAATGTACTGTCTACAAAGAAATTACTCTTCAAAAGGGAAGCTTCTTGTATCTGCAAGTACTGAAATAGTTTTGCTATAAAATGTGAAACTTTTAAAAATAATTTTCTGCCTACAATGTTTTATTAAAGCAGTCAGAGCAAATCAATAGTTTAGCTGACACAGCAGCATGCGTAAAACTGAAGAGAGGAAGCATTTCATGCGGTGCTGAGGAAACAGTGAGAATGGAAGAAACTACCTTCTATTATTAACAAGACCGGTCTGACATGTTTGAGAATGGACAACAGTTCATTGAACAATTATACTTAATTCCACATTTCTAACAATCTTGAAATCAACACATAATTAGTTTATAATAATCAAATAAAGAGGCTCTTCCCAGTGGGAAAGCAGAAGTATGCAGTATACCCACATCAACGGCATTCCTCTCTGAGATGCCTACTGTAAGGTTGCAGTTGGCTCCTTCTTCTTGAGATGCCAGCCTGAGCTTTCTGGTTCTTCTGTTCTCTCCTTTTATAAACTAGTTAGAAGGCTGAGATTCACCCTCAGGAGCCCAAACTTTAAACCCTACAATTTAGGCCCTTAAGAGTCCTTTATAAAAATGTTAAAACCAAAGTCTCCATGCTGAATTCATATCAGTTTGAACTCCCTTCAAACTGCAAATGCTTCCACAACTAGCCCTTCAGTAAGCTGTAGAGGGTTTATGTCCCAGGATTCATACTACATGTTAAAACTTTCTGGCATATTCCAAGTCCTTTCTATCCTGGGGGGTACGGTTTACAGTACAGGCAAACAGACAGAACAAACAATCATTCACAATCTCAATAACTGGTCAAGCAAAACCCCAGCACTCAAAAGGTTGAGCAAGACAGGAGGTCCTCTCCCTCCACCATGGACCAGTCTGAACTACCTGCTAATAAAACTTTCCAACACAACCCGCTGTTCCCCGCCCCCCCCCCAAAAAAAAAACCCCTACCATTAAAAAAAATCAATTCAATTAAGACTAAAGTGGACATATTTATAAATTCACAGAAAAAAAATACGGAAAGCTACACATCCACTTGTTAATAGTTATCTCTGGAGAAAGACATGAGGTAGAAATAGAAATGTAATCCTAGTACTCAGAAAGCTGAGGGAAGAGGATTATCATGAGTTCAAGGCCAGTCTAGGCAACATAGTAATTCCATAACAGCCTGGGTTACTACAGCATGAAATTCTATCTCAACAACAACAAAAATGGAAGACAGTCTTAAATTACAGATTCATCTGTTAAAAAGATTGGGAAAGAGCTACATACATGACGTCCAAGTGAAAAATAAATGCCATTTTGCGCTAGAGTGACTGTCATATCTGCATCAAACAGAAACAACACAAACATCCTGGCCTACAAAATAAAAAAATACTAGTAATAGTAAGTACATGCCTCTGCAACTAGTTCTCATAGAATACTATTGTCACTAGAAGGAGTTTTTGAGATTCCCCTCCCTAAAATTGCATTCACTCTCACACAACACCCTTTCAACCTTAGTCTTGCTGCCAAAGTTATGCCTGCTAGCAGAACTAGAAACATCATTAATATATGTTCACACAATCTTTTATCATAAACTGTTTAGTTTTTTACATTTAATTCTGAATTTTGCTTTCCTTAAGAAATAACCACATACACAATACATGTTCATACTCACATATATACAGTCAGTCACACACACACATATACACTAACATACACACTCAGACAGGCAGACACATACACACACTCTCTCTCTCTCTCTCTCTCAAACACACATATGTTTATATTTTACTGGTGTTCATGTCTGGCTTCCTTAAAGAAAACAATAGCTTCCCACCAAAAAAGCACACTAAGGTAAACAAATTGGTTTCTCATCGTTGTAAACAGAATGTACTCATTTTGAGATAAGGATCAACAAAAAGGAAAAAAATTATAAAACTATAGTTTTTAAAAATATAAAAAGGGAGACACTATACTACCCAAGCAGCACAATCCAACTTTAATGCCAGATGCAGCTCTCAAGTGTTAGCAAGGCAGACAACTTTCACAGTTTTAAATTTGCCTGTGACTTCAGCATCATAAAGTATAAACAACAATCAAGTTCACTTCCAGTTTATTTTTCAAATACTAAGAGAAAAAATATTGAGAATGATCAAAATTCCCTATAAAAATCTGCTTATGAATCCATAAAACATTAAAAAAAATAAGACTATAAGCACATAAAGCATTTCATTTTCCACCCTTTCTTCTTCAGATCACTTCTCCCTTTCCCATAAATACTGGGTTTCTAGTATTATTCTACGACTTCCTTATGCTGAAGAGCAACAGACTATAGGTAGTCTATGTGTGTTTACACACACACACATATATAGGTGTGTGTATATATATATACATACACAAATATGTACATATATAGAGACTATATATAGTTACTATACTCTCCCTTAACACATATAACAGCACACAATTCATAGGTTTTTTTTTTTTTTACTATATGACAAATTTTTGTGTCCTTTTTTTCACAGGTGATCATGCTAGTCCTTCAAGCTAACCAATGGCACGCCAGTCAGTAAATTACTTGACACATGGTTTCTTTCTCCTAAGATTTTAAAACAAACCAGATTTGAAGTGTTCCGCGGGACTCAGAGACAGTCACGAATTAAGTTATATCTTATTCATTTCTTTTCAATCAGATATGAAAGGGGATGGTTTGGAATCTTCTCTAACAGCTTTTAAAGCTACAACAATGCAATCGAAGGAAATTACCTTTCCGGTGATTTCGGGGATCAGTGCCCTAGTCAAATCAACAACGCCTGCAAAAGTTTCTTCTTGTGCTTTTCTTTCACTGCAATGGAAAACACCGGGGTTTGTTGTTGCTGTTGTTTTTAAAGCGTCTAGAAAGGCTTCAAGTTGTGTGTGGTTCAGCATTGTAATATCAAAAACACCACGACTTGATCTGTCATCTGTCAGGTCAGAGGCCAAAGCTCTTCCTTCATCTTTCAGGATTCTGCTGACTACCTCGGACTTCCACGACGGCAGAAAACACCCACACGGATATAAACTTCGTGGCGCTACTACCGGCACCAGGGGAGCCAGGACCACATCCACGGCGGCCAGCCTCACAGGCAGAGCGCGGCCCGGCAGGGCGCACGCGGCTCAAGTCGAACGCCCCGGGCCCAGCGCAGCCCGCGGACCGAGCCCCGGAACCACGACCACTAACGGAACCAGCCCTGGGCGGCGGCGGCGGCCGCTCGGACCGCGGATCGCGGCGCGCGCCGGCCGCCGCGAGGGCGGGGGCTCCGCGGAGGAGCTGGCCGCCCCAGCGCCCCATTGGGCGCCGCTCCAAACGTGCCCGAGTGGTGACAGGAATAAAGTGGGTCACAAGGCCTAGCGGGTCCCGGGCGCGAGCGCTCTCGGCGGCCGACTCGGCCAGCCCCGCGCTGCACCGCGCCCTGTCTCAAGCGCGCTGCGGCCCCAGTGCCCTCGGGCCGCGGGACCCGCCGCGCCCCCCTGCCCCGCAGGTAACCCCGGCGGCCCCGGGACACTTGGCGCAGGCCCTGCTGAGCGCGACTCCCCGGAGCTCCGCTCTCTACGCGTCGCCCGACCCCGGCCGCAGTTCCTGCCTCCCGGCCTGGCCGCCGCCCCCCGACTCCCGCCCCGGCCCCACACGCTGCCCCCCGCGCCCTCCCGTGTCCTCACCGTGCGGCCGCCTGAGGCTCCGGCTTCCTCCCTCCCCCGCCCGGGACTCTCCCCGAGGCGGCTGGCGACGGTCAAACTGCGACAGCCGGGAAACGCCACGGCTCCGGGAGCCAGCAGCACCCGGGGCGGCAAGTGCGCGCCCCCGACCCACCCCTCAAAATTCACCGCTACTGCCGCGCTCCTCCCCCTCCCGGCCTTCCCCTCCTCCACCGGCTCTGGGAGCACGCATGCGCCACCCAGGCCAGTTCGCCCGCCGCGCGTCGGGCCGAGGCCCACCGGGTAGGGCGCACTCACCGGGAGCGCGCGCGCGCGGCGGCGGCCAGATTTCCTTCGCGCTCTCGCCGTCCGGGGTTTCCTCTCTCCAGCCGGTAGCCGCCAGCCGAGTCCGTGATTGCGCTCCCTCCCGGCGCATGCGTCGTGGGCGCGGGGCTCCACGGCCGGCCGGGCTCTGCACTCGCCCCTCCCCTCGCGGCCGCCTTCCCCAGCGCGCTGGGCGCGCATGCGACTTTCCCCGTTAGGCAGCCCGGAGCCCCGCGGTACCGCGCTACGCCTAGGGATCCCGGGCGCCCGAGGAATCCCCACTCTTGCCGGCTGGTGTGAGCTCGCTCCTCGGCCGCGTAGGGAAGCCAGAATGCCCCGAGGCCCCCTTCCCAGCGCAGGCCGGGAGGCGGGGCCTAGCGGAGGGTGAGGCCGCCTGCATCAAGTTGGGCGGCTGAAGGTTCCCCGGGATGCGGCGCTCCCAACCTGTGGGAGCCGCTGGCCCGAGCGGTGCCTCTGTCTCTGGGAAAGCAAAGAGCTTGGCCTACGCCAATTTAGACTTCTCCAGCCTGACGCCCGGTTTCCTCTCCTGGAGGTGCATGGGCTGCCTGGGACTCGGTTTCCCGGATCCTAGAGACACGCTAGGCTGGCTGCTCTCCGGAGATGGGCCTGGACGACCCAAGTGACCTCGGCTGTAGCCGGGGAAGCAAAAGGTCGGGATGTGTTTGCTCCTTAGATGAAAAGGCAAGAGGCACTGCAAAAGCTGAGCACGGCGCTAGGGACGAACCAGGACCCTAGTTTACACTGGTTTCTTAGCCACTGCCCCCGAGTCAACTGGGAAAGAAGCCTGTAAGCCCTAATTCATAGCAATTTCTTTTAAAAATCAACTTGGACATCAAACAGAAGGCAATAAATGAACCTATACTCCTTAGCTCCAAAAATCTTGTAATGTCTATCTCAATAAGAATTAAGTTCTTGATGTATATTCAGGAAAAAAAATTTCAAAACTAGGGAAATTAGCTTCGTCCTTCCCAGCAATGTGAACCTGGAGGAAGGAGAATCCTCAAATTCCTGTTTATTCCTGGTTACTTAGCAGAACCCTGTCAGGAGAACTTTTCCTTGGTGCATTCTTTGTTCCGTTCGCCATCAAAGGGCTCTTAACGCACAATTTCTGCTGTCCGAATTCATCTTCTGCTCTTGGGTTCACATTCTTTGAACTTACCCATTCTCCACTCAGTCCTTGTGGTCCAGGCAGGACACTGTGGAGGAGGAAACGTTGGGTTTTCTGACAATTACTACCAAGAAGACTGTCTTTCGATGAATTTGATTCTGAAAAAAAAAAAAAATCTTTTCTTGTGTGACTAATGGAAGAGCAGGCACCACGAAGGGAAAAACCAGAAAACAGATTAAAAGATGGTGATGTAGCCTAGATGCATGAGCGCTGAAATCCATGTGGGCTAGATTCCTTTGGAAATTTCAGTTAAGTAATCAATAAGCCCCTGAGCGCGCTTGTTTTGTTGCTTAAAACCAGTAAGAGCTTTTCTGTCACCTACAAGTTAGCGTCTTGATCACTGATAGTAAAAAAGGGGGCGGGAGATAAAGTTAATAAGGCTGGTAAACAGGTTGTAGCCAAACGAATTTGAATGCTTTTCCTAGGTCGGATGTTCTGGTTTTATTTAGTCTCTTTTTCTAGTCTAGCTCCTCTAATACATACAAATATATCTTCAAAATGACCTTTGCCCCCTTTAATGGTTTCATTGTCCTCTTAGTCACCTGTGACTCCTCCCTCGATCACATTCTGTCTAATTATTTACCAAGACCTGTTGATAATCCCTTGATTTTCTGCTCAGTCTTCTGACACTGTTTGACTGTTTCCCACGGTTCAGTTTACAACTTTTCCCCCATTAAAAAAAGAGTTTTTGTTTTTGTTTTTGTTTTTGTTTTTGTTTTTTTGGGGGGGGGTTGTTTTTTACTTTCCAACTTTAACACTCTGTCTCCAGCAAACAAAAATTTTGCCTCATAGTTTCACAAATCCTAAATCTAGGTTCCCAGTTCTAAACCACTGCCTTGAACACCTTGTGCCTTGCTGTCATTTAAACTAAGTGTTTCCAGTTCTCTTTTCAACTGTCTTTTCATCAAGGTATTCACCTGTAAATTGATGTAACTTCATCAAGTTATTCATCTGTAAACAAATGTAATCTGCAGATAGTAGTCTCAATTTATAGGACAACTGAGAGGCAGCTGGGTATTGAAACTACCTGCTATGTAAATCCCATCTTAAGCATTTCCCACTTTCAGTTTTGAAATGAAAATATAATTACATCATTTCCTCCCCCCACCTTCCCTTTCCTCCCTCCAGTCCTTTCCAACCATTCACCTTGATCTCCCTCAAATTCATGGCTTCTATTTCTCTAATTGGTGCATGTGTATTCCCAAGTATACACATACAGCCCAGCTAGTTTGTATAATATCACTTGATACTGGATAACCAGTTTAGGGGCTCTACTCTGGTGAAGACTTTTTCCTGATTTTAGCATTCCTTAGTTGCCTGTAGTTGTATCAAAGGTTTACCCCTTCCACATTGACAAGTCTCATTGGTGTCTTCCTTGTTCGGGTCTTATTTAGGCAGCCATATTGTTGAGACTTCATGAGTGGAACTTCTAGAAGACACAGTGTCAGAACAAACTTCCCAGTGTCTTATAGTCTTTCTGCCTCTTGACCCACTATGTCCCCAAGCCATAGGTACAGGAGCTGCGTTGTAGCTGAGCAGTTGGGGCTGGACACCACATTGTCACCTGCCCTCTGCTTTTTGATGTGGTTTTCTCTAATGGCCTCCATTTGTTTTGAAAAAGTTTCTTTGATGAAGGGTGAGACCTATATTTATCTGTGGGTATAAGGATTAATATTTAGAATGTAGTTAGAAATTGCTGGATTAGTGATGTGGCAGTTACAGGTTCTCCTTCAAGATCCATGACATCACCAGCACCAGGTAGTTGGCTAGATCTCCAATACTAGGAATGATTTCCTTCTTCTTCTGTGGGCCTTAAGCCCAAATAAGGAGCTATGGTGCTGTTGGGATTCAGCCAATGTATGTGTACCACAATCCCATTCTTAGGGATATTGCTTAGCAACTTTTAAAATTCAATTTCCTGCCATGATGTTCAGAGTCTTTCCCTAGTTGTGTACGATCCACTACTCACAAAGTGATGTCTGCTCTTCCATAACACAGTTCACATCTACCACTAAAACCATTCATATCTGCCACTAATACTCCTTTTATTGTATTTGTACCTGAATTGGAAGACCCAGGTATGCAAACTAGTACTGTCAAGGTTTTTAAAATTCCATGGCTCTATTGTTCAGAATCTTTCTAGTCCTTTTAACATAGAGGGAATTTCAGTAATGTATGTGGTATTATAGAATTCATAGTCAAAAGTATAGGCTTTGAGTGTCACTAATTGCCTTAAGTTGAGGGACAGTGGAAGTCAAGTGATTTCCCTGAGCTTCAGAGTATTACCCATAAGATATAAGAACTTTGGAGAACTGTGGCTTCAGGCAGTGAGAATGATAGCCGTTCATCTTGACAGTTCTCCTCAGGCTCCCGAGGAATGGTCATACTGACTCCGGCACTGTGCGGCAGTGTTCACCTCTCCTTCAGTTTTCATATGCACATGCCCCACTAGCTACTTGTCATCTTTCCTTGGATGTCTCAAGGACACCCCTAAAGCAAGAATATGCTGCTATTGTGAGAGGTTGATAGTGGTACGAGTGACAGTCTACCTCTAATCATAGCTGGGGATACAAACCTCTTCCTAGCAGGTTTTACCTCTGATCCCCTTCACTTAGTCAATTAGTCACCTTAGGTACTGAAATAAATGTCGTAAGTAAATAATAAATAAAATACTTTATCATGTGGTGGTAGGGGAGACTAGATGGGTATTCCACGACAGGTAAGGAAGGCATTCTTGGCAGAATGACCTAAGACAGGCTCAGTCTTGTTTATGAACTAAAAAGGGGGAGAGGCAGAGAGCTTATGCGGCTGCTTGGCAAGAATCTGACATTGGCCAAAGACAAGGAAGTGGGCTTCAGGCAGGAATCTGACATTAGGCTACAACAAAGAAGTAATGTCAGGCAGGAATCTAAAGCTTAGGCTAGCAGGACCTTGTCTTTAAAAAAGAAGAAAGTGCATGTGAGAGCTGTCACAGCATTCCTTCTAAAACTCACATTTGTAGTTCATCCAAGTGCTTAACCATGGCAATACCTTATTTGATCTGCTCCAAGCCTGCCCTCCAACCTCACAGCCTACCATTTGCTCATGTGACATTCCAGAAACATCTTTCCAGTTCCCTGCTAATCTCTGCCCACATCAGGCTTCAACAGAGGCAGCACTGTGAACCTTTGCCTACATGCTGCTGTACCTATTCTTAAGCCTCCTCAACTTCCGAGTGTCAAAAGATCTTATACATTATTTAAGTATTCCCACTCCTCTATCTACACAGTACCCAGTTTCTTACTGTTTCTCCAATAATATATTAATTTCATATATTTGTTTAATGTTCTGTCTTACTTTAACCATCTCCCCTACCACCACATGATACACTATTTTATTTACTATTTACTTATGACATTTATTTCAGTACCCAAGGTGACTAATTGACTAAGTGAAGGGGATTAGAGGTAAAACTTGCTAGGAAGAAGTTTATATCCCCAGCTATGATTGGAAGTAGATTGTCAAGAAATAGCTTTAGATTTATATAACATCATGAAGGAGGGATAAACTGGAATTCATTGGAAAGATCATGTGACCAGTGTTGTCCTAACAGTGTCCACAAGAATGTGGAACACTAGTATTGGTAAAACAACTCTCTGTATAAGAACATGTGACTATAGTAAAGTTACCGCCTATCTAAGAATGTGTGTCACTTTAAATACAGAGATCTACCACCTGTGTAGGAGCATGTAACACTAGAATAGATGTTATTGTAAAAATATGTAACACTGTTGAAGGCTGGCAAGCCAAGGGTGGCTAAAATCTGCACAGAGCCTTACCAACCTAAGACAGAAGTCCATTGCTTTTGATAATGCATATTCCACGAGGGGTAAGGAAGTCATTCTTGTCAGAACGACCTAAGACAAGCTCAATCTTGTTTATAAAATTAAAAAGGGGGAGAGGTGGAGAGCCTTTGGGGCTGCTTGGCAAGAATGTGACATGGGTCAAGAACAAGGAAATGGGCTTCAGGCAGGAATCTGACATTAGGCTAGAACAAAAAAGTAATTTAAGGTAGGAATCTAAATCTTAGGCTACAACAAGGAAGTAATTTCAGGCAGGAATCTAAATCTTAGGCAAAAACAGGCAAGTAGGCTTCAGACATGAAAATGACTTTGGGCTAGGACAGGGAAGTAGGCCCATATACTCTGGTTATCCTGATAAACCCTTAGAAACAGTGATCATGGAAGTGTTCACAGAACTTTGTTTATTGTCCTGCTTGTTCCTTGACTGTTTGTGTTTATTGTCTTGCTTGTTACTTGACTATTTGCATCTATTGTATTGCTAGTTCCTCAACCTAGAACTGACCTTAATACATGCATGTAATTAAAATGGTATAAAAGAAAAAAGGAGAAGGGAGGATGGGATAGGAAGTTCTAGGGAGGGGAAATGGGGAAAGGGGATGACATCTGAAATGTAAATAAATAAAATATCCAAGAAAAAAAAGAATATGTAACACTGTTGAAAAAGCCACCACCTGTGTAATGTGTGTGACAGTGCAATAGAGGAAGATACCACCAGTATATGGTTTGGAGTGAAGTCCAAAGCAGGGAGCAAAGAGCACCAAGTATCTCACCTTCTAGATAACTACCAATATGTGATGCCAGAAGCAACCTCCTCCTCCTCCTCCTCCTCCTCCTCCTTCTCCTCCTCCTCTTCTTCTTCTTCTTCCTCCTCCTTCTCCGTGTGTGTGTGTGTGTGTGTGTGTGTGTGTGTGTGTGTGTGTGTGTG
>JANHMN010000007.1:15071243-15109203 GCA_030674055.1 Rhabdomys pumilio
TGTGTGTGTGTGTGTGTGTGTGTGTGTGTGTGTGTGTGTGTGTGTGTTTTCAAGAGTGTGCTTGCTCACTAAGGATCAAAGCACTCTATCCCTGAACTACACCTCCAGTTATTGGCTTTTTCTGAGACAAGTCTCAGTATGTAGCCCAGGCTAGCCTCAAACATGTATTCTCCTACCTCTGTATCTCTGAAGCCACGTCTTCTTGGGTTCCTAGACAGTACGGTCTGTTTCCTCCCCCTTTACCCCATTTCATTTCATGTGAAGTGACCATGGCTTCAGTACCATCACCTAGAAAAACAAAAGGTGTCTCTAAACTTTAGAGTCTAAAGAGAGACTATAACCTCATCCATAGGCAGATTTATCAGTGTCACCCAGTACTTAACAAACAGGAGGAAAGAAAGTTGAAGAGAGACTGCTGGCCAGGGGTGCGTTGAACTAAATCAAAGCACACTTTCCCATCATTTCACATGGTGAAGACGTGATATTTCTCGTGATTTGACTGACTGAAAGGACTGTCTGAGCTTAAATCATTTGACACAGAGAAAGGAAGACTAGCTATACTTCTTGGGGGTGGGTGTCAGCCTAGGTGAACTAAGAGACCAGCAGAGACAAGGCTAAACCTGATCTATGTCCATGTTGAGCAAGGGACTGTGCCATGGGAGGCTGACCCAGTTTCCAGGAGAACTCAGCATGCCTCATTAAAAAACAAGTTCTTGGATGCAGTTTGAATTTCAGGCAATCTAAATGTATTCCTCTCCTCCAAGTTCTCACTACCATGGAGATAGACTCAGAAAGGGAAGAACTGGCTAAAACAACACAATTTGAGGATAGCCTTGGCTACATAGCTAGATCCTGTCTTAAAGTAGCATCTTCTGTCTTCAGAGTTCTTTAAATTCAGTTCTGACTTGGAACTGGAACTGGAATTTCAACTTGGGTAGACTTAATAACCCAGTGTGGGGTGAGGTTAAACACAGTCAAGATTTAAGGGATATGCTGCATAATGCTCCTGGAGTTTTAGTGCACATGCCAGTCACCTAGGCATCTCATTAAAGTCAAAATTCAACCCAGTCAGTCTGGATAGGGTCAGAGACTGCATTTCTAACAAGTTTCCTGGAAATGCCAATAGCACTAGGAGCAAACTTTAAGACCACACTGAGTAGAAAGAGATTTCAATAGCATGCGGTTGTCAAGGATCGTTAAAAATACTAGAATCAAATAGCAAGTGTCGACTTTTATAAGGCACAATTGTTAAGTATTGGCAGTTAAAAACTATCGTTTCTGCCCTATCAAACCATTCAACATGGTGAAGAATATTACATGTTAGTTTTCTCACAGACTTGACAACTGTCTATATTCTACTGAAATTACACATGTATTGATGAAGAATTAGAGGCCTGTTATCATAAGAACAAGTCTTTGCTAGAAGAATGTGTGTGTACCTTGTGGAAGGGGATAGAATCACACACAACCATTCTTTTATATATGACAGGCTTACGGTTTTTACAAATGGTAAGTCTTCAGAACTGTGTCTGTGGATAAACCCTTACTACTGTCTTTTGGTGGATCAGAGATCAGAAGGAAAAAAATTACCTTTTATTTTAGCTATCCTGTTCATTTTAACATTAAAAATAAGTGGACAGCTGTGAGAGAGAGAGAGAGAGAGAGAGGGAGAGAGAGAAAGAGAGAGAGAGAGAGAGAGAGAAGAGAGAGAGAGAGAGAGAGAGAGAGAGAGAGAGAGAGAGAACAAGAGAGAGAGGCAGGCCCTGGAGGAATGGTTCAGTGGTGGTCAAGATCATTGACTGCTCTTCCAGAGGACCTGGATTCAGTTCTCAGCACCATCCTGGCAGCTCACACTTGCCTATAAGTCCAGCTGCAGGGAATTTGACACACTCCTCTGGGGTCCTTGAGCATCAGGCACAGCTGATGTGCAGAGCAACAAGCAGACAAAATACCCATACACATAAAATAAATACAATTTAAAATAAAAGAAAAAGACTATACTGTGGAGATGTTTTACACTTGGTTGCACTTGGAAGGAATGCTCATGTTTCCCTGGATTAGACAGCCTAGAGCTGCATCATGACTTTACGACCGTAAGGCTCTTCCTTTTGTCCTACAGTTGCTTGAATCCTGAACAAGAATTAAACCAGCCATGAAAGAGTTCAGGAATTGAATGGATATAACTAGGTAGTTATTTCTTTGATTTTGATTCTTCTAGAAAACAGACTTCACAATATATCAACTTAAGATCTGTAGAGATGACTCACCTGGTAAACTGCAAACGTGAGATCCTTAGTCCAGATCCTCGGCACCTGTGTCAAAGCCAGCTGTGGCATTGTGTGCCTGCAATGCCAGCACTGGGAAGCAGGGTGCAAAAACCCAAGAATGGGGCCAGGGGAGCACTCCTTGCTCAGGACCCAAGAATGGGGCCAGGGGAGCACTCCTTGCTCAGGACCCAAGAATGGGGCCAGGGGAGCACTCCTTGCTCAGGACCCAAGAATAGGGCCAGGGGAGCACTCCTTGCTCAGGACCCAAGAATAGGGCCAGGGGAGCACTCCTTGCTCAGGCAGTCCAACTTTTCTATGAGAAGCTCTATCTCAGAAATTGAGGTAGAGGGCAGTGAAAGAAGACACCCAAAACTGACCTCTGACCGCCACATGCACATTCACAGGCATGCACACCTATACACACATGGGTGCACACATACAAAATGTCTTCATTTTATTTATGAAGCCGTATTTACTTCCTTCCTTTTTGGAAGTGATTAGGCAACACAGAGGACTTAAAGTATTTGTTGGGTTTTGTCCACCAGGAGTCAGAAAAAATAAGCCACAAAATATTGAGAAGTAAATATTCATATTTGCAAGAGATAATATTCTTAAATACCTGAAAAGTTTCCAATTGACATGTCGGCTATAATTCTTACATAAGAATGAAAATAAGGTCAATCCATGTGTATCTTATAAAGTCATCAGGAAAAAAAGCATTCGATCCATACACTGTGGAGCTATTTATTAACTAGTTCTACTTGGCCTCGGCATCACTGCCAGAGCTATCACTGTCATAAATGGAAATGTTTCGAATTGAAGAGACCATCATATCTGCAATGCCCTTTTTGGGGTTTTCTTCCAAGTCAGTCTGTATTGCTCCAACTTCTGATAGTTTCCATTCAAGTTCTACAATAGATTTAAAAAAAAAACTATCATTAAACTGGAAAAAATCTTGAAAAAATTTAAACAGAAGTTGACTTTCATAAAATTAGCATGGAAATTAAGGCTGGTGAGATGGCTCATCAGGTTAAAGATGCTTGTCACCAAGTCTGACAGACAACCTCACACTGATCCCAAGATCCACATGGTGAAGGAAGAAAACTAACTTCTGAAAGTTATCCCATGGCTGCGCGCACGTGCGCGCACACACACACACACACACACACACACACACACACACACGCACACACACACAGACACAGACACACACACACACACACACACACACACACACGCGCGCGCGCGCACAGGCTTGCGCATGTGCACACATGTACACACTCACACATACATACACACATGCACACACACACATACATATGCACACATACATGCACACTGCACATATTGTGATATGCAATACATACACACATACCGATACATGTAAAAAAAAATGTAGAATTAAAAATGCATTTAAACTGAACTACAAAGTGTTATACTATCAGAATTACATTGCACAAGGTTGTCTTTAACAAGGGAAGTGGGTAGAATATTCATCTTAAAATGACTGAAAATAAAGTCAAAAGTGTACACCGAGAAACTAACAATCCAAATGTGGTGGGTCATGCTGTAGTCCCAGCATCTAAGAAGCTGAAACAGGAGATTGCCACAAGTTCCAGCCCCCGCACATAAAAAAGAAGGAGAGAGAGAAAAAGGAGGGAGGGAGAAAAATGGTATAAACTTGAGGAGAAGCATAAGGAAGAAATGTAATAGCAGAGTTTGGTGAAAACAGGAAGACAAAGCAATGGAGAGGACCGAGAAATCAGAATCAGATCTTCTGAACAACGAGTAGCTGCATGCTGGGTAGTCATGCTTACAAGATAAGGAAGAAACCAGGTAACAAGGAATTCACATGCGTCACACCAAACTGACAAGATACCATCATTCCATGGACATCAGATGGGCAAACACAAAGTAAAATCCCTCACAAAACCAAGATCCGGCACAGAAGCAAATAACTGAGTCATTCATAAAAATTAAAATTCAATATTGAAATAAACAGGCCTATTGGGAGGTCATATACCAACACATCTGAAAAACGAGTGAGACTGTCAATGGGAGAATTTTTTGAGGAAAATATAAATTACCAAAATAGATCTATCAATAACAAAAATAATAATAAATTGATGTCTCTAAATGCCTATCCATGGAAATCAATCATTCTCTTATGTTTATTAACTAAATTCTGTATAAGCAGAATGTTTGTATCATTTAATCATAAATATATGATTTTTGATAGAACTTGATTATGTTATATGAAATTCTGCTTTATTAAAAATTGTTACGTTACTATGAAGCAACACTAAGTATAGTGTTCTATTAATACAAGAATAGACAAGAACAAAACAAAACAAAAACACCCCTAGTAGAACAGAGCACAGATCTCAGAAATAAATTGAAGCATTTAAAAGACAGAAAACACCTCATTCCATGCCCCAGGATAACTACTTTTGAAAACCCAAAACTGGCAGTGTTGCTGGGATCAGAGAGCTTGAGGGCCTGTGAGCCTTGCGTCACGTGGTACAGCTGTTCTGGAAAACTGTGCTCCCATTTCTAAAACAACAACAGATTTAAAGTAGAATTCCTGTGTGATCAGCGGAGAGTGGAGACAGGAACTGCAGCAGAGGTCAGCAGGGTCTGTGCTCTCATTTCATGGTAACGGCATCAATTGTAGATCAAAGACAGAAGGAACCTAACGGTCTGTCTACAGAGGAATGTATACATAAAGTGCATCATTTAGCCTCAAGAAGGAAAGAAATGGCGGGGCGGGGCGGGGCAGTGCATCTATACTTCTACCTCTAGAGATGCTAAACTGAGGGAGCACAAGTTCAAGGCCAATTTGGGCAAGATCCCCCTTCTCAAAAACAAATGTGTAAAAAATGTTAAGAAAGATGGTTAAGGCAGTGAAAGTTCATATTACGCATACTTTACAGTTTAAAAATAAATGTAAAAACAGAGGGAACTGAAATTTCAGTAAATGGCATTGGGGCAACAGAATAAAATCAGATCCATTCTTTTTAATACTTCATTACAATGTTATTTAAGACCTAAGCTAAAAATAAAGCTATTAAAAGAAAATATAGGGGGATAATATAATAGTTTTTAAAGGGAAGCCTGGTTAAGTATAATCTAAAAAGATCAATAAATTTGGCTATCCTAATACAACTTTTGCCTAACAATTAAAATGTATACCTAGTCCCAGGTATGCATACCTAGAGCCTTAGCTGTTTGAGAGGCAAAGGAAAGCCTGTTTGAGCCTAAGAGTCTGAGGCCAGACTTTGTATCAAGAGAAAACAAGGCAGTGTTGGCCTGGAAGTGTAACCAGTGGTAAAGAGCTTGGCTCAATCGCATATACCCCAGAGAAAGGAACCAGAAGTGGCCGTGATCCTCCCGAGCCCCTGTGAGTGATGCTGTAGAAACAGTGGGCAGAACTCCACACATCTCTGTAACTCAGCTGAAAAAGACAAAGCACAGAGAAGAGAACAAATGGCCAACACCTGCTACAAAATGCTTATCCTCCACTAATGTTCCAAATTTAAATGGGGCCGGATGTTTTTGTAGCACTGACATTGTAACTCAGAGGTAGGTCACTTGTCTAGTATGCACAAGGCCCTGAGTTCAATCCCCAATATTGCCAAAACAAAACGATAACACTGTGTATCCACCAGCTTGACAAAATCGTACCAGCATAACAATTTTAAGACCCGAGAGATATGTGGGTAAGTGAGAACTCTCATACATAGCCAATAGGGGGAGAAATCAATACTATCATTAGTAGAGCCTTCATTTCTTTTCCTGTTGCTGTGATAAATATTCTGATAAAAGAAACTTAAGGGAGAAAGGATCTGTTTGGTTCACAGTTCCAGGTTATAGTCCATTATGTCTGCAGTTAGGGGACAGCAGTGAATACATGTATACGTGCTCAGCTGATTTTCTCCACTCTTACATACTCCAGCATCCTCTGCCTAGGGAATGGTGCCACCCACAGTAGATGGGTCCCTCCTTCCCAATTAACATAATAAGAGCAATCCCCTCAGAGACCTACCCAAAGTCCAGCTCTCAGTTGATATTAATTTTTATCAAGTAGACAGTTAACATCATCACAGACACCTTCCTCATACAGTTAAAAAGTAAAAAATTCAAAAAGTTTTCACTGATGGACACAAGGATGGTCACAAGAGAACTGTCATTAGAAAACGACAATCAGCTCACATCCTCTCAGAAAGGGAGTGACAAACACATAAGGTGTGTTTAACAAGAGAAGGATATGATTTAAAGTTATTAAGGTATGAAAGGAAGAGTTTAGAAAACTATAATTGAGCTTTAAAAAATAAGTCTCAGGATGATATACTTCCATTTACTGAATAGTTTCAAATTTATAATATAACCACTCCTTACAATTCTACGTGTGTATATGTGTTTGTGTGTGTATGTGAGTACTGAAATACACATATGTATATTCACATATATATTATATTCAAAGAATAAGAAAATGATTCAGACCTTCAAAACACAAATATAGAATAACCATATGACATAGCAATATAATTGTGGGTTTATTTTCAAAATTATTAAATCGATAATCTGGACATCCCTATTTTAGCAGCATGATTCATAACAATCAAAACGTAACAGCAATGTAAGTGTCTCTCGATGAAGGATGCCCACCGGCAAACTATGCTGACATTGTTCAGACCTAAATAAAAAAGGAAGGGATGAACCTTGACGACACTGTGTTGAATGATGCTTGTAAGCAGGCATGAAGGAGGAGAAGCCCAGTATTGTCCTACTTACATGATGTGTCTCAAATCAACAACTTCACAAATACAAAAAGTAGACTGGTGACTTCCAGGAATGGGAATGAGATAGTTTGAATGTTTGGCTCAGAAGTGGAACTATTTGGAGGTGTGGCTTTGTTGGAGTAGGTGTGTCACTGAGGACAAGGGCTTTGAGACCTTCATCCTAGCTGCCTGGAAGTCAGTTTTCTAGTGCCTCCAGATGAAGATGTAGAATTCTCTGCCCCTCCTGCACCATGCCTACCTGGACACTGCCATGCTTCCCACCTTGATGATAATGGACTGAACCTCTGGACCTGTAAGCCAGCCCCAATTAAATGTTGTCCTTATAAGAGTTGCCTTGGTCATGGCGTCTGTTCACAGCAGTAAAACCCTAACTAAGACGGGGTGGGGTAGAGGAGAAGGTAAAATGAAAGGTTCCTGTTTAATGAGTTCAGAGTTTCATTCCACAAGATGATAAGAATTATGGAAGTGGATGAAAGTTATAGCAACACACAATGTGAATGTTTCAGCTTCATGAAATAGGTTAAAAGGGTATCCAGGCATAAAAAATGACTTTAGTAGGAAGAAAAAAAAGGTAAAAAATAAAGTCATGTGCTATATGCTAGGAAAGAAAGTGATAGAAAGAAAACTGCTTTTCCACATCTGTTACAGAGAAGACTCGTAGGGAATTATCAATCAACAAAACCAGGTACGGTCTGAATAGGCATCATGGAGAATGCACAGGACAGAAAGTCCACAGAGAAGAGGCAGAGTCCAGGAATCTGTGGGGGTCGGGGTATAAATGGAACTGAGGAGAACCTTAGAACTAGGGATTAGACCAGGGGGATAAAGATGAAGAGTGTAGTAAAAGGAAAGACTATTGGAGACAGAGTGAGCACAAAGGGCTGTCTGGCATCTGTAGCCACTAACCCCAGCCCAGCCAAAGCGGACACTACACAGAACTGAGAAAGAGTCGCCGAGATGGGCTGGATTCTACGCTAGATGATTTATACTTTAAAGTTATTTTCGATAGACACCATTAAGAATTTTCAGCAAAAGATGCTATGATATTATAAGCAAGACAAGAGGACAGCTGCTCTGGAGAGTTTAACAAGGGAATTGAATGGGGGCTGGAGAAATGGCTGGAGAAACAGATCTCAGCATCCACATGGCAGATCACGGGTGGCTGTGACTCCAGCGCCAGAGACTGTGGCACCTGTTTCTGGCTTCCATGGCCACTGGGCATGCACATTGACACAGGGACACAAACACACCATAGGCAAACTCTCATACACACTAAAATAATTGTTTACATCTTTAAAAAAAAAAGAGGAAAATTAAGGGGGAAAACTTCACTTCAAAGAAATAAACTGTCATACTTGTTCATCTAGAGAAATTTTCACTTGTTAGTTTTGCAAACCTTTAAAAACAAATATCATTACCTTCTAGCTTGAGGTTTATCCCTCCACATTCTATAATTCCAATGAATTTGCCTTCTATCTGACCATTTTTATAAACAAAAATTGTTGGTAAGCAGTTGTCATGGTAGTGTTCAATGCAGCTGTTCACGATGGCTTTAACAAATTTGGTTTCTGGAAACTTTCTTGCTAGGACATTCAGATGCTGGTTAACCAGCAAGCACATTGGGACGCTAAAGAGAGAATATGCACAGTATACTTCAAACACAGACCACTCTTCTTAGGCTAGTAAAATGAATAAAACCTCTCATTTGCACAATATAGATCTCTACTTTTTATATAAAAGCATATTTGCGCTGTGACCTTTAACAAGGATGGACTGTATTAGAGCCCTCTGTTTTTTATTGGAAATTCTACTATTCCCTGGGAACGATGCTAATATCTTAGGAGTCTGGTACCTAATTTAGGTAAACTATATTCCACTTAGCATCACTTTGAGCCAGTTCCTAGATGAAAGCCCATCAGAACACAAACGAAAACCACACGTGTATAGGGAACCTGGGGCAGTCCTGGGCTGAAACGAAAGGACCCAACACTTGTCACTGATTGGTTGAATGTCCCGGGTGCTCATATCGAGAGTGCCTTACCTCACACTTCTTTGACTTTCCTAACACTAACATATTTCATTCATTGTCTTCCACATCCTGGATCCCAGTGTTCAGAGTGATTTCTCATCTAAAATTTAAAACTGATGGAATGCAGGATACCAACCTTCCAGTGCTGCCTGCTTCATCCATCACAGAAATCCCCTTCCACCCACCCTCCAACCCATCCCTAGTCTATCACAGTGAGTTTGAGCAGATGAGTTCGGAGCTGACCCTGCCCATCTGCCCCCCAAAACACACCTTCACTTTCTTCCACACCCCTTGGCTTTAGTTTGCTTGTCTCTCCTGGGTTCTCACTTTCCCTTCTCCAAAGACTTGCCTAATAAGCATGGCATCCAGAGGTTGATCCCCAGTACATCATAAAACACATATAATGTTTCACACTAGTCTTAGACTCTGAGAGGTGGAAGGAGGGTTAGGAGTTCAAGACCATCCTTGTCTGAGTTTGAGCTCAGATAAGTGGGAAAAGAGAAGACAGATATAGGAGATCTTAATTACCAAGCAATATTAATTTTTCTTACAAATGTGACATCCTACAGATCAGAAATGAAAATATTTTAGCATACTTAATTTAATCCCTAAAGCTAAAAATTCTATAATGTATTCGTGTGAATACACATTTCTTTTTCTTCTATATTCCTCATCACAGACCCAAAGCTAGGAGGGTTTTTAAAGGATCACAATACCAACATTCTGAAGTATTGTATAATTACCTTGATCTGTATAGATGAATTATAACCCATAGGTCTTTCTCTGCATTTGTGACTTCATTCACATACTGATTTCCAGAAATTTCTTTCAATTCCCCAAATTTTTGTTTCTTTTTAAGAGCTTTCCATTCCTGTAACCGCTTTTCTCTAAGTAAAACAAAAACATTACAGAAGTGTTATATTTTTTGTGTATTTATTTATTCTCTCCCTCTATCTCCATGAGTGTGTGTGTGTGTGTGTCTGTGAGTTTGTGTTCCAGGTGTGTGCATGTGCCTAAGGAGGCCAAAAGGCCTCTAGTTCCTTTCAATTGGAGTTATAGGCAGTTGTGAATCATTTGATAGGGGTTCCAGGAACTGAACCCAGGTCCTCTGCATCATCAGTAAGCATTTGTAACAACTGAATCATCTCTCCTTCCTCAAAGTGCATTTTTTATGGCCAATCAATATCCAATAATGATTTAGAGTAACAAATGTGACGCCCATACATATCAACACTGTGAATGACTGACTAACCCTTAAGGAGCATATAAAGCCGTTCCTCTTTTTGTATGAGAAATGGCACTATTGTATGTATAGCAATTGTAAGAACTTTACTATTGACTTTGAATTTGTTTTTACTTAAGACTAAGTGTTGTGTAACAGTTTCCTAGAGATTGAAACATTCCACCCTGCAGAGAAACTCCTTAAGCGGGAAGGAAAAAAAAAAAAAAAAAAAAACCTCAGAAACAGCTTCAGGAAGTCCCTGAAATTGACCAGATTCATTAGGCCCCACCCTGCTAGAGTAAACAATAAACACTGCAAGGAAGATTCTCAGACAAGCAATGCCTCAGAGAAGACTCTCAGACCAGACCTGCTGCCTGGAAGAAGCAGAACCAAGTTGAGCTGCTTGAAAGAGGTCTAGATCAACTGATCAACAGGGAGAGGAGACTCTCTACCCTGCTGAGCTGCCTGCAGGCTGTGCAGTGTGCTCAGGGTTTCCAGTTTTGTGAGCTGAACCACGCTGGGGTGCGCCTTGGTGATGCAGCTGTCTTTGAGTCATTTCTGCTCCTGTAAGTAGCCCCAGTAAAACTCATTGGTTCACTGTTGTACTTTGTTCTGTTGTGGGTTCTCTATCTGGGGTGAGTAGTGTGTGTTCCATCTCTCCAGGAAAAGTTTTGTCACATAACAGTAGGTTATTTAGGTATTGGGCCAGTAAATTCTTTTCCTTTTCTTTCTTTCTTTTCATACAAAATTATTTATTTGTATTGTGTGCTTGAGTATTTAGCCTGCATATATGCCTGTGCACTGCATCCATGCCTGCGAAGGCCCGAAGGGTGTCTCAGATCACCCATAACTGGAATTACATATGTTTGTAAGCCATCATGTGGGTGCTAGGAGCTGAGCTTGAGTCCTCTGGAAAAACAGCCAGTGCTCTCAACCTCTGAGCCATCTCTCCAGCGCCCCGCCCCCCCCTTGCAAATTCTGTGTACCAAAAAAAAATACTTTATCAGTGAATATTTTGAGTGACAGTGGTGTTGTTGAGGGTTTGTGGTGTTGCCGGGCACTACTTTAAGTACATTAACTAATTTAGTCCTTGCAAAAACGTGATGCAGTCAGTATTATTATCTCCAGTTATATGCCTATAAAGTAGCAAGCTGCTCTGTAGCCCAAAGCTTTTATGGACTTCTAGAATTGTTTGTTATTAAAATACATTTATTACAGGTAGAGGCAGCAAAGGAAGGTGACTAAGAATCTGACCTCTACCATCGGGCTAAACAGGGTTTACATGTCAGTTCCAGCATTTAATAGTAGCATAAACTTGGGTGACTTACTTAACTTCTTTAGTTTCCATTTTCTCTATCCCTGCGTGACAAAAACCACTAATACCCTGTCACATGGGATCACTGGGTATTAAGTGACATAAGAAGAAGTCTTTACCAGCAACCTGACTGCAGTAGGAACCAACTTACAAATGCTAGGAGAGGGTGGAATTTCCAGGAATGGCCGATTTAGGGGGGAGATCAGTCCTGAATGCAGGAGGCACTGTTCCATGGGCTGGGCTCTGGGCTGCTGAGAGAGAGAGCGAGCTGAGCTTCTGAGTTCATCTCCACTTTCTTAAGTTCCTGCTGCCATGATGTCCCTACCAATGATGGACTGAGCCTTCAGCCAGTGAACCAAAATCAACCTTCCTTTCCTTAGGTTGCCTTTGTCAGGTACATTGTCACAGCAGTAAGAAATGTAATATGGTAATTTCTCAGCAATGTGTGTGGCACATGGAGAATTGATAAAGTTTTATTATTCATTCATCTATATAGAACGTTAAACCATTGTTAGTAACTCAAAATCTGCATAGTTTGATGACTAAGCCATGCTTGGATTTATTAAGTAACCTCAAGTTCCCTAATAGATAAGTTCTATATTTAGGTTTGCTAGGTTACTTCCTTCCTCTTGTTTCTCTGTATATAACTCCATCTTCTTATTTTTTTGTATTCGTTTAAAAATGGTTACATTTTAGCATATGTATATATGTATGTGTTTACCATGTGTGTGCATGTATGCACACATGTGTGCATGTGCATTCCTGTGCATGCCATTATACATGTATGGAGATCAAAGAATATTTTGCAGGAGTTGGTAGTCTCCTCCCAGCAGATGGGTTCTAGGGAACAAACCCAGGTCATGGGGATTGACAGCAAACACCTCTACCCACTGAGCCATTTCACTAGCCCTCATTTTCTGCATTCTTGGTGTTCTGGAATCTAGAACTTGGCTAATCCTTCTGGGAATACTCATTTCAGAACTAGCTGGTTCCAAGAGAAAGAACAAACACTTACCAGACAATACCTTCTTCAAATGCAAGCCAGCCAGCTCTGAAAGCACACCCTCAGTTGTTTTTTATTTTCTTTTATTTTTTCTGGGGGGGGGTGGGGGGGAACAACGTCTGGCTATGTAACTGAGACTGTTCTCAAACTCCTTGGCTCAGCTAATCCTCCCACTTTAGTAGCCTCTCAGGTATCTGGGACTGTGGGCATGCACCACCATGTCAACTGGTGACCAATTGGTGTCAATCACCGAGTTCTTTCTGTGCTTGCTGTTTTGTTTTTTCTTATAAAGCTCCTTGCCCTAGGCATCCTTGAACCCAGTACCAGATGACTAACAGAGCTCACCAGAGGCCACCTAAATGATTCCACTGGCCAATCATAATAAGGCTGCTTACTACTGCCCTGCAAGTCTGCTCCCACAGGAACCACAACAGAGTCTGTGTCAGGGATTTTTCCCTTGCGGCTTTTGATCCTGACCTGTTTGGGTGATTCCTTTGTTGCCCCATGTGCCATGGTGTAGCCCTTCTTGAGAACGGTAACTGTTCGGTGGCAATCACTTTCTGATCATACTTGTATTAAAGCAAACAAAACCTCCTCCTGCGCAAGCTTCAGAACACACTGGCCTCATTTTGCATGTTAGAAGTATGCCAGATGAAAAGTCACTTTGCGTAACAATGAAGCCAAACACAATGAAACCCAAAAGAGAATAATAATGCTGAGCTAAGGTCTGCCACTAGGTCCCTTCTTATTGGTACAACTATCAACTTCTCCTTCCCCCTCATTTCCCCTGGCTTTTTCACTAGAAAGGTTAACACATGGGCGTTAGTCCTGCTATCAGAAAGACGCTGTTCAGTGGCCTGCATTTTGCACTTAACAATCAAATCAATTGTGATTTGCTGCATAGACAGAAAGCCCTCCGGCTATTTTAAGCAGAATGGAACTTAACCTGGGAAATTAAGCACTTTGCAAACTTGCTGAGAAGAAGTAGGCCTTAGGCTGGCCAACCAGGAATGACTCCCAGAACAACACCGCAGAACTGGTCTGCCAAGGCTTTCTTTGCTGCAATCCAGAAACTGGGGAATCTAGATTCCAACTGTTGGCCCAAGTATCACATTACCCTGAGACTCAGAGGCATAATGACAACTGCTGGCACCAGGAACCAGGCTCCCTAGCAACGATCCTAGGATGAGAAACTGAAGCCAGAGCAATAGCTCCGGAGTTATAAGGCAAATTCCAGGTCCACTTAAATGGATGCTTTAGGCTTATTTATTTATGTATTTATTTATTTTTCTCCATTTAATATAGCTCTGAGCTCAGATGTCCTGTGCGTGTGTTAGCAGAACTGAAACACATTTATTATCCTTGCTGCAAACTCTGAGAAACGCTTTAGCTTAGCTTCTAGCTCCTGCGCTACTGTAGCATGCATCAAGAGGAAGGCGGCATGTCAAAGAAGACAGGTTAGTGTATTCGCCACAAAAATATACTGCAGACATGTTCACTGGCACATTTAGACACTTCTTCTCCCTTTTAGCTATAGGAACCTCAGGATTTAATTCACTTGCTATTTCATAGCTGGCTACCTACCCAGTGGCATTCTTGTCCCTAACTTTTTAAATAGGATATTTGTCACTTCTTTATCGTACCCTGAGGCTTTGTTAAAAACTAAGTATCATTATAGATTCCTCTTTTGCAGCTTGCAGGAAGACTATACTTCCAAGCCTCCTTGTGAGACTACATTGTAACCAAGGAGAGAGGAGTGAACAGGAGCTAATCATCTCTGGTACTCAATCCTCAGGTGTCCTGGGCAGTGCCCACACAGATCCCTGACTCACATGGAAGGTGGTGCAGGATTCTAAGGTGATGTAACTCCAGTGAAAAGTGTCCAGGCCATAGTCACTGCCTGGGAAAGAGCTGCCCAAGAGAGCTACAGGAGATGGATCAAAAAGTGAAGGAACCGCCCACCAAGCACACCTTTAATCTCAGCACTTGGGAGAAGGAGGCAAGTGGATCTCTGAATTCCAGGACAGCCAGGGCTACGTAGAGAAACCCTGTCTTGAAAAATAAAAACAAAACCATCACCACGATATAACCCAAAATACTTTAAAATTTTATTTGTATTTTATTTATGTGTATGGGTGTTCTGCCTACATGTATATCTAAGCACCATTCGTGTGCCTGCTGCCTATGGAAGACAGAAGAAGGGGTCAGATCCCTGAAACTGGAGATGGTTGTGAACCTCCATGTGCATGCTGGGAAACAAGGTGCTCTGGAAGATCATCCAGTGTTCTCTACCACGGAGCCACCTCTCCAGTCCCAATTTGCTCTTTGATCGACACAATACAGCTGTGTTAGCACATGGGTTCATCCTACTTGAAGTGTATCTGATCAGCACGAATTCTGTATCCATTTATGGTTCCCTCCTATGTGTGTCAAGATCTGGTATCTAACCATTTCCTTTCTGTTTATACGGTCTCTTTTTTTTTCCTGACTTGATTCTTTCTCTTATGATATTTTCAAAGTTTATCTGTTTGGTAGCTATTGTAGCTGCCAAGGCAACTGATAAGAGGAAGGGTTTCTTTGGGCCTGTGATTCCACAGGGTTGAGAGTGCATCCTGGTAAAGAGGTGCAGCAACCACCAGGCGTAGCAGCCTGAGCGGGAAGCTGAGAGCTCACATCCTCACCTGCAGGCACAGAGCAGAGACAGCCACCTGGAAGCAGGGCAGGACTATGAACTCTCAGAGGCCACCCACAGTGATGTAGTTCCCCAGCAAGACTGTGTGACTTCCCCAGACAGCATCACCAAATGGAGACCAGATGTTCAAATATCTGAGCCCATGAGGAAAAAAACAAATCCCATACATTTCATATCACAAGTGCTGCAGGTAACAACCCTCCGGGGAAATTAAAAAAAAATTTACTAAAATGAAAAACACACTGGAGGGTTTCACAGATTTAAGCAACCAAAAGAAAGAATCAGAAAACCAAAAGGTAACACTGTTGTTATTATTAACCCAGAAGCACTGATTTAAAAGGAGAATGAAGAGTGAACACAGCCCAAAGGGCCTGTGGACCTGTGTCCAGCAGGTCAACCTTATACTGTGGAAATCCCGGAAGCAGCAGACACATAGAGACACTCAAGGTTTCAGAACTATTGGCTGACAGCTTCTCAAATGTGATTAAAGACGCAAGTTCAAAGTCCAATATATCAAATACACTTCAAGAAGGATGAACCCAAAGATACCCATGTGCTAACACAGCTGAGCCACACTGTCAAAAGGCAGAATCGAGAAAGCAGCGAGAGAAAAGCAATTTATGGCATAAAGAAGATCGTCCGTAAGTCTGTCAGCCACGTTCTCATGTAAAGACCCCACAGTACCACAATGCCGTACCTATATATTTCAATAGCCTTGATGTCTTCTTCATCAAATTCATCTTCTGCTTCTTTCAGCTGCGCGAGGGTCATCTTCTCATACGGCTTAACTAAAGTGGAAATTTTAGGTGATCAAATTGTGCAAACATTATGTTTACTTTACAAGCAATATCTAGGAAACGAAACAAAACAAAGAAACAAACAACCCCAAACCACAACCCGAACTGTGTAGCTAGTGGAGATCAACCGTACCTTTCGCAAACCTGTAGCGACCAGCTAAAACATGGCTACACGGTACACAAACTGTAGTGTTAGCATTTTTTGATTCCCTCAAAGTTCACAGAACTGACAGGGCACTTTCGAGAGTAGATGGGACAATCAATTCGATCCCATAAATTTCGGTTTCCCCCAATTATATGGGCGGATCAATGAATAAGATACTATACAGAAAGAACAAAGAAAAGGTGATCTGGAAGTAGAGGGACATGGCAAAAAGATGTCACTGGGTTTCATAGCGTATCTCTGAACTTTTATTAATTGGTATGTGCCTTTCAACATACAAGTCAGCCATTTTGAGCGGCTGAGCAGCGTGTATACTAAATGATATCTGATTCCCTCTCCTGTGTTTCACGAGATATATTTTACTCCCTTCAGTGCGCGCCCCTTCACGCAGCCTCCCAGTCATAAGCGCACGTACCCATTGCCTCCTGTACCCATCGCCTCCTGCCCCTTCACGCAGCCTCCCAGACATAAGCGCACGTACCCATCGCCTCCTGCTGTAAGCGCAGCACCATCTCTTCAATTTCATCTTTTGGTTCTTCTTTTGGAGGAAGAATGCCAAAATTCCTTAAAACTTCATTCCATTCTGTATCTTCGTTTGGATCCTACCCCAAAAGAGAGTCTTTTAGCAGAGTCGTGCATTGTAAAATGGTCTGCTAAAGCTGACTGAGAGGCGGCAGCACATCGCCACACAAAGCTGTTCGTGGAGCTGGGATTTCAGGGACAAGCCTACTTCTCCCACCAAGAACGGGGCGGCGTGAGGGCAGGACACACCTGTTCTCAGCGTTACAGAGAAGTTTGTAAAAAGGTGAACTTAGAGGATGTCCCGATGGCTTACCTGCTGAAGGCACTCACTGACCTGTCACACCTGAGTGTGACCCGAGTAAGGAGCCAAATCCCATATAAAAGTAGAGAGAGTGAACCGGCCACACAGGGTCATCCTTTGACCTATCCACTCAAGCTATCATACACACGATGTCATACATGTCCCACCCACTTCATGCACACACATACAATAATAGCACATTTTAAAAATCCGTTTAGACCACCTATAAAACTGTTAAGAAAAGAAGCTTTTAAGTCACAGAAAACGTATTGATGACTGCAGCGGACAAACCCAATTCACACGATGTCCATAAGCGTGGTGTTTCTTCTTCCTGTGCTAGACTGCCAAGTGAACTAGTTTCTTTTTTGAGGCACACAGATTCAAGAATCCTCACAGTGAGCTACCGTATTGTGAGATGCCCTACAGAGAGAATCACATATTGAGAAAACGTGGCCTGGAATGCTGTTAATCCCACACTTAGGAGTCAGATCTCTGTGAGTTCCAAGCCAGCCTGGTCTACACAGCCAGGTATAAGCCAGCCTAGTCTACACAGTGAGTTCTAGGCCATCCAGGCCTACATAGTGAGGCCTTGTTTCAAGGAAGGGGAAAAAAAGAGGGTGTGGTTGGGTGCCGTACTGAAAGACTGCGATCCACTCAGGACAGGAGTTCAAGTTCAGCCTTGGTACTTAGTGAGATCCACGCCAGCACACACAACAAGACCCAGTCTCAAAAAACACAACTATACTAAATGACAAAAAAGTAAAAATGAGAAAACAAAACAAAACAAAGAAAGAAGGCATGGCTGTGGACAAACTAGAAATGAAGTTCTAAAAGCAAAATAATTCAAATATAGCTAAATCCTGCCAGCAACTGCATGTTCTTCTCTGTTGTGCAGCTCATCAATCCACACGCCAAGGGACATAGATTTTAGTCTGTGGTTTCCCCGGGATGCATCAAGGGATTCAGTTCACTTGTCTCACGTGTGCTCGCTGGGAGCGTTGAAGCTGTGGAATAATATCTTTTAATAACTCTAGAAAATTTCTCTCCAAATATTACTCAACTTCTTTCTAAAATTTTCCTATTCCTATTTTACTAACATTGAAAAAAAACCACCCTCATCCACGGATATTTTTAATTTTCACAAGTTCTACTTGGCTTTTTACGAGTACTGGTCTTTTACTGAAAAAAATGTTTTATTTCATTGTCAAAAGCAATATGTTTTTCTGACATGCTAAAAATCATTTCTTAATAAGTAGCAGCTTAAAATTTCAGCTAGCGGGCTTAGGGAGACAGCTCCGTGGTTAAGAGCACTTGCTGCCCGTGCTGAGAACCTGGGTTAGGTTTTCAGCACCAAAATGCTGGTTCACAATCATCCTGAATTCCAGCTGTTGGTGGGTCCAATGTCCTCTTCTGCTCTCCAAGGGCACTGGCACGCACATGGTGCAGATACATACATGCTGGTGTCCTAGTCAGGCTTCTGTTGCTGTGATAAGCATGACGATCACAAGGAATTGAAAAGGAAAGGGTTTGTTTCAGCTTACAGCTTGCAGTCCTATGTGAGCTGGCAAATTAGTGAGCCCCCAGTGTGTACACTTCTTTTTCTTCTTGGCTTTTGGAAATAGGTACATTTAGAGTGTCTTTCAGATACTAAAACGGTTGAGAATGGCATACATCAAGGTCCTACCAGCTTTTCTCAATTTCATATCTCAATTTTTATTGAAGAAAACATTGGCCCTGAACAATGGCTTTAGCCCTAATATGCATATCTCTGTCTCACTAGGGACGGATATTCTGAACTAACCTCTGATGGGCAACAGCGCCACATTTTCAATGAGTTGGGGGTTGAGGCCTGTGACAGAAGAATAGCAAGCCAGCATCTTGGTGGCACTCAGGTTTCAGAGGAGCACACCTGGCTAGAACTTGTGGGCCTGAGCAGCGTGTGCAAAAGTGATTTTAGTTACTTAGGCTTCAAGATCGATCTATCTCTCTATCTATCTATCTATCTATCTATCTATCTATCATTATCATGTGTGTGCGCCTGTGTGAATTCATGTGCACTACATGCATGCCACGCCCACAGAAGATTCACATGTGGTTGTGAGCATCCTGATATGGGTGCTGGGAACCAGGTTCTGTGGAAGAGCTGGAAGTGCTCTTTACCACTGGGACATCTCTTCAGCCCCTTACTTTTTTATTTTTTAATTGGAAATAATACTTATTTCCATTCAATATATTTTGATCTTTGTTTCCTCTCCCTCAAATCCTCCCAGATTCTCTCAGCCCATCCAACTCCATGCCTTTAGAAAACAAACAGGCAAAACCAAAACAATAATAATAATAATAATAATAATAAACAAAGACAAAGCATGATAAACACAAACAGAGAGACACACACATAAAACAAAACCCGTAAAACACAAAATCAGGAACCATAATGTATGAGCAAAAGAACAGTAAGGTTTTTATAAAAAAGCCCAAACAAAGCAATATGAAACAAAGTCATCTGCAGAAATTCCACTGAGTATGTTTTTGGCTTGCCTTCTACTACTGGGCACGGGGCCTGCCCTTAAGTGTGTCTTACATACCCTCTGATACCCCAAAGGTTTTAGAAAACTACTTTGTCCTTTGCAAGTAGTTGTCAATTGGAGGTAGCTTCTTGGTTAGGGATGAGAGTCCCTCTCCACTTCCTCTCCTCAGCACCAGGGCCCCTTCTGGCCTCCACCTGCGCAGGCTACCACACGCTCTGTGAGTTCACATGTACATCAGTCCTGTTGTGTCTGGAAGATACCGTTTCCTTGGTATCTTCCATCCCCACCCCTTATCTTCCTGTCTCCACTTCCTAGAGCTCGGAAGGGAGCGCTTTAGCGAAGACATCCCATTCAGGACTGTTCCAAGGTCTCTCAGTCTGCACACCGTCTAGTTGTGGGTCTCTTTCTTGACTCCCTTTTACTTGCAGGAGGAAGCTTTTCTAGTGATGACCGAGTAAGACACTGACCTATGAGTGTAGCAGAAAGGTGCTAGTAGAGGTCATTCCATCCATGTTCCTTTAGCAGGGCAATAGGATTTGGTTTTCTCCTAAGCCCATGGCCTAGCTAGTCTTGGGTTTTGGCAGCCTTTTTCTTTTTAAATATATAAAGTCTCACTCTGTCACCTAAGCTGGCTTTATGAGCCAGCATGCCCAAATATCAAGTGGAAAAACAAATGATATGTGAACGGCCATTTTAGGCATTTATAAACACACAGTAGAGTGTAATGAAGTACAACCACTGGCTGTAACCCACCCCACCATCTACTCGGGGTTTCCATCTCCCGGGAGAACAACCAGGGTCACTCAGGCACACAATCAAATCTTCATGCGGATATATATTTCTTAGCTCTTATGTCATCTTTAACACTTCTATGGGCTGGGCAGAGATACATAGGAATATGTATCACTCCAGTTTTATTCCAGGTTATTAACAAACTCATCACTCCCCTTGAGCTGCTTTTGTATCTTTCTCTCTTAATGACGGCCAGCATGTGTTTCCACAGGCAAGCTGTACAGCTAGGCAACAGGAGTGTCCCCATCCACAGTAGGCGGCGTGTTGTCACTTTTTCTGTCTTCTTTATTTCCCGCACTTTATACTTTTGTTCATATCAGTCTTCAGCCTTGTTAGTTTGTTCCTTTGTACCCTATTCTTGCTGGTGTTAACATCAATGGAAGAGTTGTGTTTGTTCTTTTTTTTTTTTTATTGTTAGCGTGTAGAAACATTTTTATAGAAATTTTATGGTCCTTCTTCGATTCCTTCCTGTAGACGTTTTGGGATTACAATGAGCACTATTGTTCCATAGCTGGCTTCTGTCCACCCTAATCCTGGAAATCTCTGTAAGTCATTGTCCTCACCGGCCCACAACTGTGCCGCCCTGTTCTTTGGATGCTCTGTACCTTTGGCTGGGTTCTGCATACTGGCTTTGAAAATTGATTGGTGGGAACTTCTAAAGACTGGACATAAAATGTTATTATAAGTCCATGGGAAAGCTGCCCTGGGATAACACTGCCTGAAGGGCAGGTTTGATCCCTGACCACCAATTGTCAGGGCAATCTGCCCTGGGTTCCCCACACAGAGGTCGCGCACTTCAACCCCCTGCTTGTCTCCTATCCTTGGGCACATCTCAGACTTCAGTTCTCACTTACTCTGCCACTTGTACCCAAGACCAAACTGCAAATGTGTAAATCTTTCATGCTAAAACTGTCTTCAAAGATTGCAAAACAGGGGTGGAGGGTGGGGAGAGACACACATTCTGGGATATAATGCAGTAAGCCAGAAATTTGTTAAGATGACTATTGTAATGAGGAAATCTCAGACAGGTCCCTGAAACCCAGGCTTGCTTACTATCTTCTGCGGAAACAAAGAGAGGTTCTGGGGAGTTGATCTCTAGGGTGAGGCTAGAAAGCTGGGAGAAGTTTGTTCATACCCAAGTCGGTACTCTCTGCAGGCCTCATCCCATTATGAATTACAGTCAGCTTTCTGCTACACACACACAAAGACTAATATATCACAAGTAGAGATTTCTTTAAGGATGTCAGTCTCCCCTTTCAAAGAATGATTTCTCTGTTTCCAGAAATTCTCTTGTTGTGCCAGCTCAAAATAATTTTCATGCTGGAGAGATTTGGGCTGACAGTATCTGGTCTCATAGTATCTGGTCTCATAGGGTCGTATCAGACCTCTCTATTCTGAAGTCCTAGGCACCTTAAGATTCTAGTTTGCCGTTTCCCCCTTGATTCTGATGTAAGTTTTTCTTCCTATCATGTCACATCTGACACTTTTAGGGGCTCCCTTTAATTCTCTTAGATGACCTTCTAGAAGCTTCTGCTATAGTTCCCACTCCACACATTTTTATTTTTATTCAGTGGGATATATTGACCTAGCCAACTGTTACCAACAATTCTAGTATCTTTTATCTTGAAATTTTAGTCTTATTCTCTCTCTCTCTCTCTCTCTCTCTCTCTCTCTCTCTCTCTCTCTCTTTCAGTGTGTGTGTGTGAGTGTGAGAGTGTGGGAGTTAGGGGATGGATTGCATGTGCCATGACACACATGTGGAGGTCATAGGGCATTATCTTTACATGGATCTCAGGGATCTGATTCAGGCCAGGGAGCAGGCACCTTCACCCACTGAGCCCAACAGTCACTTTTTAAGAACACTTTCCATATGTCACAATCACCTGGCACTTTCTTTCCTTTAGAACTGCTGAACGTCTTAAGAGAGATGACTGAAAGGATTTAGAATTGTAGCCAATTCCTACCACGTCACTCCAACCAATCCAGTCTTGACTGTTCCATCTGAGACTGTGTGGTTGACATAACAGAGCAGTCCTTATGCACTGAATTGCGTTAGACTTGGGTTTTTCTCGATGAAGAACTCTTCTTGGGAGTCGTCAGAGGATATCCTTATAGATGTGTTCGAACTTCGCGACTGCTTCTATTGAACTGATCTAGACTTCATTCCAGAGTGACTCAATACAACAGCGTTCGAGAGTGCCCTACCCTTGGCTTTTAGGGTTATTTATGAAATGTTATCTAGCAGAGAGAGGGGCCACAATCCATTTTCACAAATGGTGACAATATTTCTGCCACACTGTGTTGTCTTTACTGTTTCTCCCAAGCACATTCTTACAGAACAGGCCCCGTGTTTAAAGCATAAGGAATGCCTGCTGAATAAATCAAGGAACAATAATAAAAATGGCAGCGAGAGGTCAGTGAACTGTTGCTTCCTGCTGGCTCCACTTCAGCAGAATTTCCGAAAAGCAGATGTAAAGCAGGACAGACTGCAGGGCCAGGCTAATTGTACAATTGTACTTGCTAACAGCTGCCCCAACGTGAATGGATCTGATTACATGTGAATCACGCTTAAAATAGCTTAATACATTATATGATCTACCCAGCTACCCAGAGTTTCTATGTAAACCACTTCGCTAGGGAGCAGGGAATAGAAAGCTATTTCTTATGTCAGAAAGTGAGGATTTTCCTGTGAGAGGAAAAGGAAAGGAGAGGGGAGAGGATGGGATGGAGGAACCGAGGGAAGAGATTCGTATTTTTCTAAATTAAAACTTTATTATAAAGAACTCGAGGGGCTGGAGAGGTGGCTCATGGGTTACGAGCGCTCTTAAAAGAGAACTGGAGTTCAATTCCCAGCACCAATTTGCTCATTTACACCCATCTGTAACTTCAGTTCCAGGGGATCCAACGTCCTCTTCAGAACTCCGTGGACACCATGTGACATACAGACATTCATGCAAGCAAAATGCCCACACAAATAAAAGAAATAAATAAAAAAACTTCAAGATTAAAGAATCCATAAATAAAAAACATCACCCTGTAAAATTACCCAGACCAAAGTCTTGAAATGTATAGCTGTAATTTAACTTTTTATTTAAAAAAAATTGTGTGCCCCCACGTGTGTGTGTGTGTGTGTGTGTGTGTGTGTGTGTGTGTGTGTGTATCAGAAGATAACCTGGAGGAGTCAGGTTTGTAGGTGCCATGGATCAGACTCAGGTTATCAGGCTTGGCAGCAAGCACCATAACCCACTGAGACATGTCACAGCAATGGACACCACCCATCCTGTACCTTCTTGTAAAAGAACATAAATGAACATAGTGGAATCCCCTTGGGCCAATTGTATTTCTTTCTTAATTCAGAAATAGCACAGCATTTGGATTTCCAGGACTCAGGGGTAAAAAGCAATATTGAACAACTGTCTCTTTAAGCTTCACATGAGACTCAGGGATATCAGAAAAAACAAAAAACAAAAAACAAACAAACAAACAAAAAAACCCGGCATTCTCTCAAAACTAGACAGAAACTCACAAAATAGCACCTACCAAGAACAAATGTTAGAACCTACCCCCGCGGACCGTCCACAACACTCTGGAACTAGCTGGCTTATCCAGCTCAGGGCTCCAAGGTCACCCTACGACCTGCCCCTCACCTGCATGATGTTCTCTTGTGCCCCTCACGAGGGGTCAAGGCCTCAATCTTCCTCCAGGCTGGCAGAGGGAACCAGCTAGCTCTGGCTAGGTGGTCTCTAACGCTTCAGGGACAGGTCAAGCGCGAACAGGACCTCTGCGCATGTGCAACGGTACCCCAGTTGCCAGGCAACGCAGAAGCTTACTTAGTTCCAGGGTCTGTGGACCCTTGTGCATCAGTCAGGTCCTGGGATATCTATCTTTAGCAGTGTGTCTTCCCTGCTAGTCACATGGTGCTTTATTCCATCCTCATCTACTACTGCCAAGTCCAAGACTATTCGGCAAGGTTGAATCCAGTATTCATAGAGAAGAAATAGATTTCTTGGGTGGCAAG
The DNA here is from genome assembly GCA_030674055.1 of Rhabdomys pumilio. Lineage (NCBI taxonomy): Eukaryota > Metazoa > Chordata > Mammalia > Rodentia > Muridae > Rhabdomys > Rhabdomys pumilio. The sequence goes on from JANHMN010000007.1 coordinate 15,095,695, forward strand.
CACTACAGAGGAGTTCTTAACCTGGACCCATCGTCTGTTTGGAGATGGATTTATTATTTATTTGTTTACTTATTTGCTTAGTTTTGGTTTTTCAAGACAGAACTTCGTTGTGTAGCCCTGACTGCCCTGGAATGTACTTTGTGACCAGGCTGACCTTGAACTCACAGAAATCTACTTGCCTCTGCCTCCCAAGTGCTGAGATTAAAGGCATGGGCCACTACTGCTTGGCTAAAGATAGAATTTTAAGGGGCACCTAAGCACTAACCTCAAGTGACAGGTGTGTGTGTGTGTGTGTGTGTGTATACTCCCCCCCCCCCCCACCATCCCCCTTGGAGCTTGGTCTACCTCAGGTGACTGAGGAAGGAGCATATAAGCAGAGGCCAGCCTGGGCTACAAATTGAGAACCTGTTTCAAAGAAACAAAATCAAAACAAGAATCACTAAAAGAAAGAGCTCCACCCTCTTTAGGAGCTCTGGCTTAGACAGAAGGTATAGACAGTTGGGTTCCTCAATGTTTAAGGAAAGGATTTTACCAGGAAGTACTTACTAGGAACATGGGGAAATTACCATGTAAGCTGTTAAGCACCTGGTCCCAGAGATATTCTGGAGAGGATTTTAAAACAAGAGGAAAAAAATGTACTTAGTAACACAATTTTAAACTTGTGTTCAGCAACTGAGCAATTCACCAGCAGTGATCAGTTAGTATTTAATCCTGATCCTACACTCCAAGCATCCTATAGTGTTTGTGAGTGACACTGCTCAGTGAAGGCACTGCAGGCTTTTTAACTATAATCTCAGTATTTCTGCTTTTCTCCCTGCCCTGATTTTATGTGGAGATTCTTAAAATATGCTAGCAATTCATGTCTTTCTGGATTTCTTTTCTAGTTTTCTTTTTTTTTTTTTAAAGATTTATTTATTTCCTATATGTGAGTACACCGTAGTCACCTTCAGACACACCAGAAAAGGGCATTGGATCCCATTACAGATCGTTTGGAGCCACCATGTGGTTGCTGGGAATTGAACTCAGGACCTCTGGAAGAGCAGTCAGTGCTCTTCACTGCTGAGCCATCTCTCCATCCCATCTTTCTGGATTTTTAAAGAGACTCTGCTGCCTAATAATATCTAATTTTTCTTATTTTGACAAAAGGAGGTAATGGGGGACAAAATATTACAAGTTCTTTTCTCATATGCAGAATTTGTATTGATATACCTATCACATATATGATATAAAAGCAGAAGACAGATTATTTGGCTGAAAAAGGGGGAGCCAAAAAGGGTTAGCAGGGACAATAGGGGGTACATATGAACAAGGACAATTATAAATGTGTATGAAATACCACAAGATAGGATGTATATTAACTGAAAAAAGTAATTTTAAATTCCAGGTTAATAGAATTACCGCGTACAGACAGCCAATGCTGTCCCATGCATTTGTGACTGTGGAATAGGGGACCCTTGCCATTCTGAGGCCCATTCTGGCGAGACAATTCATTTTTAAAGCAAGATTGTGATTTTTTTTCTTCTCTCAGATTCTTTTCAACTTATGTCCTTCCCAGAGCTTAGTAGGAAGAGTAATTCAAGGACTTTTTCATGAAATGTGTTGTTTAAGTTCCAAGTATGAGCAGGACTGAGATGGCCGAGTGGTTAAGGCGTTGGACTTAAGATCCAATGGGCAGATGCCTGCGTGGGTTTGAACCCCACTCCCAGTATCAGCACCTGGAGAGCTTGAAAGGTGGCTATAGAGCTTTGCCAGGCGGTGGTGGCACACGCCTTTAATACTAGCACTTAGGAGGCAGAGGCAGATGGATTTCTGAGTTCCAGGCCAGCCTGGTCTACCGAGTGAGTTCCAGGACAGCCAGGGCTACACAGAGAAACCTTGTCTCGAAAAACAAAAACAAAAACAACAACAAAAAAAACCCAAAATTCCAAGTATGGTTCCCATCAGCTCCTAGTAAGGCTATTTTCTTCCTGGTAATGAACAAGGTTGCTTTTTACTGATTGCAAGGTGAAACAATTACACTACTAACTACTATTAATTGCCAGGCAGTCTCCTGATATATTTGTAGCAATCTGAAGTCAATTTTGTAATATGTAAATCATAACTTGCTTACTAGACCATTGAATAAGTCATGAGTCATGTAGTTTTGTTGGTATTCTAAGATAGCTGGTACTCTATTTGGTTGTTTCATTTGTGTTTTTAGAGCCTTGCTATTGTATCTCAGGCTAGCCTTAAACCTATCTTTATCTTGGCTCAGCACCCCAATGCTGCAATTACAGACGTGTTCCATCATGACAATGTACATTCTGGTACTTAGAAGAGCTGATGGTTTTATCATTGACATAATCCAAATTAGATAAACTAAATTAGATTAGATAAAATAGTTCACCAACTCTCTATGAGTGATGTTAGTAAATGCTTAAAAAAATATGTGTTCCAGTGCTCTCCTGAGGTGCCAGCATCAATGTTCTCCTGAGGTGCCAGCATCAATGTTCTCCTGAGGTGCCAGCATCAATGCTCTCCTGAGGTGCTGGCATCAATGCTATGCAGACGTGTGGGCTCCTACAGAACATCTTCAGGCACAGCTTTGCTGCACACAATTGATCATTATAACAATACATTTCAAGATGCTGTTTTATTTTCAACAAATTAAACGTTCATAATCCCAACCATCGCAGAGAAGGTTACAATACAGGGGTTTGCAACAGAGTAAATTTAGGAGGGAACATTTTTGAGAACAAAATGTGAGTACATTTTATATCCCATAGCAGAGTTTTCAATGAAAGGTCATTTGACATCCTGTAAAAAAGAAAAAAAAAACAAATTAGATTCACATATATGTGTCACTATGAATATGTACATATGTTCTGTACATGTAGAATGAAGCTGGACATTTATTCTACACCTCTGTACACCTCAATACGTTATAAAAGTGGTTTACTAAAGCTCACCAATACCAGTAAGCATTACAAGTGTTTGAAGATTTTCCTACTTCTACCTTAGATCATGGCCCAGTTCATCTGTAAGCTCGTGGAGAAGGCCCCAGCATGGGGGACTACTAGTGTGGCTGTGTACCAAGGTTAAGCTGGATTCTCCAACCACTGCTGAGCTTACAACTATTCAGATGTGAAAAACAAAGTCCCAAGTGCTGAAGTCTGTAGTTTCAAAGAGCTCACTATACTGAGTGGCTGGGTGGCACTGGGTGTGGACATGCTTTTCTATCTCATTAGCAGATGTCACATTCTTGGCTATAGTGTTTGAGGACTGATCTGGTAGATTGGATTTTGTTTGCATTCTCATCTGGATGTTTGTGGGCCACGGTGTGATGAGGCTGATATCTGAATACAGTAAGAGCTATCAAAAAGTTTTCCCTGTTTATTTACTTGTGTATCTGCCATCACAGCATCCAGATGCTATACTTATTTTCTTAATAATATGTTGTCAGGATAAACAAAGGCCTTAGGTAATCAGATGACAAAGTCAAGGCGGAAAACTCTTCTACTAGCAAGATAAATAAAATCCTGCTCAAAATAGACTGAATAGACCCTAACCTAAAGAATAGATCATAAAGATATATTTTCTCAATTTCAGGGAGAAGTTCAGACCAAATAGATCAAATTCCATTTCACTCTGTGAATGTCTGCAAAGTGCTTGGTGATTTTTCACTTCTCAAGTTGTTTTAATGTCTGTCTTTTCATTTCTGTCTTTGTTTATTTATACTTTTCTCCCCTTTATAGAATAATCTGGATCTTTTTGCTTTAAGAAATTTCTGCTTTACCCTTTTTAAATTTTAAAGATGTATGTGTATGTGGTGTGTGAGTGTGTGTGTGTGTGTGTGTGTGTGTGTGTGTGTGTGTGTGTGTGGTGTGGGTACCTGTGGAGGTCTGAGACTGTTGGATTCTCAGGAGCTAGTCTTAATCACAGGCAATTGTGAGCTGCTAGTGTAGGTGAAAGAATGGAATTCAGAGCATCTGCATGAACAGCAAGCACCCTTGACCTCTGAACTATCTCTCTAACAGCACAGAGTGAAATCGTGGTACTGTGCTCTGTAAGTGAAGATGAAATTGCCATCTCCAAAATCACTTTGGATGACTACTTTTATGTCACAGACCAAGGAATACTAGGATCAAAGCAAGTCTAGCCCTAAAATACCAGTGCTCCCCGTTTCCTAAAGCCTGCACTGCCTCTGCAATTGTGGTATTTACATCGAATGTTAGTACACACGTGCAATTGAACACTAGGAATATATTTGAGTGTGGTTTGGTGTATGGCCAACGGAAACCTCCAAGGTGATTTCAGTTGTGAGACACATGCTGCTTCATATTTATTTACTGGTGTTTTTATTTTTGAACACGTACCATTTTAAATGAAACTTGCTGACCTCTTCCCATTGCGTGGCTGCAAAATAATAAATTAGAAAGAAATCGTTGTAACTACTGATGTGAGGTAAATGTCATAGAAAGAACCCTAAAGATACAAAGAAGAGGATTTTTGATGTACATTCAGGTCACCTGACAGGCCTTGGGCAGAACAGAAGTGGGCTCGTTGGACGCCATAGCTGCAGTTTCTGATTTACTACGGCTGAGGGGGAGCCTGATCGTCTGTGTTTCTACCAAGTTCTGAGGCTCTGCTAAAGCTGTTAGGACCAAGATGAGTTAGAAACTACTCAGTTTTGCTTATAGGGAACCAACATTTGCTAACAACTGTTCTCAAGTTTCACTTTAGGATGACCCAAAGCTACCTTTCTGAAATCATAGCATCTCTGTTTTATATATTCCTGCTGTCAATCTAGTTCCAAAATCCAGTTCAGTCCATTCTACAATTTGCTAATGTAAATCCTACCACAGGAACACCACCTTGACTATAAAGCTGAAAATGTTCAGCTAAATGTTTCATTAAATATGTCTTGTCTAATCTTGGATACACATAATGTCATCTCCGTATTACTTCCATTCTTCAGCTAAAACATTTGCCTCAAATCTCACCTAAAGAAGACTTAAAAGGATGTGGTTGGTTTTATACAAATACCACAGCATTTAATATGAGCAACTGCAGATTTAGGTTTTTGGAAACAATTCCCCATGTACCAAGGGATGGCTGATCTTAGCTTCTATTTCTCCAGCTGCTAAATCACGGTGTAGAGTACTAGTGTATAGAAGCTGAACTCTATCTTTATTTTTTTCAGTATTTTATTTTACCTTAAATTATAGATATATCTGTGTGTTGGTGAATGCATATGAATGCAGTTGCCCCACCCCCACCCCCCAAGAGGCCAGAAGAGAGCTCCAGATGCCCTGGGGATGGACTTACAGACTGTGAGCTGCCCGAAGCAGGTGTTGGGAATCGAACTCTGTAAGAGTAGTATGTGCTCTTAATCCCTGTCTTATTAATACTCTCATCCGTTGGTATCTTGCCTAGCTCCTAGCAGAGCTAGTAATTACTAAATTCAGTAAATACTTGCTGAATTCATTTACTAAATGTGTAACTTTCCTGGCTACGTGTTAGGAAAGTAAATATTACAAAAAAAAAAAAAACCCATAGCTCTTAAGAAATAGATTTCATACACGAATGCAGAATGACAAACACAATCACAAGGCTATCTCCCTCAATACCTTTTATTATCATTGTATTTTTAATTTTAAGAACTTGTCAGCGTAGTCATAACTGTTGCAACCTATTCAATCAAAACCTTAATAATCGACTCCTTGGTCTTATGAAATAGCTCTAAAAATTTGTTTCCCATGTACAAAATATCGCAAAATTAAACTGTGAAGTAGATGCATGTCATTAGAGTAGCCACACACAGGAGTAGTAAAAGGGAGATTAGAGGTGCTGTGGTTAAATGGCAGGGTAGTGGCGGAAGTAAAACTATATTTAAACACTTGATGTCAACGCTTCATTAAAGCTTGAGTCAATTCAGGGAGCATACAGTGAACATGCTTTGTCAACTTCCATATTTATCGATCATAAAATAATATATATACATACCCTGAATAAAAAGTATCCCCTACTTTGAGCAGCAAGAGGGCCATTGTATTCTTCCTGGAAGAAATAAGGATGACATAACATATGAAGCAACACCAGAAGAAAGGCAAGTCCTTCTTAAGAATGCAGTGAGTGAGACTCAATAGTACTTTTAGCTACTCCCAAAGACTTGAGTGTTCGTGTCAGGAGTGAATCATTATGTTTACATCTAAATCATTTCAACAACTGCCAATTACAATAGAAAGACGGCTGTGATGGCCAACATTGACTCATTTTAAAATAGAGTTTTATAGTGGGATATCTTAACTCTGAAAGTTTTGTTGTTGTTATTGTTGGGCTTCCCATTTTTCTCTTGCATTCTTTTCTCCTAGCATTTCTTAGGGTTTAATCTTCCTTTAGTCTGTTCTGTGCCTACAACGGGCCTCAAGTTTTCAGATAGTATCTGCAAATACAAGAGTCTCTCTCAAAACAGAAAACAGAGACTAGGTGATAATTAGTCATAAGAATAAATATGACTCAGTCTTTCCTTGTCTAAATAGTGAGACTGAAATAACATGGTCAAAAGAATTATCACTGGCTAATACAGACATGGTAGAAATAAAGTAAAACTTTATTAAGTATGAATTTATTTCTAGAAAACTAATTTGATGTAGACTGACTTTCTTCGTCCTGGGAATTCTAACATTTCTGGGGTGAGTGGTGCTAGAAACTGAACTTAGCCCCCACACATGTCAGGCCAATGCCCTGCCACTGAGCTACAACCCCAGCTTTGGAAATTCTATAAATTTAAAGTGCTACTAAATCCCCTCTTAGATTTCTCTTTAAAGTTATCAGTTGTTGTATTCAATTGAAGCTAAAATATGAAGACTTTGGGGAGGGGTGATGACCATAAAAATAAACTGTGAGATGTTTTCTCATCTAACTGTATGCTTTTTAAAAAAACATGCTTTAAGAAGAGTAAAAAAAAAAAAATACAGTATCAAAGTTAAGGAAACACCAGACCTGAATTCCTGAATTCGACTTTTATGTAATGGTAACAATATAATAATGAAGTAACAATCATTAAACCATAAAGAGAGTGTCACAATGAAGAAGAGTGTGTGTGTGTGTGTGTGTGTGTGTGTGTGTGTGTGTGTGGTTTCCCTAGACTAAGGGTCAGTAACTGTCACCTCTCATCTTAGGCAGCTAGTGGAACTTTCTTTAACTACTGTGACGTTCCCTTCTCTTGAGGTAGTGGAACCCGTGAAAGCCCAGCCAAGTTCCCATTAAATCAAAGATGGCAACGCTAGACCAAAAATGTGATGTCTCCCTTTAAAATGTTACCCAGGACTTTTAACACTGAAAGCATCAGGATTATGTTTAAGTGACATTGCAAATGCAGTTTTTAGTTAAGAATGTTTTAGCTTAATTACATTGACTTTAAATACTGGTACTAGGTTTAAGTCCTGTTTTTGTTAGCCAGGGGAAAAAAATGAAATGTTGACATTTGTTTGATGATATGTATATATATTTACAATCATTTTTTATCAACGTTTTAACACTTGGACAACAAGGTTATGCCACCCTAGCTATTTGTCAACAGGATAGAGGGGTGATGAATTGTCCTTGATTGAATTTCCAATCCCTACCTAAAGACCAAACACCCAGCAGTTAGTTCCCTTTTCTTAAACCAAGACCACGTTTTGTCAGTAAGAAGGTCTCAGTTAGAAGGCACAGAAGCCCAGTTTTCCTCAGTGTGAAGGGCTTGAGCTGGACCGGGTCAGAACATGGAGAGGAAGAAAGCCTGCCCAATGCGCTTAAGCAGGTTAACCAAGGTATATGATAATTTGGATCTGAAACATCTCCGTCTCCCAAAGACCAAGAGGTTGGCAGCACATGGTGCTGTTGGGAGGTAGCGGAATCTTTCTGAGGTGGTAGGAGAAGGAAATTAGGCTTGAAGAACGTGTACAGTACCTCACTTTGTCTCCTCCCTCGTCTTCTTTGTCATGGGGTGCGATACTTTATTCAGCTGAACACTCTCTCTGATTCTCTGCCCTACCGCAGATATAAATTAACCCAGTGTGTCAAGTTGACCAACAACGTACTGTCACCGTGACGGAAAGCTAACGCTGAGTATGGATGTGAGAGGCTGGCCCTAAAGAGGGGTAATCTTACAAAGGACCACAGCTGCGGATAGCGGGTTAGCGAAAGGGGCTGCCGCAGGGTGAGTGGCAACGCCAGCATGCAGTTGGTATTACATACGCTCACTTTGAATCTCTTCATTCTTCTCTCATGCAGTTGAGGGACGAGCTGCAGCAACGGATGCAGAACAGACGACTGAGAGGACATGAACACACACGATGAGCACGGGGGCTCCTCAGCATTGGGCACTAAGATGGCTGTCTGTCTGTCTGTCTGTCTGTGTCTACCCACTATTCTCACCCCAAATTAAAGGACAAGAAAAGGAAATGAAAGATATTGTCTAAGACAGCCCATTGCAAGCCCTTTAAAGAACAGTAGTGAATAAATCAAGGGGTGGGGCAGATCTCCAGTCTTTCACTAAGCAGTTGCCGGTTATTTGGAGAAGCACTTTGCTGAAGGCCTCGGATCTGTTACAACTGCAACAGGTGTAGCCCCAGGTCATCTCTCTAGGAGGCAAAAAAGCCATCTGTCAACGTCTACACTTACTCAAAATAATCCAGTCAAGACCAAGGCAACTCGAAAGTATCAGTTTTCCCTTACAAACATTGTTATCTGGAGGCTTCTAGCACATATGCCTGGAAATCTCCTTCATAAATTAAATATTTAAAATGGAACAGAGCAAGACAACAGGAGACACAAAGATGACAACGTGCTTTGGTAGTGGAAAAAGGTGACTAAGACTCACTTCCTAAAAATGAGATGTCATGTGGGAGAAGATGAACGCACACCTGAGACACAGCGGTCTGACAGAGCTGCACTCTCTTAAGGTCTAGGTTGAGTTGAGCCTCCTTGACAATATTAAATCCATTTAGCAGACGGGTGACTTTCAGCCCTAGATAATGGTTGTCTGTTCATGAACGCAACTTGTGTTTGGTATGGAGCTAATCTCGCTTGAAACTTTCCTCTGTTCACATGTAAGATTATCCCACGAGGCACGCACTTACAGTGGAGTTTAAACTTACATCTCCTTTCCACACACACGTTTAAAACACACTGTCCTTTCATTCTCTAAACTGCTTGTAGTAGTGAATTCCAAGCTTAAAAGGTATATTATGGTCAAATAGTTTCTATGTTTATTAATTTTTCCCAGTGTAGAAGATCAAACCTGGGGCTTTGCTTATGCTGGGTGAGGGCTCTGTTTTTACACCACAGCCCTAGCCAGTTTGTATGTTTTAAATCCATGCGAAAAAATGAAAAGGACGTGCATGATTTGTATTCACTTATAAGTGGATATTAACCATAAAACAGAGGCTAACACTCCACAGACCCAGAGAAGCTAAACAAGGAGGAAGGTCCAAGCAAGGATAGAGGGGGAACAAGATGGTTATAGGAGGAAAACAGAGGGAAGGCTCTGGGTGGGAGAGGGGATGGGAAGGGGAAGAGGGGAGGGTTCAGGATCTCATGCGAGGAGGTACAGGGGGGATGGCCAGATGGCCGTGAGAATGAATGGAAATCTGTAACTGATGGGGGTGGGGAGGTAGAGGGCATCTCCAAGATGAGACAGAGACCTGGGATAAGGGAGGTCCCAAAGAATTAATGGAGGCGGTTGTAGCTGAGGTCATAGAAGTGGGGATATGGAATCTGAAGAGGTCACCTGTAGCCACGCAGGAACCTCAGTGAAATGAGGGGCTACACACCCACAAAATTTTCCACTCAAAATTTATCCTGTCTACAAGAAATGCAGGAACAGGAGATAGAGCAGAGACTGAGGGAATGGCCAACCAATAACTGGCCCAACCTATCCTACGGCTAAGCACCAATCCCCGACACTATTAAAGATACTCTGTTATGCTTGCAGACAGGAGTCTAGCAAGCCTGTCCTCTGACCCAGCAGCTGACTCAGAGACCCACAGCCAAACAGTGGATGGAGCTTGGGGACTCTTATGAAAGAGTTGTGGGAAGGACTGAGGGCTCTGAAAGGGATAGGAATTCCACAGGAAGACCAACAGAGTCAACTAAGCTGGACCCTTGGGGCTCTCAAAGACTGAACCATCAATCAAAGAACACACAAGGGCTAGACCTAGGAACTCCCCACATATATAGCTACTGTGCAGTTTGGTCTTCATGTGAGTCTTGAACAGCTGGAACAGGGCAGGGGGAGGGAGGCTATCCCAAAAACTATTGCTGTCTGTGGGAGACTATGTGTATGTGTGTGTGTGTGTGTGTGTGTGTGTGTGTGTGTGTGTGCGCGCGCTCATGTGCATGCGTTTTGGTAGTGGAAAAAGGTGATGAAGACTCACTTTGTGAAAATTGAGATGTCACATGGGAGAAAATGAACGCACACCCGAGACACAGCGGCCTGACAGAGCTGCACTCTCTGAACATACGTATATGTTCTTCTAGCTGGCTGCCCTCAGTGGGAGAGGATGTGCCTAGCCCCACAGAGACTTGATGTACCAGGGAGGAGGGATACCCAAGGGGAGGCATGCCTCACTCTCTCTTAGAGAAGAGGAGGGAGTTGGGGGAGGAATTGTGGGAGGGAATGATGGAGGACAGCAATCTATATGTAAAGTGAATAAAGTGAAAAGAAAAGAAAAAACCAAAACCAACAAACCAAAAACTACCACTGAAAGAGGCCACATGAGCTTGACGTGGGTTAAAGCTGGGCCATTCATTTCTCATTACTCTGATAGAAACTCTCACAACGAGCATCTACCTCACGGTAATGAACAAAAATAGAAGGTGATATTTCCAGTCAGCACTGATACTTGTCTTTTGAAATAATTGCTTTAAAAAAATGCCTTTGGGTGAAACTAATTTTCTTTTGAATTAATATCTCCGTAAATAATTTGCTTTACTTATTCATTTGTTCTTAGATATCTTTTGCCATTTAACACAAATTGAAGAATGATGGATTTTTTTATATGCTTTTTTACTTATTTATTGTCATATTTCAAGCATTTGGAGTTGTGTTTGACACGTACTAGATGATAACTAATTGTGAGCAAGTGAATATAAGGCACATGTAGTTACTGACATGTAAAGCAAGTGTATAATAAATATTAATTTTCATTTATTCACATATAAACTTATTTCCCTCCCCGTGGTACTGAAGAATGAAATACTGGGCTATATCATCAGACTCAGACATAATCTGTAGAGTAAAAAATATGAGTTTTGGTCTTATTGTATGCTAGATAAATCTTTTTTTAAAATGAGTTTTCTCTTAAGACACATACTTGTGAGTACTTACCACAGCATTTGAATTTCCCAACTTCTGTGTCTTTGAATAATGAAATAAAAACTGTTAAGATAGAAAGAGTGAGTTACCCATAAAAGATTTATGGCTTTCTTTATTCTATTCAGTGTATATGTATTTAGGAAAATCACCTTACCCTCTTAGTATTATCTTTCTCACTTTGTTCCTAGTGAAGAGATATATATCATTAAACATTATAAAACTTCATGTTACATACTTTGAAATTCACAATACATTATGAGTTATGTAAAAATGTAAACTATGACATGTTATATTTCAAACATAGGACTAAAATTGCTTTAGCATCTTTGCTCAAAAACAAATGGAAGATTGATTAAATATTATTTGTAAGTCAGTGGACAGAGATCTTCTCTACAGAATTATTTATAAGAAAATAATTGGAAGGCTCGTCACTGTTTAACAGTGGTGGGACAGGAAACTGCAATACAGTCCCACAGTAGAGTATCCAGAGTACACAACCACAGCAAAATATTTTTAATTGCCATCACTGAATAAGGCCAGGAGTTATTTTTTCTGCCATAAGTTTCCTTTTATGTTTTTGTCTCTTAAATGTCTGTGGCTTTTAGGAGTCATATCTTTTTTTTTTTTTTTTTTGGTCTCATTTGCTCTTAGCATCAAAGAAAGATGATGGATAGATTTTACTGTTATTTGTTTTATTTTAACTAGGGAAAACTATATAGTGGGAGAATATCATCACTAGAAAGAATAATTTGCCTTCAAACTATCAAACTATCCTTAGGTTACTCTTTGTGGAAGGTTCGGAGGCTGGAGTGTACCGGCAATCACAGGATACGTTTGAGATGCTGATGAAATACATCATTTGGAACTTAAGGCTTTCACCTTTAATAAGGTTGGTTAATAAAATCTGTTCACCCAAGACACAGGCTAGAACCTGAAGCCTAACAGTGTGTGATTTCTCACACTTCTGCCCAGTCTTCACCTAGGACAAAACATTCTCCCAGAAGAGTCAAATAATTTCAATCAGAAATCAGGACACAGATGCAAACAAGAACTTTCAAACTGACACACTGTGTTTGGCCAGTTTGTCCTTCCTTCCTTGTTTGTTTGTTTGTCTGTTTGTTTTTCCCAGTGCCGGGGTGAAAGCTCAGGTCTCATACATACCAGTCAAGTGTTCTCCCCAGCTAGGGTTTTCTATTCTTAATGTCCCATGCTACAACAAACATCCTGACCTAAGTACAGACCATGAAAATGTAGCAACTTTGTTTCATTCTTGTCCCCAATTATACATGTGTGTGAGAAAAATAAAAACAATATGATCATAAATTTCCTCTATCAGACCACATTTTATGCTTGAAGGAGGTGTGATTTCCCAGTTAGTTGAGTATGAGCTCTACCAATACTATCCTAACAGAGAAGCTCAAGTATCTGCTTCTTATTCCCAGTCAGCGTGTCGTGTAGCTCCTGTTCCCAGGCTTCCTAAATTGGGCACATACTCTTCAAGGAGGAGGAATTTCAGGTTATTTGGTTGGTTGGTGGATTGCCTACAGGACTTCAGCCTTACCTGAGGCTTCTGGAAAACCTCCATCACTTCACGGCAAAGCTTCCTCAGCACAACAGATGCCTAAGGCAGATAAGAAAACACATGGGCTATGCTTCAGTTTGCACTTTATCTGCATAGAGGATGAAATTTCAGATGTTGGAAGCACAAGGATCGCTAATCAGCCCTGCCATGAAGGACCACCTTCCTGTGGTCCACTGAAACCCTGCAGGAGTCTCTTGATTTCTCTCATCACAATCTAAAACATCCATGGGCCAGGGTGATGGTTGGGCAGGTGACAAAGTTGGCTGAGATAGCAAGAGAAGTTGAGATTAAATCCCTAGCACCTACATAAAAGTCTTGCACAGTTAAGTGCGTATGTCACTCCAGCATTGGGCACAGAAACAGATCCTAGGAGTTTGCTGGCCAGTCAGTCAGTCTAGACACAATGGCAGACTTTGGGTTCTGTAAGATTCTCGTCTCACAAAACAAGGTGGGGAACAATGGAGGAAGATACCTGGTGTCTTCCTCTGGGGTCTGTTTGGGTGTACGTGGGTATGCATTCCCATGTCACAGACGAGACACACACACACACACACACACACACACACACACACACACACACACA
>JANHMN010000007.1:15109213-15130052 GCA_030674055.1 Rhabdomys pumilio
ACACACACACACACACACACACACACACACACACACACACACACACAGAGAGAGAGAGAGAGAGAGAGAGAGAGAGAGAGAGAGAGAGAGAAACGAGCACACATATAGCAAACAAATCTTTCTTTGCAGCTGCTATGCAGCAGTTGAGGTTTTCACTGTGGTCCACTTACATAGTTCTCAACGCTCACTGAGACACCATGGAACTTGATGACTAAGATAGCCTGGGCAGTGCCAGCTAGGGATTAGTCTCCCGGCTTGTAGAGAAATGCATGTGCATGCCAAAGCTGTGAGCTTCACTGAACATTACTCATTAATGGCTAATTTGAAAATCCTGCAATTGCTCTCAAACAATGGGGACGGAGGGGCAAGAAGCCGTGCGTGGTGCCAGTCTGAGTACCACCCTTCCCAGGCTGCTGACTGCACACCCCAGGATCAGGTTTGTCAAAGCATCAGAGGGCAGAATTAGGGCAGGAATCCTGCGGTTGGCAGTCAGCTGGGCGTGGTAGGGAGTGGCCCAAATGGACAAGCAGGGGCAAACCCTGCTTCGCACAGGACCTAGCGTAGTCGGCCTGTGAGCCACTGAGTCCTTAATATGTTCATTTCTGAAGTAACGAAAAGCTGGGGCAGTGAGGGGCGGTGTAAATAGTGCTGATGTCTGACTGAGAGGCTGAACAGCCTGAAATCAGCAGTGTGGATCCCATTTCTACTGCTTCTACGCTAGTTACTTAATCTCTCGAAACTTTAGTTTCTTTAGCCAGAAATCAGGGGTGATATCACTGCAGGAAGTTCCTGAAAGGATTAAGGGCAGGACAAGCCCTTTGGTTTAATTTACCACTGCAGGGACTCTCAGTTTAGAAGCTGTGGGAAAAGATCACTCTGCACTGTCACTAATCTCTCCCAGTGCACCTACCTCAGATAGCTGTGGTAAGGAGCACAGCTGGGGTTACTGTGCAGTGCCCCTCACATCCTTCCTCCACAGAGGTCTGCTTTTGTCTCCTTCCTCCCATCTGTTTGCCTTCCAGGCAACTTGTTGGGATATATATTGATAGTACAAAATGGACCATGTACACATGACGTTTCAACGCATTATAAAATACTTTCCTGTACACAGTTACCATTCTGTTCTTAAAACACAAGGGCATGGCACATAGGACAGGGCTTCCTGCTCTTTTGTATAAAGGAAGTGAGGTCCTTCAAGATGGTGACTTCTCCAGTACTTTAAGAGGTTGTTGTTGACGGAGTGTGGCCTGGGAGCCAGGCCTTCTACCTATGAATATGCTTTAGAGGGCCCTTCAATGTCCACTGATGTATAGTTGAGAGTTGACTATGTCTCAGTTGTTTTATGGTCCTGGGAGTGTCTCGTATGTACATGCTGCGTTAGTGCTCTACCACTGAGGCCAAGCCCACAACTATGAGGAGCTGAATGAATTATGGAGTCTGGTAAGTCCTTCCTTACTTGTTTCCTTCAGGTTAGATCTATGAAAATTGGGTAATAAAACCCTCTAAGGTTGTTTTTTTTCTTCTTCAAATAGCCCATATAGAAATGCAGCAAAGTCCAAAGCAACAACAACAACAAAAAGTTATTTGGCTATGTTCCATGTCAAAGATGTATCTCAATTGAAGAAGACCATACGTATATATGTGGGTTGTGTCTCCTTAGGAAATCTAGGCTGGATGAGGTTTGGCAATAGCATTGACCTTTGGCTAGAAACATTTCAAAATAAATGCATTTTCTTAGCCTTCTTTGTAAGAAGCCATTATTCTCCATAATTCTTTGAAGACTTTTATATGTGGGATAGGTAATATTTTATCTTGTATTAATGGACCTTAAAGATTTTTATTTTTTATTTGACAAAAGTATCTTGAAGCACTAATTTGATAATTGCCCAGTTAATAAAATAACAGTTTATAAACAGTTAAGGATATTTAAATCTCATGATATATTGAAATATATATTTAAATGTGAAAGACAGAAATAGTATATATGCCAGGCTCTCTTTTAAAAGGTACACAGAAATGAGGTCCAATTGGAGTTGATTCAAAGAGCTAGAGAGCTGGCTCACTGTTTAAAGGGTTTGTTGCTTAAATGTAGGGACCAGAGCTTGGATCCCAGAACTCACATAAATGCTAGGTGAGTGTGTCAGCCCCATTCTAACCTTACAAGGTGGAGACAAGAGATCCCTAGGGCAAGCTGGCTAGCAAGACTGGCCATATAGGCAAGGTCTGTGTTCTATTGAGAGATCTGACCCAGCAAATAAGGTAGGGGAGTGAGGGAAGATGATTCCTGACATTAATGTTGAGCCTTCACATGCATAGGCACACATGTTTAGTATGTACCTTTCCTGCCCCAGACATATGCATGCACATATATATGCAGGTACCACACACACACACACACACACACACTCACTCACTCACACACACCATAAGTAGAACAAGAATGTTTAAAGTGAGTTTATATTGAGAGAGTTTAGATGAGTTTTTCCAAAAGCTAATCCAGTGGGTACTGTGGATACGAAAATTGTTCTGAAGCTGTTCCTGAATTTTAAGTTCAATACAAAGGCTTACATGCTAATATCCCTATGTCATACACCTGAAGATGCTTCTTGTGGTCTGAATATGTCTCCCAGATGCTCATGTGTTTGAACACTTGGTTCTGAGCTTGCGGCACTTTTAGGGAAGTCTGTGGAGCCTTTAGGCAGTGGAGTTTTTATTGGAGGAAGAGGGTTCCCTGTAGGTGGGTCATGAGGCTTTGTAGCCTGGATTCATTTCCTGTCATTATCTGCTTTCAGTGTGCTGGTGCAATGTGACCAGCCAGCCTCCTGTTCCTGTATCATACATCCCCTGCCACGATGGACTGCATCCCCCGGATGGTGAGCCAAAAGTAAACCTTTCCACACTCAACTTGGGATGTTTTTATGACAGCAGTGAGAAAGTAAAGTAACTGAAGCAGAAATTGGGGTTTAAATATGAATTTGAAATAGTGTTCAGAAGATCTTGCTTCCCTCCCCTCTCCTGAAGCCCAAGCAAATGCCTTTAACTTCTGGCAGGGGAACCTCTACAGCTAGGAAGACATTACACATGGCAGCTCCTCTGCTCCCACCACTCTGATCCCATTGGGAAGATCACATGACTAGTCCCTTGGCCTAGTCCAGAGGGTGTGTTTGAGGCACATTAGTTTCTCTCCAGGTTCCTGGCAGAGCTTACTAAGAAAGTAAAGTCAGTAAGGCGAACTCTGGGTCCCTGCACTCAGAGCTGCAGGTGGAAGCATCAGTGAATGGTCTGAGGATGCCAAGGTTAGGAGCAATGCTAGCACTCAGCCCTCCTCCCTTCCATGGGAAGAGAAGTGAACTGCCTCCTGGCTATTCTGGAAGCCGGAAACAGGGAACACACAGTCCAGCCTTTTGTCTTATCTGCCAGCATGATATCATGCTATGATATCTGAGAATCAGCTATCCTCATGTGGTGCCTGCTTCAGCTCTGTGAAGTCACTGCCTGAGCCTGTCCAAAAAGCTTGGTTCTGGTTCAAAAGCACATGGTTATTGGGTATTGTAGTTTTAAACAAAATGTGATCTTAAAATTAGCATTTAAATAGTCCACAGTTCCAAAAATAAATTTATTTTACTTGAAGATGAAAAGCTAG
Organism: Rhabdomys pumilio; assembly: GCA_030674055.1. NCBI lineage: Eukaryota > Metazoa > Chordata > Mammalia > Rodentia > Muridae > Rhabdomys > Rhabdomys pumilio. The sequence continues at coordinate 15,112,857 of JANHMN010000007.1, forward strand.
CCTTTTAGAACACAAGCCTATAGCACTGACATTACCTGGAGATAATGCAGTAGCATCTAAGACGTGACAAGTCTTAGTGAGTTCAGGAAAAGTTCAAAGGGACAAATGGAGCATTTCATGCACCAATAAATGCCTACATTGTCATGAAACACCCCCAGATTAAATTACCTGAGGCTGGGAATCAAGAGACAGAAAGGACGCACAAGCTTCATGAATCTGTAGAAAAACAAAGACATCAGTTACACCCTAGAAATAGAAAAGAGCTAAAACCAGAAAAATAGACTACACAGAGCCATTACATATAGTGAGACTGTCATAAACAAACAATGAAATACAAGCAAAGGTTTATAGGAATCATAAAACGCTATGCTGAAAGTTAAGTCCCAGGCTGTGTGTCTGCAGTGTTGTGCTATATGCTTCTTTGGTGGCCTTTCAAAATGAGACCAGAAAAAATATATATAGTGATGCTTGTGTGTCCAGAGTAGTTTTGGCCAAATCCACTTTATGGCATAGCATCACAGAGCCCTGTCCAGTGTCAGAATTTTTTATTGGTCTAATTAATTGAAGTTGTATTCTCATGGCATACTGAGCCGAGGCATACTGAGCTGAGGCATACTGAGACGAGGAGTTATGTGAGTCGGTTGTAACTTCTTAAGCTTCTTGTTGTTTCTGAGTTGAGAACATCCTGAAACATACAATTCTTTAGCTTAGAGAACACCAAGGGCATGAGCTAGTGCAGAAAAACATGACCTTATGTCTGTCCCCTTCAGCTCGTGGGACCCACCATCTCTGCATATCACCAGTATTTGAGGAATGTTTAGAAATTCCACTCATCCTGTGTGCCGCGTACCTGCTCCCCCCCACACACACCTCCATTCCTTCCACCCTCCCACACACACACACACACACGTGAGGGGGGATGAAGGAGAGGGAGAGAAACTTTTGAGTCAAAAGTTACATTGTATTTAACTTGACCTGAATCAATGTTAAATAAAAGTTCTTGAATTGAATTGGATTTTTGGGAAATAAAACAATGTAACAAGAGAAATTAACGGTTACATTGTAACAGTAGGAGGGTACGACAACAAGGCAATGCTCTCTGAAGCCATGAACACTGACTGGTACAGAACACTATCATCTCCAAGTCGTCACTTTGGTAGGCTGGGAGGAAATGGCTTCTGCCATGGAACAGAGAGACCTGAAGCCATTGCACACCCAAGGGCACTGTTGGGTCATACTGGTACTATAACCGTATGCCACCACACTTGGCTAGCATGTTAACTTCTTTAAACATCTTTTCCTATAAAAGAAGGTCAATGTTTTCATAGTAACTCCCCTTTCTACAAACCAAGTTGCCACATATGTGAGGTGGTCTGTGTCTAAGAACAGGGAGCTCTGCTAACTGATCAATGCCATAAGCTGCTTCAGTAAAAACAACAGAGAGTTCACTAACCCAATTAAAGCTTCTGGTCTTTGTTCTCATTCATTGGAAAGGGGACAGTATCCCCATTCACTCCCTCACTGGTTTCTGCAAACATTTGCCAGCTTTCCTCAGCTGATGGCTCCAATGGTTTCTAGGGCCACTTATGGCCTTTGAGACCTCTGCATGGTCCGTTGATGAATTTGTTTGAAATGAACAGGTCTCTGCACATGGATGGGAAAGCACATGCTCTCAGTGTCTGGACCACTCTCTAACATAAAAACCTCCATCAGGAAAAAAGAAATGCTGTCTTTTGAGTTCTTAGCAGGTTGCCTACTGTTCACTTGTTGTCAGGGTTTTATTTGCGAGGAGCAATAGCCCAGTCTATTACATACTACATAGCCCAGGCTAGCTTTGAAATTGCCTTCTGAATACCAGCACAATAATGTATGCTACCACACTTGGCCAGCAGGTTAATATTTTTAAATATTGTTTCCTATAAAAGAAGACAATGTTTTTAAAACCCTTTCCTAGCATTATGATCTAAAATATTTTTCAAAGCTATTCACAGAAAGATCATTTCAAGCAAAAATAATATCTGTATTGTACATTAGTATGAGTTACTCCAATTATTCACCTTGCCTATTTTTCCCATGCTCGTTGATGATCTACTAAAGCAGAGACCCTTCTAATAGACGTCATGAATATCTGTACTGTTAGAGAATCTGGTACTTACCATCTGTTTGGTTTTTCTCCCCCCTTATATACTTTTTAGAGGGTAGCCTAGACACAAAGAATATTCTCAGCTTGGAGCACACCATAACCTTTAGCCTTGTTTGTAATATTTTCACTTATTATTCTCACACCACCTCTCACAGACAACTCTTCTAATATATTTGATGTGCACCTTTTATTTGTGTGTGTTCTTGTAAAATCAGTTTTGTCTACATGCATGGGACTTCCGTACGACTTCTTCATTTTTCACTTATTATGCTGCTTAGAGATCTATCCATGGTGCTAAGTGTGTAACTAACATGTAGCTTCTACCTATCCTAGAAGCTGCGTAGTCTTCTAGCCTGTATATGGTATTCCCAGAGATGGACAGACAGCTGCATCCTATGTAATCCTTTCTACTACACAGAGGGTCACAGCCAGTCTCCTCACACAATGTTTAGTTCTCTGCCTGTGAAAAACTCTCTGGGGCTCTCTTCCCAGGAGAGAGGATGCTGGAAGTTTGAAGTTCTGCTAGAGCTGTTTTTCCCTGATCCTCACTCACTAAGGTACATCCCTCCTACTCCTCCGTGATTTACCTTTTATATTTGGGTCTTTAATTCCCCTTATATTGTATTTGTATACAGTGTGGGTTTCATGTTTCTCAATTCAGTGAGTCGGTTTCAGGCTGTTCTTTTCCTTCTTTGCCTCACAGTGTTGTTTATGTGTGTGTCCATTCTGCCTCTGATCTGGCTGCCCCCAGAAACAGACTTTTAGATGATGTAGCTGGGGCTGTAACTCCGGAGTAGAGCACGTGTCTAACATGCCTAATGTTAGTGGGGTTCAACCCTCAGGGGTGCAATAAATAAATAAGCAAATGGAAAAGGAAGAAAGGAAAACTAAAAAGGCTACAGTGCAAGGGTGTTTGTTTTAGGTGTGAACCTTGAAACATCAGCAAAGGCGTGGAGAAGGGAAACCAGGATGAGAAGGAATATGGTAAGGGAATGTCACCATGACTGGCTGGGGCTTCATCTGTCTGGGGGTGCTGGGAGACAGTGTAGAATAGGTTGCCATCAGACATGCTGAGGGAGTAATTTCCCATCATTTTCCTTCCTCCAACATTTGGGTGTTGCTCTCCATGGTGGTGGTGGTGATTCTGGGATGCCAATGCCTGCAGGGCAGGCAGAGCAAGTAGAGCCTAGACAGAGGGTTGCAATAAGAAGCTACCTGGGCTGGTGACTATCAAAGGTAAGACTCTCCAAACTCTAAGTTTTATTCCATCACTTCATGCCTTTATTTTTGTGTCATTACCTGAATTTTCAAACTATAAACTACTACAGTTTTATGGTAGTCTTTGTAAGCAGGAACAGATAGTTCTCCCCTTTAAGCTCCTTGTATTTAAGATGTCTTCTGGATTTGGAGGACATCTTAATAAATTTAGAGATTTAGTTTTTTATGACAGTGTTAGGTTAAACTCATAAAAAAAAAAGTAAAAAAAGTAAGCGGAATTATTCTAAGTAAAGCCATGCTGATGTCATGGGCTTTGCCGTGATTAATTTGAGGAAGATTTGGCACTTTTATCATATCAAATGAATTCTTCTGAGTCCTGTGTGCAAAGTGCTTGCCACACAAGGGCTGAGGACAGGAACTGGATCTCCGACCCTCACATAAAAAGCCACCATGTTTGAAATCAGCATTGGGGCAACAGAAGCAGGAGGTGCCACGGGGCTCACCAATCAGCCAGTCAAGTCTTGTTTGTGAACCCCAGATCCCAATGAGAGACTCTCTCTCCCTCTCTCTCTCTCTTTCTCTCTCCCTCTCTCCCTCTCCCTCCCTCCCTCTCTCTCTCTGTCTCTCTCTCTCTCTCTCTCTCTCTCTCTCTCACACACACACACACACACACACACACACACACACACACCAGATGTTCCTAAAAACAACACCCCCTCACACCCACAATTGTTCCGTTGAAGAAAAGATGTCTCTCCATCTAGTCTCGTGGTTATCTTTTACTAACACTTCCTTTTCCTTCATTAACGTATTGCGTGTTTTTACTATTTATTACGTTCTACAGTCATTGTGGATGATACACAACGGTCTCTCGGTATCTGTAGGGTTAGTCCTAACACCCCTGAGAATACTAAAATCTATAGGTGAGCATGTTCCTTCTACAAGGCAGTGTAAACTTATACTTGAGTATAATCCGCATCCTCTTGTATCTTTTAGGCCATCTCTAAACTATTTGTAATACTCAGTGCAATGTGAGCATTCTATAAATCGTCATTACACTATACTGCTTGGGAAATAACAACTTTATAGGAAACAGTCTTTATAGACTTAGGAAAGATACAGTTTTTCACTGCTAAATATTTTCAAGCCATAGTTGGTTGAATCCACAGATGTCCAGCTAACTCATGGATTCAGGAAGCCAATTGTGTTTTAAACTATATTGTTATGTTACTCCCTTCTAGTGAGAAGAAATGTTACTGATTCTTATATATTGGTACTATGCACAAAAATCTTGTGAACTCTTGTGTCACTTCTACCATTTTAACAGCAAGAGACTTAACTCAGTTCTTCACCACCATGGAGAACAGGAGGAAAAGGTTACTGCTGATCTCAAATGAAATTGGTTAAATTTTTGATTACGTTTGAAATAACAAAACTTTTAGGAAGACAGGGAAAGAAGAGAAGGTACTTAGCTAGGTAAAGGGCAGATGTGTGAGCTTTAAAGTAGCTTTCCTTTGTAGAGAAACGTACAACACATTGCCTGTGTAAGACAGGACATGGGCTTTGGGTGATGACACAAGAAAGGAGATTTTACTTCAGGGCATTTTAAAAAGTAACAATTTCATATGTGTGTATGTGTGTGTGTGTGTGTCTGTCTGTCTGTCTGTCTTTCTCTCTCTCATATATATATATATGTGTATATATATGTATGTATATATATATACATATATATTATGCATTACACACATATAATACATATACAAATATATATAATATAATAATATATAATATATATTACACACATATATAATACATATATATACATATACAAATATATACACACATATATACATATACAAATATATATATACATATATATATATAGAGAGAGAGAGAGAGAGAGAGAAAAAGAGAAAGAGAGAGAGAGAGAGAGAGAGAGAGAGAGAGAGAAAGTATTGGTATATCGATCAAAGCTACTGCATCCCCTCCCGTCCCCTACCTCCCAACACTTTTCCCTCCCAAACTCGTGTGCTCTTCCAGTGCTGCCGGCATGCGCACAGATGAAGGTCCATCTTCTGGAGCACAGGTAGCCTTGCACACAGCTTAGACTTTTGAGCTTTTATAATGAAGCATAATGTTTTCTGCAGTCTCAGCTATAGCCTGCAAATTCGGATTTACAATGTTTTTGTCATTAAATTCTAATTTCCTGTTTGTTCTAGGGCTATTGGTCATAAATGGTACTTATCTCCCAAACAAATGGGATGTTTACGTCATGAATTTGTTATTTTCTTACTGTATTGCAGTGTAATTGGGAAAATCTACTAGATGTTTTCTCATTTATGAAACCTTGCTTTCTAACCTATCGTGTTCTGGTTCTTTAAAGCCTGCTTTCCCCCCTGAGATTCTACCACTTGTTACACAGGTAGTCTTTGAGGACTGGTAGTCATTGGTATGGATCAATAATGATGGCTACACCTTCTTGTCCATCTTTTATATGTATGTAAATGGTTAATTGTCCGTTTTGATAGCTTGCATTTCTGAATTTTATTTTATTAGCTATGAAGACTACCACCCCAGTTTTCTCTCTGTTTATATTTGCTTTGTGTATCATTTCCAACCTCCCGTACATCAGCCACTACCCATGTTGTGTGTGATTCTTTATGTATGTGTGAATGATGGAAGGGGTACACTAGAGATTCAACTAGGGCCTCACATGTGCTGGGCAAGCAAGCATTCGTCCACAAGGTGCACCTTCAGTTCTTAGATGTGAGTCTTAATAGATAGTTATTCATGGATTGCAAACAGCTAGAACACGAATGCAAATGAGAATCCATGTCTTTAAGTGGTAGATTTTAGCATGTTTACATTTATTATAATTACCCCCTTTTAAAGCTTGTTTCTGCTTTCTAACTTTTACCATTTACTGTTTTATTTCTTTTTGTCTTTCCTTCACCCTTTTAGTGTTTTCTGAGATAGGATCTTGGAATATTCATGTATGTATGAATGTATATATCTATATATCAGGTTGACCTTAAACTCATTGTGTACCTCAGTTTAGCCTCAAACTTACAAGAATCCTCCTGCCTCTGCTTCCTAAGTGCTAGAATTATAGGTGTGTTTTACCTTTTATTTTAATAAGACACTCATAACTACTACGATACCACACTGTTGATAAAATCAGTTCCCCCCTAAAGTTCACTTACAGTGTCTCACTTTCTTGTAATAATTTTAAGGAGATGGACGTTTCTCTACTGTTTGCAAGAATAACTCACCTCATTCCACAGCTGTAGCTCTTTTTCTGGCTGTGATCTTTGAGGTGACATTGGCACACCTAAAAACAAAGTTTTGAATATGCATTAATGTTATTATGTCGTGTTTCTTTTTCAAATTAATTATTTCTATGTAATTTCATTTCAGATTCTGGTTGTCATTTGGGTTTTTTTTTTTCCATAAACTACTACCAAGCTAATTCAACTAGCTATGTCAACATCTGACCTTTTATAAAAAGCCATGTTTATCAAAAACATCCCAATAACATAGTGGAGGCAGTATTCTCAAGAACGAATTACCTTTATCTTAACATAAAAACTTATCTGAATGCTCATAGTAGCTTTATTCAATTTGCCTGAAAGAGGAAACAATCCAACGATACATGCAAAGCCGTGAGAAGCAAATACACCATGTTCTTAATCCTCATACTGGACTTCCCAGGGGGACATTGTTATTGTTTGTCAATATTATTTCTAACTCAGGAGAAGAAAATGGAAGCAAGTTACTTTGTATAAGGCTCCTAAATAAATAGGTAGCAAGAAGCATGTGATTAGTTTTGTTTTGTTTTAGAGACAGGGTCACTATGTCTCCCAAGCTGCCCACAAATCACAATCCTCCTGCCTCAGTTTCTTGAGTGCAGGAATTACAGGTGTGTACCTTTGTGCCTGGCTTCAATGAATATTGCCAAATATGTCTGACTGACTATAAATTCTGATGAGTTCTAGTTTCCCTAAGTCTTCTACTTTGTACTCAATATTGGCTCAAGCTCCAGCAGGCTTTTCCTATTATTTAACTTAAGTTATAATAATAATTACAATTAACTACATTTTCTGTATTATTGACCTAATTCTGGTGTGTGTGTGTCTGTGTGTGTGTGTGTGTGTGTTTGTGAGTGCATGTGTGCACACATCACATGTGTGCATGCATGTGTACCCTAGGATCAAACCAAGGGCCATACACATATAAGACCTTTTACTAACAATGACAGTTCTTTCTGTGGCGGTGAGTTTTACACACAACTTAGAAGCATCATATAAAGAGCTGGCTAAGTTCAGAACCTGGTGGGACCCCCTGTGAAGGCACCTCCTTTTATGGAACGCTCTTTTATGGAAGAGTCCTCCACACTCTTCAGTGATAAATTGCCCACCATACCACAACCACTCAAGGCAGGCCACAGTTGCCCGATGAGTCACATTCTGAGCTCTTTCTGCTTGTAGGAAAGGATTAATCTGTGATTTCAAAGCTTCATCTCAAGTACCTGGAGATCTTACTGATTCTAAGATTCTGACTGACAGGCATTTCTGTGACTTATTTATCTTCACTTCCTGTTTAAATATTTGCCTGCATGTGTACATGTACATGCCCTATGCACATGTCTTACGCCTGAGGGGCCATCAGATTCCGTGGAATTGGAGTCACAGGCAGTTTCAAGATCCCATGTGGTTGCTTGAGCACAGAACCCAGGTCCTTTGCATGAGCGGCACACGCCTTTAACCACTCAACTAATCTCTCCAAACTTGGCATTTCTGTTTAAAGAATTCAGTGTTATGTTCCCAGCCCTTCTCCACCCCAGGACAAAATGAAGCTTCCAACTCAGCTGTCTGGCATTAGGGCCAGCTTCAAGTCACCAAGTCCACTAGGAGTTTGACTCTTTCCAAACCCTGAGCATCCAGGAGCCACTTAGAAATCACCATTGTGCTTAACAGTTCTAACCACTAATATCAAAATAAAAAAATGGGGGTGGTGTTGCTTTTGTGGCCCTTCTGTAAAACTCAGAAGCACAGTCTTGGGATATGATGAACCTGCAAATCAAAATGGTTTGCTATAGTTGATAGAAATCCACTGTCATCGGACTGAGCCCTCACACAAGGGACATGGCATTTCTCTTCCTTTTTCTGACTGTTTATTAGAGTTGATACAATGTTCTGGTTAAGCCACTTAGTGTATTCTGGGTTGTGCTGGGTTAAGTTGTAAAGAAAGGAGATTTATTGAGTTCACAATTTTGGAAACTGCACATCTAAGCTCCAACCAGCTAGACAAATTGTGTAATGAGAGAGAAAGCCGAAGGGTAGGGAGGGGCCAGTCTCCTTAAACAACCCACTCTCCAAGGACCCAGAGTTCCAAGGGAACACCTTTAATCCCTTCTGAGGGCAGTGTCCCAATCTCCCAGCAATGTCCCACTAATCTTACTTCTCAAGGTTTCGTTATCTCGGTGTTAACACACTGAGAACCAAGATCCCGAAGCACACGCCTTGGAAGGCATTCTCAATCCGTGTCACCTGGCACGCGAGCCTTACACAGCACTTGAAGAAACCAATATTTGTACTACCATCCATGTTTTCCAAAACACCGCCACTCTTCTCTCCTGGATCACTAAAATGGCAGCTTCTGCTCATCTTTATCCAGGTATTTCCACTTAAGCACTATGTAAGAAAACACCTGATTATTGTAAAGGTGGCACCAGCGTTCCCAGGAACCCTTCCCTGAAGAGTTAGCATCTGAGAATCAGTTAGTACTAACTGAATGCTTCCAATCAGTCAATGGATGAAAGATCTAAGCAGGACAGACATGCTTTAAATCAGTCTTGGCTATGATCTCGTATTGCTGCAGGCATAATCAAGTGACTGGCAGACACCCAGAGTGTGTTCCTCTTTCTGAGAAATTTCCCTCTTCAAACATGTTCTCTGAGTGAAGTGTTTCCACCCAGCAAGTCTGGCTCCTCATGTACTCTGCTCCTGTTGGTTTTTGTTTTTCTTTTCTTTTTCTTTCTTTCTTTTCCTTTTTTTTTCCTAAGGATATTTTTACTGACACTTGTTTTCTTCTGGTTTTATGACATTTGTTTTTGTCATTTGTAGATATATCTAGTTACATCTATGTACTGATCACTCTGGTTAGATCACCTTCAACTTTTGCTTCCGTATGCCATGCATGCCTCTACCCCCATGTTTAGGCGCTTGGGGACTAAGGCAGATTACACTGGCTATTGGTCCTTGCCTCACCACCCATCACCTCGCTACATTTTTTTTTTTTTTAAAAAAAAGAATGAAACTTGTCTTTTCATGTCTGAAAGGGAATGAAGCCAGAAAACGTCAGTCAGGGAACTTCCTGAGAGTGAAGAAAGCCTTTTGCTTGAATAATATCAGGGTTACTTATGATGTGATGGGTCAGCCAGCAGATTCGCTCTTTTGGAAATAAAACTGAACCTGCTGACTGCCCAGTTCTCCAAGACGCTCGTTTCCTGTAGCTGCAGAAGCCGTCGCAAGCATGCTGCGTGCAACATGCATAGAAAACATAGCTTTTCCCCCAACAAAACAATTTTTAAAGCTACAGTTATCATGGCTTGGTTCCACAGCTCAGAGCACTGTGTGTTCTTCCAAAGAGCCTGGGTTTACTTTTCAGAACTCACGTGGTAGCTCACAACCAGCTGTAACTGTAGTCCCAGGGGATGCCACACACTTTTCTGACCTTCCTGAACACCGGACACACGTGAAATGCACAGACATACATGCAAACGAAACATCCGTATATATTAAATAAATAAATACAAATAAAGACCATGATTATCTGGCTACGGGCAGTTTATCTGGCTACGGGCAGTTTATCTGGCTACGGGCAGTTTATCTGGCTACGGGCAGTTTATCTGGCTACGGGCAGTTTATCTGCTACTGCCAGGCTGCTGATCTCTTTGCAAGTGTATTAAATAAACCTGAATTCTTTAAAAAGAAAAAAAAAAAACCTTGTAATTATTTCCTTCCTTAAGAAGGTAAATGAAATTATCACTCTAATATTTCTAATAAAACATTTAAAAGAGAAAGGGCTAATTTAGCTTGCAAGTCATGGCTACCATGTGGCTGCCACCTTGCTATTTGGTTTTTCTTTATTTCAGAGACAACTTGTGGGTCCTAGGGATCAAACTCGAGGGTTTTTCTTGTTTGTTTGTTTGTTTGTTTGTTTTTTGACAGGATTTTTCTGTGTAGCCCTGGCTGTCCTGGACTCACTTTGTAGACCAGGCTGCCCTGGAACTCTCAGAGATCCATCTTCCTCTGCCTTCCCTTTTGCTGGGATTAAAGGTATATTCCACCATACCTAGCCTTGAACTTTGGTCTTCGTGCTTGGTAGCTGGCATCTTTATCAGATGAGCTATCGTACTGTCCCTCCCACTGTCCCATTTGAACAGGTTTTCAGATGAGGGAGCCTGTTCTCCTTCAATGTCTCAAGGAACAAAAATTAAAATAATGAAATGAAGGCAGCAAAGTCGGGCCAGGGAAAGAATACTGGTCTCTGTCCAGCTCTAATTAAGGGCTCATCGATGCGCTCCCACAATGCTCTGCGGCTGTGATGTTTAGATCCTCAACATTTCTGAAAAATGAACAGCCTACTAACCCGGGCAGCATCTGGAGAATTCATATTTGTAACAAGGCAGTGTTAGGAACTTAAAGGACCCTCAGAAAGCAGGCATGAATGACAGCCGCTCCTCTCCCCCTCGGTTACCTGGTGACTAAATGTTCTTTACAGCTTCAAGGGACACATTTTGCTCTGCCACTCATCCTGGGCTTCAGACTTTCCTCCCTGGTCTTGCTTTTCCTGTTTTCTGTGGGTCACATTCAAGAAGTCCAGTTGTCATCAGATCCCGCCTGCCTTGCCAGCTTTAAGTGCCTATCACTGGAAACCTGAATAAGCCTTGTATGCTCACTTCAACTTTCTGTGATGAGAACTCTCTAATCCTGAAAACCTGTTAGCCTGGGTCTCTCCTCCACTTTGTAACTCAACAGCCGGCCTCCCAGGAGGCGCAGCGCAGCACAACTTTACCTTGCCTTGGCAAGGGGAGCAGCAGATTTTTGTTTCAACCATCAGTCCCTCCAATAATTGCAATGAAAGGGAAAGTATTTTCATCTTTTTAGACTCCCGCTATGGAGTCTGCAGCCCGCCCTGCACCTTCCCCAGCTGGTTTCAGTCCTGGGCCAGATCCTGGCTTCAGTGGAAAGTGGATTTTAGAAGCCCAGAGAAGAGGCAAGGAAGGTAGAGGAGAGAAACCGGTGCAGTGGCAGCCTGAGGGGTCCTGAGGTAGGAGGCTGGTATCTTACCTCTGCAAGCATCCGCACAGCAGGCGAGCAGCAGCAGCAGCGACAGGAGAGGAGACGCGGTTGCAGCGGCCAATTGTCCTGCGGACAGCCCCGGGCGGCGACCCGCTGCTCGCGACATCTCGTTACCTCCAAGCAGCTCTGAATTGGGAACCAGGTACCCGGTGTTGTGTGGGTGTTCTAGCTGTCCCTCAGCCTCACCCGTGCGCCTCTTGTTGAGCTCACACACCAAAGTGACCATCTCTGCGCGCCACCAACTTTTAAATCTGGCGCACACGTGGGCTGGGCTGGCGTGACCTCGCCCCCCCCTGGTTCCCTGGCGTCACCCAGACCTACTGCCACCCCCGCAGGACACGCGCTCCCTGGCCGGCTTGGTGTCTGACTCAGGGCACCACGCAGTTGGCTCTGAGCTGGAAAATGGAATTAAACCATGGCGGTCCACTCCCACTTGTGGAAGGACTTGGTGGGAGCCAGAGGGGGTGTCAGCCTTCAGAGCCTGAGATCAGGGTGGTCAAGCTGGCAGAGGTGGCTACAGTCTTCCCTGTGTCGCCTGGGATACCACAGTATACCCAGCCAAGTCTCCTGGTCGGTCTGTAGCTCCCCCAGCCAGGAAATCCTCCTGCTGTCTAAGCGCCCTTCTTTTCCTTCCCTGGGTGAGCTCCTGCTCAATGCACAATGGCCAGGGCATCAGAGTGATGTTACTTCCACCACGATGTGGGTGAAGATGATGCCATTCAAATCCCCAAACACCTGCAAAGTCCAAATTCATTCCTGGAGATGCGGTAAAATGAAGTTCAGAAAAGAGCAGGGTTTGGGTGCAGCTGCAGAGGTTAGAAGGCGGGCTTGTCTGCGGGGCACCCAAGGCTTAGGTGGCCATTCTGCCCGAAGGATGCTCTTCTCTGTAATTTTCTTTGGAACCTCACTTCCGCTATTCCCATACTCCAGGAACCAGCCTCTTAACAGGACACTGAGGAATACAATTCTAATTTCCTCCTGCAGGAAAAAAAAGGGCAACTAATCTTGCGTTTAACCTCTTTTGGAAAGGCGAGGAGCTCGGAGGAAAGGACAGGACAGAAGCACATTGCTGTTCTTTAAAGGGGCATTTAGGGGTCATGTAGCCACGGAGTTTCTCGTGCAATTTCACTTAATATTCATGACATATCTGCAGTGTAAAATTTCTTTTAAAAAAAAAGAAAGAAAGAAAGAAAGAAAGAGAGAAAGAAAGAAAGAAAGAAAAGCTTTTGTAAAATACAGAGTGAACAACCTAGTCAAACTTAGCCTGGGAAGGAGCACAGACATAGGTTTTTTTTTTTCCTCAACTGGGTTTCCTAGCATCTGGCATGAATGTGTGACCCACTATATAGAAGACAGGTCCTTTGAGGGAATCATCACTTAGTAGGAGGACCTTTCCCTAAAGGTAATTAATCTTTGGTAAAGTACCCTATATCATTCCCATTAGCTGTGCAATTTCAGGGAGAATGGGTTGTTATTGGAGACACAGACAGTAGTACGAATAAAACCCTGATGATCAGATAAAAGAATACCGGTTACTATTTGTAAGTTGATTTTACATAATAAACAGATGAGAAAGGCAAGATTCTGAGGAGCTGATAGATGAGAACATATTGATTCCTTGCGTTTTGATTTACTCCCAAGGCAGGAATAAATGGATTAATGCAAGTGGTACACTGGATTTAAGGGACCTATGGATGGGTCAGGGGGTCCGGAGACAGGAAAGTTGTGCTTCATGTCTCCCAGAGATCTCTGAGAGATCCCAGGTCTCAGCAACCAGTGTGGGTGGTACAGGTTTCCCATGATCACCCAGTCCTGTCTTTACCCCCTCCCCTCAGTGCCAGGAATGTCAAAGGAAATGAATGCATGACTTGAGCTGATCTGCTCTGAATGTTCTCAAATGTGCTCCTGAGGCACAAGTGTGAGAGTTTCTGAAGTGTAGACCTAGGTAGGGCTGGAAGAACTACGTCAAAGGGGATGACCTAGTTAAACTCTATTGTAATGGTCTTTCAAATGGTTATACTAAGACTCCCATCAACGGTGAGTGAAGTCCATGTAAAAATCTCTGTCAGCCTTGTGGGTGTGGCGTCCCCACTGTGGATGGGTTTTGAAGTTCCTAGTTTACCAGTGAGACTGGCTATCTTTTAAAAAGCATATTGGCCATTGTTTGTTTCTTCTTCAGTGCACGTCCATCGGTCTCCTTCTCCGACCCCTCATCTGGTTAGTTTGTGTTCTCACCAATTTACATGGAGACTTTAAGCACTGTGGAATCTTTATTGGTTTAAACACAACAGACATTTCCTCCCTACTTGTGGCTTCTGTACTATCTTCATATGAGTTTATGTTTTTGAAGATGTGTCTAAGGAAACAGACTTTCAGGTCGTGTCACTCTGAGAAGTGGATATTAAGACAAGGTAAATGGGTGAATAGGGGCAGTTCCGTGTCTTATTTCCCTAGGAGCAAAGATCAAAAATAAAGGATTAAATGCAAGATGTTGTATACATTCCTCTTTGCTCTTTGTGTGTGTGTATATGTATACATGCATATATATATACATATATAAAAACATATATATGTTTATATATATGTATACATATATGTGTATATATGTATATATATGTATGTATGTGGCCTCCAGATCTGAATTATATCTCAATTTCTAACAAAGAAGTCAAGACTGAAGATGAAGACAGGCTGGATATTGGCAATCTTTGCAACTTAGAAATTTTATGTATCAATTTTAATATGAATCCAAATTTTGCTGTATATTGTATTTTTCTTTTTATCTCTTCTAACTCTTCAGATAGTAACCTCTCCCCTTCCAAAGTTAAGGTTTCCAACTTGGAAGGATTTTTGGATGGACTCTTCTGTATTGGAAATCACCTCCCCATTCCCACCCCCACTACCGCTCAAGAAAGACTTTCCAGAAGACTTACCAAAGCCTGTATTTTATACAATGAAGACACCACTTTATACAAGACTGTCTCGTGCAACTAAGGTCAACTAGAGACTGAGTGTGCAGGACAACTGAATGTACAAAATGGGGGAGAAAAAGGTGGAGGCGGTAAAGAACAGGGGGTGGGGCTAAGCATCTGTCACTCAGTCAGCACCTGGGAAGCTAAGGCCGAATTCCAACATGAGCCTAAACTAACCAGGCCCTGTCTCAGGAAACAGTAAACCAAAGTAAAACCAAACAGTGAAAGTACAATAAATGCAAGACAGGGAGGCGTGCAAGCCAAGTAGGTCATTGCTGTTTAAGAATTCCCACAGTAGGATAATTAATGTTGGTGAGACAGCAAGGCGCAGAACTGTGAGAAATACCACATCTTTTGCAAGAGGGAAGCTTTGCTTCCTTTTGGTAATTACTGTTAATAGTCACTTTAAGCACTTTCCAGAAATAATAAGCCATGCTATTCAAAGCCATTCCCCATGGAATGGTTTTCAGTTTCATCCAATGCATGTAGCAGCTGTGACAGAGAACGGTGGCAAGTGAGAGGTCCGTGTGAGAGTCCAGAGCCACCCTGGCTACCGGTCTACAGAAGGGGCTGGTTTGGGGACTCTTGAAGTCAGCTGGCATTCGTGGGTATGTGTCTAGTTACTGAATTCCCTATGTGGAGGTCAGAGCAGATTGAGACATAGCAGCATGAAGTTATCTCAAGGGTATGATGGCACTTACAATCTCAGCTGTTAGAAGACTGAGACGGGCGGATCAGGAGTTCAAAGCCAGCTTAGGCTACATAGCAAGCTTGAGGCTAGCCTGGAAGAAGGAAGGGAGAGGGGAAAGGAGGAAGGGAGGGAGGGAGGGAGGGGAGAGGGAGGGAGGGAGGGAGAGTTTTAGAAGAGCAAAGACAGCAGACGTTGCTGGTTGATTGATGCCCTCAGGTTTGCTTTTCGCACTGTAGATGTTCTAAGTGTAAAGCCATGACAACAGAAACAATGTATCGCTAATTTGAACACCTCGTTAAAACAGCCCAATCTGTTGAAAGCAGCATTGTCTCTCAGGTCCTTAAGCTGCTATTAGAATATTAATACACACTAATAAAGATTATTAGATTTTTCTTGACACATTTGTGACTCACATCCGGACAAAGCTGGCGGGTAAACAGAATCTTGTAGGTTTATGAGGTTTTATGAAAATGGCACCTAAAATTAAATGATAGCTGTGAAAATACAAGGACGAATAGAGTATTTTTTGTTATTTCTACAGAATACATTGCATTACCCTTTTTAAATGCCTAGACTGATTTTTTTTTTTTTTTTTGGTTTTTTGAGACAGGGTTTCTCTGTGTATCTCCGGCTGTCATAGAACTCACTCTGTAGACCAGACTGGCCTCGAACTCAGAAATCCGCCTGCCTCTGCCTCCCAAGTGCTGGGATTAAAGGTGTGCGCCATCACTGCCCGGCAGCTAGATCGATTTTTAATCCACCTAAAATAAATGAAAATATTTTTATAGTTCCTAAAATGTCCATTATTTATGAAAATGCATGAATTCCTTATATGAATTTGTCCAGATCAATTTATTGCGTATTAGCTAAATGTATTTGAAAAGGGGGGAAACCAGTATCATTTGACAACTTTAAAAAGTTAAAATAATCAAGAGACCTGGAATGAATTTCTAAATATAGAAACAAGCACCATGTAAGTGGGTGTCAGAAAAGAGGCTCACTGCTCATTTAATCTTGGGTGTTCTCCTTTTAGTTCTGCTTTTTAAAGTAGGCTTTAGCAACACTGTCTATAAGCTGTGTGTGTGTGTGTGCGCGTGTGCGCGTGTGTGTGTGTGTGTGTGTGTGTGTGTGTGTGTGTGTGTGTGCGCGTGCATGCGCACATATGTGTCCCCATACATGTGTGTTAGGCTGCTCTAAGTTAATTAATACTTGCTATTATTTTAAGATGTTTGTGTCCTTGCCGGGTGGTGGTGGCGCACACCTTTAATCCCAGCACTTGGGAGGCAAAGACAGGCAGATTTCTGAGTTCAAGGCCAGCCTGGTCTACAGAGTGACTTCCAGGACAGCCAGGGCTACACAGAGAAACCCTGTCTCGAAAAACCAAAAAAAAAAAAAAAAAAAAAAAAAAAGATGTTTGTATTCTAATAAAATTAAGATTAGCCAATATTGAGAAGTTTAGTCTTTGTTCATCTATAATCAAACTCTTTTTTTTTTTTTTTTTTTTTTTTTTTTTTTTTTTGCCAAAAGTTAATCTGTGTATATCTCTAATTCCAGAACACTGAAGGTTAAGGCAGAAAATCATGAGTTCAAGGCCAGCTTGGGCTGTATTTGAACCTTGCCAGAACCTTTTTCTTGTTTTCATCCAGTAGTATGATTTCTGATGGATGCTAATTTCAATGTTACTGAATCTCAACACTAATTTAAAGGTTTGTATACAAAAAGGCAGGACTGGGGTGAGTTCTAGGACAGCCAGGGGACCTAAAGAGACTTTGTCTCAAACTCACACTTAACACACACATACACATG